>KN834777.1:489306-503504 GCA_000827265.1 Collybiopsis luxurians FD-317 M1 | reverse complement strand
CGTCTCTCTCTCTCTCTCTCTCTCTCTCTCTCTCTCTCTCTCTCTCTATATATATATATATATATATATAAGCAATGGCAAAAGTACTCACAGTAATCGGTGCCTCCTCTGGATGGCCCACATGTAAAAATTCTGAAACTTCTTCACTGACTTGTTCAGCTATGTTAGGAAGCGAAAAAGTATATGTGAATGTTGAATGAGATTTGTCAAGATAGGTAAGTTCCACTGGGAAGTCTTCAGGTGCTTCACTTTCTGATACTGCTTCAAGTTTTTCTGGTTCTGAAATGGATTGTGAGGTTTGAGTTACAGCGACGGTGGTAGTGTGGTAGCGATTCTTTGGTCCAATTTCAAAGTAGCAGCATTGTTCTGTATCTTGAGCTGATTTTGCAGTTGGATAGATTACTTCTGCCTGAACGCCTTTGGGTCTTCATTGTGGTTTTCCAGGCATTGAGACAGAAGGGTTGCAAATTTAATTGGACCTGGTTTGGCAATGAACAGTTCGAGTTAGTGATTGATACAACATCTGATTCAATACCACTAAGCATCCATTATGCACAATTTGTTGACCACCCAATGTACAATCAGTGCACAACTGTGACTCAGGGCAGACTGCATATGAATGATTATTTTAAAGCACTGTGACATAGTGTAAAGTCTTTGTGACACTATTCAATGGAGAATTTATTTCAAAATCAGAGAAAATAGCGAAATTGTGCTATGTACTATTCAACAGGCAGGGGTCAAAGGTTGTAAACAGCTCCCTGTTGGCTCTCAAAAGATAAACCAGAATAATAATCCTGTTTGTAGTGATACAAGAGAGATGCATGATTGCAAGTTGAAAGAGCCATGGGATGAGTGGAGTAGTTGGGGAATGATGAAGAGTGCGAGACTGTTTTGTTGTCTTCGAATGAGGAAAGGTAAGGGTGGTGGTGGTTAAGAGCTGACCTGACAGAGTAGGACAAGCTTGGCTGCGAAAATGTCATAACATTATTAGAGTGGAGATCAGCTCCAGACCAAGTTGCATCACTGCATATGCATTCTTGGGTTGTTGGGTATGAATACAACACAGCTTCCTTTAGTGGGGAAATGAAGGATTGCTGAAACTCATTTGGAATGAAAGCTATGTTGCCGCCAGACCAGCTCGCATCGCTGTAGACCAGGTTCAACGAAGCTCTCAAATGATATAGTTCCATGTCCTCTAGTGAGGATTCTTTGTCGTATTCATTTGCTATGATGGTAAGATGGTTAGCTCTGAATGAGGCAGTGGACGTAGATTACCTTTATCATTATAGCTAGACCTTGGGGAATGTTGGCATCTGATTAGACTTCTGTATCTTAAATTTTTGTTGAGTGAGGACTTCAGCTAGAAAGAGTATACTAACCTATTCTTGACTGATGTACCAGTTTTCTGTGGAAAATGGAACATCACTATCTTTGTCCAGTGGCTCCCAAATTCATTCACAGCAGCAAGAAGTATATTATCTTGCTCTGTGCTCCATTCTGAATGGTCTATGCCCGGATCCAATCTCTCCATCCAGTATTTAGAACACTCTAGCAATGTAACAGGATTGAACTTAAGCAGTCCATGACACATGGACTCGGAGCACTCACGATTGCCATTGCAATTAGGCACCATTTTCACTACCAGGCTCCATCTGGGTGGTAGTTCAGAGAAATTCCAGGATATCATAGTATGGTATCAGCTCACCTTTTTCCATAGATTTCCACAGCTTGCCTCAGCCTCAGGTCTTCTTCGGCTGTCCAAGGTCCAACAATATGACAAGTTGCTAAAGTTCCTATCCACCATTTTCAACAGCTCTTGTTCATCCGACCAGGTATGTGACTTGCTATCACATTCCATCTGGATGGATTTGAAGTCCCAGGCTCCACTGCATCGAATTCTTTATCAAGTTGGAAGAGCAAGCAAAATAGAACGTGCTTACCCAACTCTATAGTGGTGCGTAGAGCTTTATCTTCCTCTGCAGTCCAAGGTCGCTGCAATCTAGGAGCCATATGATTCTGATGCAGGTGCAGGTAACAAGTGGAGGTCATCATTGGAGGTAGTGGAGGTAGGATGTCAAGTAAGTAAGTAAAAGAGCTGAAAAAATTTTTCTTTTTTTTGATGGTAGAAGCTGGAGCCAGGTCCAGGAGCCAGTGCCTATTGAGATTTGTACACAATAAAGAATTCGCATGATGAGTTATACCCGGGGAGTGCTCACTGCTCAGCACTCTTTTTAGGTAAGTATCACATAATTCTGCATAGTTTTGTTCATTTGTACAACAATACAGAAGAGCCATCTGTGCTGTGTTGAAGAACTGGCCATGAGATAAAGATGCTTCCCCCTTCCTGTCTTTCTTCCATCTTACCAGGCTCTTACCATGACACAAACATAGCTACAGCTTTAGATTAAGGGAGCACTTATTAAAATAGAATAACATCTTGCCATGGCTCCCAAGGCTCAGTAAGGTCCATACATTTGCCTTCCTGGATGCTTTCCGCTGTTGGATATTTTAGATATTCCCATAAAGTTTCTTCAATGCCCTCTGGAACTGCATTAAGGTACTGATATTGTGCCCAAGTATGATTTTGGCAATGAAAAGAGAGGGGCAACAGGTTGTGAACAGCCCACAAAAGTGTGGCTCCATAAAGAGAGGTCTTCCAGAAATGAGGTGGTAGACCATAAGATATAATATGACTGGATGCCTTTGTGATGGCTTTCCTAAGGAAATTACAAATTGCCTGAAAATGTAAGCTTCACTGCCAGAAATAAATGAGTCTTAAACATACCTCATGCAAAGCTCTGCACATTTGGTGAGCTTCTTCATCTGTGTAGTGAGTCAATAATTCCTTGTAAATCCCATTATTTTTCTTATAAATGCATTTGTATGGGTTAGGAGACACAGAATAATTGTTTATACTGTACTAACCTTGTAAAATGTATACAGAGTTGTTCGAACAATGTTGTTAAGCTTCAGCCTTGCTTCTGTATCAGCACCATCATACCAAGCAGGCAATGCCTTCAACTTCCATTCGCCAGAGTCACTATCATCTGGAATAATTATCTGCTTCTGAAAAAGAGTTTGTTCACTGAAAGACTTGAGACCATAAGTGGTGTCCTCTGGCCAATGAGCAATGTAAATGGTGACAGCAAGCTTGATGAACTCTTGCTCATAGATGGTGCCAAGCACCATGGCATATGTTGGGACATAGTGCCATAAGAACTTGGTATGAAGATGAGTATGAAGCTCATCTGAATCCTGCAAAACTAGGTCAGTGATTGCTTAGCAAATGCAATACCAATGCATCACTCACTAAAGCTGAAGGTAAAGTGTCTTTGTCAAATCCAGTATCGGTTTTGACCCAGGAACTGGTGAAGGGCATTGCTAGGAAGGGCAGATATCGCAGGTGGCAGTGTAAGGTAAGGCATAGTCTTGGGCTATGTTATTGTACTTATGGTCACTGTAATTATGCAGTCACTTTAAAGTCCCTCGAACCAGGAGTTGTGTTACTTATTTTTACAGGTTACCCACTTTGGAGCCCAGTTCAATGCCTGCCAATTCAGGTGTTGAACATGGAGAAGATCAATCTGAGATAGATAATGTCTGGAAACAAAGCAATTGAATCAATACCATTATTGCCGCTCATATCGGGTGAAAATTGACATGTACTCTACAATTACACAGAAGTATTACAATGCATATTCCCCTTCATGCGCGCTCCATGCAGGCTCCATGACAATTAACCTCAAGATGCTTTCATAATTGATGCGAGCCTGTGCTAAAGTTTTCCTATTGGCAGAGCTGTAAAATTCCCACTTGAGCTCAAGAGGTTCCGTGATGATCTTGAGGAGCTTGGCACTACATAGTATAAGATAAACATCAGCTTTTGGAAAGAAGGTAATTTTGGGTTAAAGAAGCAAGACAAATAATATCCTCACTGAGAATTTCTGATGTGAAAGAATGCACATGCTCTAGCAATGAGGACATAAAGTCTCTCACTGTCCTTGGTTCTGAAACAAGCTCTCCTATCCAAATGATTGGCAATTGTGACATAGTATTCATTGGGTTCAAGATGATTTGCATCACCGGCAAATTCTTAGCAAATTTGAGAACAAAGATCCAATAAGTCTAGGATAGTACTCACCGCCAGGAGGAATGAAGTGACCAACTCTGTTCAATTGGGCGAGCAATTGGGTAAACAAATTCTGCATGTCATGATAAGGTGTCTCGTCGAGATCTTGACTGTCCGCAACCAAAGTTTCTGAGGAAAGAGTGTCAGTAATAAGCATAGATAAGATGGATCACACAGATGCACATTGTCCCATGTCACTCACTTCCAATTTGGAGACATCCTCCATACCCTGAGTTTCCTGTACCACAATTCAGCAAAGAATTCAGTGAGCATGAGAGAAGGGTGCTCACAGAAACATTTCCTTTGGTTTCCAAGTTCATTCACTCCATTCTGGTTCATTTATTTATGGGTGAAAGTTCTTGATAATGTGTAGACAACTTGTGCAGACAACTTGTGCAGACAAAGGGTTTTGAGACAAAGTTTGCGGGCTTAAGCGCTGAAAGAGTTAATAATGCATTCGGCAGGAATCAATGTGATTTTCTGCCAATTCTGAGAGCCGAGATGCCATTTCAGCGCTAAGTTAATTGGCAAAAGAGGAAGCCCCCTAACAAATAATGAAGCTTTGCGATGTTGAAAATTCACATCTGCAGTGAGACTCTGCTGTTTGCCAATCTTGGCTTGCAGTTGGACTGAACTCTAATCTAGGAAAAATCATATTGCTGACAATGTGATGGCCACTTTCTCTTCCACGTTGTTATTGAATCCTGATGCCAAGGGCCATCTGCTCGGTCAGATGGCCTCGATTATCTCTAAGCAAATTCTTTGCAGACAGGACATTGTAGTATTGAGATACCTGTGAGGAGATCAACATTTCTGGAAGCTTTTTCTGAAACAACGCCCTGAAATAGATTGTGAATATGGTTTAGAATTGACAAAGCAAATATACATACATTTGAACAAGTGCTTAGGGTCAAATTCAATAGTGATGTTGTTGCCCAACCATGTAGTTGAACCCTGGAAGAAGTCCAAGACACTGACCAAGAGCAGAGTCAGGATCGATGTTCTCAACAACTCCAAAATCAACCATGGCATGCCGTCGCTTCCCATCACTGTCTGAGGTAATTTGCCATATATCACCATGCAAGCTCGCACCATGCTCTGACTTCTTCCAAGCGCTGATAATTTTCTTGAAGATATCGGCTGAAGCTGACCAGTGCTCTGACTTGTCTGTGCCAGAGAAAAGTACAGGTTTTGCACAGTTGCTTGACATATTTCATTTCTAACTCTGATACCACAACTTCTTGCACAAATGCCATATTGTAAATCCCAAGAAGTCCGGACCCTTCCACCAAAAGCTGTCAATGACTCTCCATCGACTTTTTCCAACTCTGCCAATCTTGGATATTAGATCACTATCATACCTGCTATGCATTCTACGAGGCCATACAACTGATATGTTGACCTTACTATAAGCTATGACATGCTTTTTTGAGCGAAAACTTGAAATTTCATGTCTTTATATTTAACAGTCTGGATGTAACCGCGCGAGATCTCAGATACATTGAGCTTCCTCAAGCGCCGCAAGAAATCTGAGTTGGCCGGCAGATACAAGGTGGCACAAACAGATGGGATAAAAGCAAGTCAATTATAATATAACAGAAATCAGTTTCTGTATTCCAAATCACACTAAATCACCCATATTCACCATGGGATTCTAAATAACACTTTTTTCACTCATAAACTAGCAATCTACTAGACCTTCTAGAAATGCAAGTTAATACTTTCAGTGTAAAACTCCCTTGATTGAACAAAGTGTTATTTCTCTTGAGAGATCACACATACATAGGTACGTCACAGTAATTTACAAATTCTCTGAAAGCATACAGTGGACAAGGCCCCTAGTGGTCAACAACATGGGTGAGACCAAGCCTTTCAGCTTCCGCAAAGGCCGTTTCAGCCTCCTGGCAACTGTCAAACTGGTGCCAAGAATTGCCGGAGCACTTATTGGTCAGAAGATGCACAAGAGGACTGAAAACAAAAAAAAAAGATAATTAAAACTTGAAACTAATGTCAAGCTGAGCAAGAAGACTTACAAACTGTCATAAACTCCTGTTGCATGACCTACAAACACAACATAGCATACTTCTTGGGCTGACTGAATAGTGGCACCACAGGCATTGCATATGTTGGCTACAAAGGAGTCAGAATGAGTGTTTTGAATGCCAAATCCATCAACTTACAATTGCCAAGGTTGGTCAGAGCAGTATTGGCATTAGCAGCAGTGGCCTGAGTGGAAACAGATGGAGCTGCAGTTACTGGCATACTGGAGGCACTGTTTTGAGAAGCAGCAATCGCCGCAAGAACAGAGTCTAGGTCATAAGGGGCTTCAAAATCCCTACCAGAAGTCAGTAAGGTGAACTCACTGGCATTATGTTGAGCACTGGCTTGCAGAGCACTGACAAGGGCAGACTCAAAAGGCTGTTTATTGTTTTGAGAAGGCATTCAGATATGAGTGACCAAAAGAGTAGAGCAGTTGTGCACAAAAGCTGGACTGCTCAGCAGCGGAACTTATATACCTCTATCCCAATCCCTTAGTCAATGGTAATATGAAGCTGAGCATACTTGATAGAATGCACAATGGAGTGAAAAAAAGTACCATCCATTGAACAAATGCACCATTGACTGAAAAAAATGTACCATTGGCTCTGAAAATGTACCATCAACTGAAAAGTGTACTAAAGATTGAAGAATTGTACAACTGATCAACAAATGTACTCAGATTGAAAAATGTACTATAGATCGAAGAATATGTACTATAAATTGAGCCACTTTGTACAATATGTACTCAAAGAGTCATTTGCTCAGACTGGAGAAATGCACAATTTATGTACAAATGAGTCAAGCTAAGTGACTCATACATTTACTCAGTCAACTTCAAGGGACAGTATGTGCTACTCAAGGAGATGATGTTGAAGGAAATATGAACTCACTGAGAATTACTGAGTCGCCTGCCACAGTTACTGGAGTAATGTACAAGTAAAAAAACAGTAAGAATCTCCATAAATTGAGCCTACTTCTTAATATAAGCATAGAACTTTAGTGTCTTTTTGAAATGAGCCTGCCGCAACACATCAACACCCTCCATTGAATGGCATATTACATCCTCGAACAAAGAAACTCCCTGGCACAGTTGCTGGCAGATGGAGTTTACTTCAAGCCATTCCTCTGCATGCCTGCATTGGTTCAGAATGATGTTTGAACATTTCTCAGCCTTAGTCAAGAGTTCTGTTAGTCTGGATAAGGGGATTTCAAAGTGTGATTCTGCAGCTTCCTTGGGTTCACGAGTCATTGAGGGAATGTAACCAGTGACAACCCCAAGGTGGTGCTGAACTATCTCCTTCAGCTGCTGTGAAACATCATTATGCACTAGCTGCAAATACTGTCTCTCAAGGTTATGAGCTTTTGCCAGAGCCTTTCCAGCAGGAGAACATTGAAAACTGGTTATTATTGTCAAAAATCAGTGTCATCATAATAATTACATGGTATCTGTACGCACCTTCTTGAAGATACCCTCTCCTTGTATCTAAGATTTCTAGCTTCTTTACGACTTTTTTGAATATGAATTTGATAACTCAATTATTATGTATGGGACCTATATGCTCACTGGATAATGTCCGCTTTTATGGCCATGTCCCTCTTCTTGCAATATGCTTGTTTCCTTTGGTGGACAATGGACTTGCAGTGTCTGCAACAAATAGCCTGGATAAGCAACAGGCTACAAAAACAGATTTGAAGATATGGTAATTGACAAACTTTTGATAAAAGTTTGCATTGTACTTTTGTTTGGCTGCCTTGAGCTGCACCGCAGTGTGATATTTGCGGGGCCGAGACATGAAAGATGGAAAGAAAGGCAATCACGCTTGATTACACCAGCAAAGTTGCTGTATCTGGTAGCTCGGACCATTGAATCTGGTCAATGTCCTCTACGATGAGCAGGCTATTTAAAACAGGTTTTTTATTCAAGATATATGATGAGAGTGTGTATCCTGCCTTCCTAGTTCAGTTTGAATTCTTTTTTTTTTTTTTTCTGAAGGCTCTCAGCAAAGGCAACCTATGGATATGTGCACTATCAAGATCCCAAATAAAAGACTGGCTGAGTTCATTTTGTCAGTAATCTATATCTCAGGATTTAGTTATTGGATGGCCTCCAAACTTTGCTGGATTATTCTGGTACATCCTAAGGTTAATATATCAAAAATTTGTATTGCTGGAATGAGTCCTTTGTTGACAATCAATGTGCTCACTACTTTGACTGGTGGGTGGGACTTCGGACCGTTGCCATTATCACCATTTTCAAAAGTTAAATCCAGTTGCGGCTCTCTTTGCATGCCTTAAATCATAGCTCATACAGTTCTAGCAATTTCTTTTACCTGTTAGTATGATAAGTGAGTACCAAAAATAATTACTTCATACTAAGCTTTCAGCCTCAATATTCAAACTTTGACTACATAGATGCCACTTGTTCTCGGCTGTTTCCAAAGGGGCCTTTTTAAGTGAGACCGATAGGTAACTATGCATTCTCCATCTTTCCCTCTCAAGAGACTCCCCAGTTTCTCAGCGAGTGCTTTTTTCCATCTATCAGCATGAACTATTCCCTAATGATGCACCCATCCAATATCTCTAGGATGAGCGCAAATATTCAAGCTAGTTCTCTGCCAGTTGAGGACTCTGAAAAGGCGGCTCTTGTGGCTGACTTATGGCGGTTGATGAGAACCATTCAGGTGAACAAGGCCCCCATTCTCGGCCATCTTTTCACTTATTCATTGATGCAGCGTCTCTCTGTGTTCCAAATTCCAGGGCCTCATGCTGAAAAGCTTAAGGAAATTGAAACCACTTGTGAAGGTGCATTGCTCTGCCCTATTCTCTCTGACTTTGATGTAATAATTCCCCAAGGCTTAATGACTCTCCTTGTGGATGCAGAAGCAGAGCTCCTCGTAGCTTTAATGTCCTTGCATGGGGAAAGGTCTCCAACACCCAGGCACAGTCAGCGTGTCCTTATAGCTGCTGAGAATTTGATTGAAGTTACCAGAATCATAGTGGAATGTGTGGCTGGCTTGATTACCTCTGCTCTGTTGCAACATCGCTCTCCAATAGGCTTGATGAAACTGATAATAGATAGAATCCATAGGTAGAAGATTCATAATAGATGTGAAGTTGCACCATTTTGAAGAGTGATTTTTTTTTTGGGCTACATGTGTGTCAGAGTGCCAGCAGTCTTGTGGGAAAACTGCATCTTTGAATAGTACTTAAAGGAGTCAACAGAGTACCTCCACACAATCACGATTCTCCTGAGTATCTTCCTCATGCCTAAAATACCTTCCATCACAACTAGAGGGAGGCCGCAGGTGCAATTTCTGTGAATGAAACTGCCTGATTTCTTCTGATCCAGAGTTCCTAGACACCTTCTCCTTGAAAACTTTCTCTTTGCAATACTCCTCAGAGGGCAGCAACACCTGAGATGCCAACTTCTCCAAGTAGATTGGATGGTGCAGCTAGGACCCAGTATGTGGCTGCCACAAGAGCTTCACCTCAGCTTGCTGCTCATCATCTCACACAGGACAGAGTGTGTTTGCAATGCTACCTATCATAAATGTACAATACTGTTCAACTGGATTTTAGTCATCATTACAGAAGGCTACGGCTCACGCTCTTTGCCCTCATCCTAAACCTTTGCAAAGCACTATCACAGTATGTTTTGTCAAGGATCTCAATGTATATTCTGTATCTTTAGGTCTCGCCTCCTTGACCTAAGTTTGACAGCAGCAGACTTGATAGCATCGAGAAGCTCTGGCTTCGCCATCACTATCCAGTTTATCTAGATATCAGAAACAATGCAGCTGAAAAGCTCTCATTCCTTCGAAGGGTTGTGGATGAATTTCTGCAAGCATTTCCAAGCCATAATCCTGTTGTAGGTGGGTCTCACCTTGAAAAGATCAAAGATTATGACACTGCAAAATGAGCCATGCTTCTGGTAAATTCCTTATTTCTGATGAATCCATAGACTAACTTGTTCATCAAAGCGCATCCATGCCCACTTCAAGGCTCTTGCAGCCAGTGCAGAGTTGAAGTAGATGCATAAGTACAATTATACTCGACTTCCATTTTCTGTAATGAAAAATGTACAATTGTGCAGTTTCTAATCTTGATGTACTGATTGGTTGTGAATTGAAAGTTCGAAGGAGTACACAATTGTACATTAGGCACTCATAATCTACAAATTGTACACATTTGTACATTAGGCACTCATAATCCACACTTGTACATCAAACGCCCACAACCCATGACCAAAAAATTTTGCACAAACTGTACATTGTACATCTATCTCGAAGAAGGGTCATAAAACAGTAACCTATTAACAGATCATTCCTTGTGCTGGTCTTATTCCTAAACCTTGAACTGGCAGCCAGTCATGTCGGATGAGCATTCCACTGGAGAATATTTGCAATGTTCATCTGGAGATGTCCTCTGTACACTTGGAATCTCAATGTAAAGTTCATTCATACTACAGGGAGCTTTTACTTGAGCTATACTAAAAATTGCTCTTTAGCATTGGAAACACGGCATTTGTCCCTTGCGATCTAAACTCTGGTCCAGTAGAAAATCCTAAAGAAGAATCACTTCAATTATTTATCAATGACATCCTTCCAGTCTATGAAGTTGTGATGGCAGAAACAGATGTTGACATGCAATCATTCAAGGAAAAGATAAGAATTGCATGGTTCAGTGTGTGGCCAATTGAGGGAGATGATTTTCTCCTTGGACTTGAAAAAGAAAATTACAAGTTGAAGGTGTGCACAGCCTTACTGTGGTATTTAGTGATTGAAACTATCCTTTACTCAGAGAATCATGGACCAACTCCACCAGACTTGGAAGAGACAGCAATGGCATACCAAAAAAAACAGCACTAGCGATTGGAATTCACTCTTCCATGAGTGACTGCACTCAAGTCAGTATGCTAACTGGATCAATTATGTGCCTCCTGCTCCGGGTCCCTTCATGTTACACCTAGACCTTGACAATCCAGAGGACTGGATTGAAATTCTCACTCTTGCACTGTGTGATCCAACTCAGCCTCAGCAGTGCAAAGGATTACCCATCTGGAATGAGTTGATTATTGATAATAGGTTGATAGAGGAATCAGAGGAATTGGAAGAGGACTTGCATGGAGAAGACAGTGATGAAGGAGACAACTAAATATGTTGCTAGTTATCTGTACTATTGACTGGTACTCAAGAAATTGCCCTATAAGAATTTTGGGTAGCTTTACTGTCTGTCCAATGTACTCCACATTTTGTAGATGCGGCAACCCTCAATGTTCCTTCCTCCCCATTAACAAGATAGTCCAGAAGCCTCTGGGAGGGCCTGCAGTGGCGCAGTCCGAGACACTGGCCTGAGGAATCTCTTGTTTCAGGCATGAGCAAAGCACTTTGAGAGTCTGAGACCAAGTCCAGGTCATTATGACTGAGCTGAGGTTGATTGTGTACTGTGTCTACAGCTTTTGCAACTTGAATGGCCTGACGGATGAACTCCTGCTTAATGAGTTCATCAACATCAATATGTACTTCAGGAAGATCATGGATAACTGTTTCATGGTCAGGATAGTGATCTCTATATTTTTTTGCAACCCACAAATGAAGCTCCTGTGAATGAGGGCATAAGACCAAAGGAAAAAAAAGAAAAAAAGCAAGGCAGATTGATACCAGATGCAATTGACACAAACTCTCTTGCTCATGCTGGTAGCGCAAATGCGCAATTTGTTCCAGTGTGAACAGACTGAGATCTCCTCCATTAATTCTATTATTGGGTATAGGTAGAAGGGAATTGAGCTTGATATAATGGCCCATTAAAGACTCAATGAATGGCTCCATGGTAGGGAGTCTGGTCCAGCCAACTTAATATTTATCTCTTCAGCATCCAGTATGAGTTTATTTGACATGAGAATATTAATATCACATTAACTGAGAACCGTCAGTAGTACATCTTGGCTTCTTTACTTCCAACCATCATGTCTGAGGATTTCAGTTTCCCCTCGACTCTTTTTCTTTCCAGGCACGACCTTGCCAAAATCATGCCTGCATTGGAGAGCACCTTCACCAATGTTGCCGAGTTTTTATCTGGAGTTGCAAATCAAGTCTGCGACATTTGAATCACTGCCATCCCTGACTCAAATCTGCGCAGTGTGTTGACTGCAATGGAACAGGTAACAATGCTTATGGCAGATTTGCAAGCAAGAAAAGGTAGGATGCTCACCTGCAATGTGTATGAAGATATTTACAAAGATACTTATGAATTACCAGCAGTTGTTCAATTAATTCTGATGACCGCCCTGTACAACATGAATCTGCGATCTTTCAGAGGTAATTAGATCTCGAAATTTTGTTGGGTACAACACTAACCTCCACCGGGGCCCCTTCTTTGACCACTTTCAGAGTTTGACCAGATATGCCAGCACCTTGGAAAGTCTCACACAACCACAGAAGCTTTCTTTGAGAGCCACAACCAGGACAGAAAATCTTCTGAGTTCAATTCTGAAGGCCCAAGTAATGCAGCTTTCACTGGCCTTCCAGAATTGAATATAGTTGGACCACCTGATGTCGGCTCGATCATGGCTCCACCCCCTATGCCAATTAGTATCGAACAAACCCCAGAACATTGGTATGTTATCACTGTGGGACACACAGTTGGTATTTTTTCTTCGCTGTGAGTTGTTATCTTTTTCATGAACTATGATACTTATATCATTTTCCAGGAGCTTGGTGCATAAGCTGGTGTATAAAGTCAAAGGCAATGTCATGCAGGTGTTCTACAGTTACGATGAAGCCAAGGCTGAATACGAACTGGCAAAAGACCTTGGTTTACTGGACGTCGTTGGCTGGAGTGCTTGATGTAATAAGTAGGTATATTACAAAATTACATGTTTGCTTTGAAATTGAAACCAATGACATTTGCAAGATGCACGTTGCCTAGCTTACGGTCTATCCTTTGAACATATGTACAAGTGTAAAAGGTTCAAACTCAGTTGCTATTTCAAACTGTACTTGATCAATCTAAGAACGGTAAAACTGGGAAGAAGGAAAAATATGTACAATTGTACTTGAGTCATTGCAACACCCATGAAGAGCACAGGTAATTGGAAAAATTTATTGAATACCTGTGTTTCAACTTTAAACACTGGAATAAGAACATGCCACACTGCACCCAAAAGGCCAGCTGAAGAGATGTACAACTATGGAAAATCCGATACTCAATCAAGAAGATTCTGCAGCGCAACCGACATGCATATAGGTGTGTAGACCTCCATTTTGGTAGTTATTCGCTTGATTCGAAGAGTTCTAAAGCTTAAACTAGGGCATCAAATATGTTTCTGGATGATCAAATCATATTATCGCAATGATAAGTACCTTTCTTGAAATTTTCTTTCTGACTTGCCTTTCTGATTTCTCTTTCTCGTCCTTTTCGCCCCTCCAGCAAGATGCCTATCAAGATGGGGAAAAAATGGACCTTGGGTGACCAACTTGCATTTTTGAATGCAAGATACTTGGAATTTCTCAAAGCCCAGGTGGACAAAAAAAAATCTATCATTGAGCAACTTCAAAAGAAAGACAATCGCCAAGTACCTGAAGGCCTGGCCAGTTGAAGGTGCGGGTAGCGAAGATCCTGAGGTTCGTGCTGCGGCTTCGCAAGAGTTGGAGAAAAAATGGGCAGTATATACACCTCCAGCAGACTGGAATATGACTGCCATAAAAGGTTAGGTAATATAATGTATTTTTCCTTAGAATTTTAGTAATTTTTCCGGAATTAATATCTCTCATATTGCCCTGGTAAAAGGCATGGGAATATTTCGCATTTATCGGCGCCTATTTCGACGGAAAAATCACGTGTATTACGGCGTTTATTTCGCCGGATTTTTTAATGATTTTTCCGCATTTTTTTCCCATGTGATTTCTTTCATATTGCTTCTGTAAAAGGAGTGGGAATATTAAAAAAATCACATGGGTCATAAATTATATATTACTGCTGCGAAAAGCAACGGGCAATGATCGGGCCCTAACACCCAATCATTGCC
>KN834777.1:478424-488971 GCA_000827265.1 Collybiopsis luxurians FD-317 M1 | reverse complement strand
CGCATTTTTTTTCCCATGTGATTTCTTTCATATTGCTTCTGTAAAAGGAGTGGGAATATTAAAAAAATCACATGGGTCATAAATTATATATTACTGCTGCGAAAAGCAACGGGCAATGATCGGGCCCTAACACCCAATCATTGCCCGTTGTTTTTTGCAGCAGTAATATATAACTTTTCCCCACAGTAATTTCTTTGTTATTGCCACTCCTTTTACAGTGGCAATAACAAAGAAATTACAGGGGAAAAATATATGGAAAAATGACTAAAAAATCTGGCGACATAAATGTTATACTACATGTGATTTTTCCGTCGAAATAGGCGCCGATAAATGCGAAATATTCCCATGCCTTTTACCAGGGCAATATGAGAGATATTAATTCTGGAAAAATTACTAAAATTCTAAGGAAAAATATATTATATTACCTAACCTTTTACAGCAGTCATATTTCAGTCTGCTGGGGGTGATATTTCTATTCCTACTGGCTGGACAAGGCTAAAACTTACTTATTTAGCAAATTGCGACATGGTTTTATAATAGGTCAAAGCCTTCCAGGAAGAAATCACAGCCAATCATACTCAATACTACAAAGAAAAGCGGTTGTGTTCACAACCCACAGGAGATATTTGAACACCACTTTGGCTCTAACAATATTGCTGCACTCCAAAATGAGAATCTCCAAAAGTGGAAGACTGAAGGTCAGGAAATCACCCCTTCACTTCGAATGAAAGCTCATAATGAGTTGCGAGTGGCACTATACAATGCCACTAGCAACAAGATGAAACTCCAAGTTCAAAATATGCGAGATAGGGAAATTGAATCTCGCAAGGGTGAAATTGACGAGGATGTTGATGAAGACGGTGATCTGATGGTAACGCTGTTGACTGGAGAAGAATGAGAGAAGTATGTACATGCTGATGCAAGTTGGACCATTATATGCATGTTCACTTACTGACATTGAACTCTAGATTCCTCCGTGACTTTCTGGTAACGTTTAGGAAGTTTCAGAAGCATATGGCAAGGCTTGGTGGACTTACCATCATGACAGTCGTGGCTGGATGACTTCCAAGTTTGAATGGGGACATTAAAGCATGGGGGTATGCCTACATATTCCTATATCTTCCCAATCCTAACACAAATCCAGAGTACAGACACTGCAAATACATTGCTCCATATTGCCACTCATGCACAAATCTTCAAGCTGCAAAATTCTCTTGACATTCTTATTGCAAAAAATGATCAAGCTTCAAGCACTCTTTCAGAATTAAATGAACAAGTTGGGGAAAAATGGTCATTAAATGTTGAACAGAAGGTAAGTCTCTACCAAGAATACTCATATGTGCTCACCACAGCGCAATAGAGAACACTTACAGAAGTTGTCAAGAAATTCATTGCGGATCCTTTATGTTCCAGCTATGCCAAGATAGCTGATGAAGTGGAGGTTATGCTTACCATCTCTGAGTTCTCAACAATTTGCTGACATTCTCATAGGCCCATTGCAAAAATAAGAAGCTGGTTTTGAACCTTGCATCTGCTGTCAAAACAGGTTCACATAGAAAGGCTTTCAAGTCAATTCTCAGAGAAACAGTCAATAACCATAAGTGGTCATTTAGACATTTGGTATGCTTCTCCTCTTACTTCGTTCACTGCCCTCACATAGCATTTCCAGATTCTTGAGACTGTGAGCAAAGAGAAAGCATTAAACCTTTCTCAAGCAATGGCAAAAATCCAGAGATCATTTTTAGTCTCTTTAACTGGTTCAGACAGATCTCGATTTATGGGGTGAATTGCTCTCCTGGTATGCATCCTATCTCGAAATAAACTTATACTGACTGTTTGCAATAGCAACAATACACTTGTGAGGAGCCCAAGAGTGATTACTTTGCAGGATTTGATAGTTGGATCCAGAAAAAAATTGAGCTTTGGGGAAATAATTTTGATGGTCAGGATTGGCAGGAGTACATTGGCCACTATCATCACTGTGCAATGCTGAATTCTCACAGGTTTCTTGCTGAAACACAAAAGCTAGATGGTCAGAAGAGTACTTCCACAATTCCTCCTCCACCTGCAGTGCCGTTGTCAATGTTTGATGACCTCGGTGACATTTTTCCTTCAAATCAGGCAATGCCACGTCCCACACAATCACTGCCAACTTGGATGCCTTCTTCCTGCATTTCCTCCAATTTCACACCCATGTCCAGTCCAGTTTCTACCACAGCAAGAAATGCTCTGCATATTCCTGGTGCTCATGCTGCATCTACCAGAGAATTTCAAGCTGACAATAGACTTGCTGTTTCATTGCCTACTAGGTCTTCTTGCAGCTCACCAGCTACAGACTTCACACATATGTCCAGACACCCATCCCGGAGCTCTCCAACCCCACACCATGAGTTCCAGTACGGTTCTGGACACTTGTCATCTCAAAGCTCCCCTACTATAGGTTCTTTTCACCCTCATCATTCATTATCCCTTGAGTTTCCACTTGTCAGCTCACACCCTCACTGTCACAGTATTTCTCCGCAAAGTGACACTTCATCTGACTTCACATATGGCATTAGTGGTATGGCTCACAGTACTTTTGAAGGACTCATTGAGCAACAGCCGATGTCGAGGGGTCCTCACCGTGCATGGCTTTAGATTTTGTACCGCTGTTATGTAAATAGAATATATTCCTTTTTATAAATAACAATAAGTTTACAGAATGGATAAAACAAAAATTGTAATGTCAAGCATAACTGACCAATTGAGTACACTGCTGGCATTCTGTGGTCTGATAAACTGTGGGGAAACAGGAGGGGGCTAATCAGCAGTCTAACTGTGGGCAGACCACCATTCCCCCATGGTCAATCCTGAGCACAGTGCACCCATGGGCTATCAGTTGGACATGTATATCTCCCCATATTTCTGTATATATAAGTAGCAACCATATAGGATAAAATAGGATAATAAATTGATCTTAAACTGGTGAGATTTAATTGGAAGGGGGGAGTTCAGGCCGAGTTGCTGAGTCATTGTCACTCATGTCACAAGATCTCAGCTTTTCATGTTGTTTTTTGTCATGCCATGTTCATTTGTGTTTAGCTCACTCGAGGTGGGCCCTGCCCACTTCACCGTTCAGAATGTACTGAAGTACTGTGGATTGTTGGAGTATATATAAGTCTAGGCAAAAGAAAAAAGATATAGTACTGCTTGCTACCAAAATAGCAGATAATTAGCTTGTAGTTTCATGGTATTGCAAGACCATGATATTACAACACTTTGGACTTTTCCAAGTTCCCAGCTTTTTCAATTCAGCCAATAGTTCAAGTCATTCTGGACTCTGAATTTGTATACAATTTTTTGAACTCAAATCATTGAACTCCTTCCCAGGTCCTTTACTTTCTTCATCCATCATGGCATCTAGAGTAGCTTCAAAACTTGCTTCTCTTCTGCACCTAATGACCCTTGTGGACCTCTCAGTCCCACAAATCAACTGTCTCCTCACCCACTCCCTCCACTGCAAATGGATCTCCAAACCCTGGCTTGAACCCCAATCCTGCAAATCCTCATATTCCAAACAAAAACACCAACTCAAAATGCCCTTCCAATCTCTCTTCAACAAGACTGTCGCCTTGTTCTCAAAATGGAGCACACAGATGAGGTTGGTGTCTGAGATGAGTGTGACACTGGTGGGAGGGAAAGTGTTGTTTTTGGGAAAGGAGGATATTCAGCTTGGGGTTAATGAGACACTGAGAGATACAGCAAGGGTTATTGGGGGATGATGGAGGGGATTTTTGCAAGGGTTGGGAAGCATGAGGAGATTGAGGTGTGTTTTTGGTTTGAACTGTTTTTTTTTTCTTTGTTTTTCCTCATAATAACCCCAACCTTTGTCAAGCAGGAACTCGCTAAATACTCCCCTGCCCCAGTTCTCAATGCCCTCTCCAACCTCTGGCACCCCACCCAAATCCTAGTGGATTTACTCACCCTACATGAACATGCCCATTTGTTCAACAACCCCAAAATGCAACAACCCTCTGACCCATCTTCCCCTTCCCAAAAATGTAACAAGAAGGGCATCTACCTCCCCAACCTCTGACCCTTAACTGTCACATATGTCGGAGACAACACACATGTCTTGCACAATATGCTCATGATGTATCCTCATTTGGGGCATTCATTGAGGGTCATGAGTCCCCTCAAGTATCAAGTGCCAAAGGAGGTGTGGAATCCGGTAGAGGAGTTGGGGTGCGATAAAAGAATTTAGTGGAGTGAGGATCTGAAGGAGGTGGTTAGTGGTGCAGATGTGGTTGTTACAGATACTTGGTATGTTTTGCGTCATCTGTACATGCAAGCGCAGTGGTATCTGACTGGTGGTTCTGCCTATTTTGATACGTAGGATTTCCATGGGTCAAGAAGTGGAAAAAGCTCAATGTCTCCAAGACTTTAATGGCTATCAAGTTACGGAAGCTTTGCATTGAGAGGGAAGTGCTAATCCTGATTCAAAGTTTTTACATTGTCTGCCTAGGAAGCAGGATGAAGTTGATGATGAGGTGGGTTTCGCTTCTTTTTTTCTGTACCATTCCCTCCTGTCTGTGAAGCTTATTGAATGTGCATCTTTTTCCCAAACATGGGTCTTTTCACCCAATGCCACAGCTATTGTTCACAATCTTTGGTGCTACCAAACAAATGATTATGAACAATCCTTTGGTAACTACCAGTGACCACCCTAAGATCAAGCAATGTTGCAGGCAGTTCCTAACATGTGGGAACTGTCTGCGACATTGCCAACAAATGGCTCTATCAGGGGGTCAGGTAGGTGGTTAAGTGGTTAGATGGTTAGGGTTAGGGGTTAGGGGTTAGGCTTGCACCTTTGGGGTGCTGGGGTAGGGGTTAGGTGCACCCACAGGGTGCTTGCGCGAAGCATGAAAGGTGAGGGGTTAGGGTTAGGTTAGGGTTTAGGGGTGACCAAAGGATTGTGCACAAACATTCATTTAGTAGCACCAGTCAAATTGTGCACAATATCTGTTGCAGGGGCTTGTCTTTTACAGTCCCTGATCCCTCATCTTCCCAGATGCTGATAATAGGAAATGGACGATGATGGCTGTATTCAAGTACGTGTCCTTTCTTTAGTTCCTTCCAGGCTCCCCTCTCTACCTCTCCTATCTCCGCATGCAGCCCAGTGTAGTGTTGCAGCTGATGCTGCAAATGTGGGTCTTTCCTTCTATTTATTATCCCTCCCTGGTGTTTAGTGGCAGTTCACTGATGATTATTTTTCTCTCTTTTTCTCAGTTTGTTCATTGGAAGGTGGGATATTCATGCTGAGGTGAATGAGTCTGTGAAGGAGTAAAAGGAAGGAAATGGGTGATCGGGTTAGATATATTACTGGCAACAGGATGGGGCACCATCGCAATGTAGTTGCTGTGTTTAAGCTCGATTCAAATTCAATGCGTAAAATGCTTCAATGTCTTCCCCGCTTCTTGCAAAATTAAATAGTAATGTTCATAATTGCTATTTTGACCTTTTTTTATGTGGTCAGTTCATCGGTTTATGTGTTTTTTGGCTGTAAGGTCGCCGTAAGAACTGTGGTAAGCTAAAGTAGTGTGTGGTGAAGTTGAGGTTTGGGTGGCTGGTGCTTGAACTTTTGACAGAATGACATTATCGCTAGGCCTCTGACTCAGAGGTTGTGGTTTCCAAGAAGGAAAATGTTATTTTCTTTTCTCTGCTGTGTGTTGGTGCCCCCATTTTTGCATGCATAGTCCTTGCAGGGTTTCCTTCGATCTCCTGGGAATTCGTAGAGTGGAAACAATCCTTAAAGAGTAGCATTTTAAGCCCCAAACACAGATATTGTACACAATATAGTGAAGCTCTCCAATGAAACAGTTGTGCATTTTGATCAATTGTTCGTACTATCTGTGCACAACAACTGATGCACTGTGTACAAGGACACTCTTGTACATCACTTGGTAACTGAGAATTATACACAATTGTGCACTTTCCCTGAGATGACCAGTGCGCCCATTCTACCAAATATAGGCCCCTTGCGCCCTTCCCTTTATGGATGCCCCACCTTTATGTCACATAGGCTGCCCTTGGGAAGATTCCATCTACATAAAGATTCCTCAATCATTTTGATGTCCATAATTGTCGATCGCTGACCCTCTTCCTCTGCTTCTTTGCTTCCTTCCCTTTATGGTATACCAGTAGCTTCTCAAATACCATATTGGGAATGTCAGGTAAATGAACAGTGAGCTCAGCATGTATTTATCATCTAATTATGAACAACAGGCCTCCATTAGATTCATAAATTGGATGTTCTTGGCTGGCTATCCAAGCCTGACCGCTTTTGACAATAGGCGGCATGCATCTGGATCAATGCCATCAATGCCTTGTGATATACCTTTCACTGATAACCCCTGAAAATAATGCTTTGAGCAATTAGAATATAATAAGACTAAGACTCTGAATCCATGGCCCTGCAAAGTACTTTCTGGGGCCAGTCTCTCAAATTTTCCGAGGGCAGCATGAACACAGCTATCAGTGCCATCATGATACTGCCTGCGCTGGCAGTCTACTGGAATGATTTTTTGATGCTTTAATCTTCAAAATATGCCTTCAGATAACAATAAAAGTAAGAAATTGGATTCATGGCCTTATAGAATGCTTTGTAAGGCCCTCTCAATCCAGCTGAGGACAGCATAGGCACAGCCATCAGTCCTTCTTGCTTTGATTGTGCCAGCCATCCACTGGAATCATTACTGGATGCTTGTATTTTCAGAAATAGGATGCCAGTCAGATCTTTTTTGCTAGCAAGTCTATTATCAATCATCCCAGTATTTCAAACAGCTTTCACAAAAGGACAGCATGGCCATGGCCACCAGGTTTTTGCCCAGGCACTTTGCTTGAATCATTTGAATGCTTAAATAATATCTTTTGTCCTTATTTTCTCCACACTTCATCCAAGTGTAACCTATGTAGTTAGAAGCAGCCATGAGCACTGCATGATGCAACAGAATGAACTAAACAATCTTCATGCTTTTTCATACTAGAGCCAAAATTTCTTGCTGGAGAACATCTGCACTCTGGAAATACCAGCAAGATTGATAGGGATACCTTCGGCAAGCACCTTTTTTCATTACTTGCTTGTCATTAGAAGTTACTTGGCATGAGAAGTTACTACCAGAGCCATGTCTATTAGGACTGGTAATCATGTCTGCATACTTAGCTAAGTTACAAGGGCATTGCTTGGAAGAATGCACAGTTGTGAGCCCGTATTGGTGAATCGTTCAATGCAGCAAAAATTGTGCATTTGTGTATTGTACATCCCTCAATAATCAACTCCAGATAGTTGATACTTGTGCAGGTCCCCAAGATGGTATACAATAGTGCATCTTCATCAAGGAATCAGTGTATAGTTGTGCAGGTACTCTAAATGACATACAATAGTGCAAGTTCATTGGTAAATCTTCCACCAGGCAAAATTGTGCATTGGTCGATGTACAATTGTGCATTTTGCATTGTGTACATTCATCGAGTTGTGCAATCGTCGATGCACAATTTATGGTTGGGAGTGGATTAGTTATAATTGTGGACTATACATATCTCATCGAACTTGTCAAAATTAAGTAGTACTTATTGTCCAAAAATGATGGAGTACGTGCATCTCTATGCATATCGTTAGCCATGAAGTTAAGTAGAGGATTATAGCACCATTAATTGGAATGACAAGATAGTATATTAACAGACTGCGTAGCATTATTGAAGTAACAAGAAAGTAGACTAGCAAAAGTACATAGTGTGGTGCACCAGAAGCATATTTCCAAAGGTCCCTATGATCCCTGAGCTCTTTCTGTGCATCTAATTATTTGACCACACTGAGTACTGATACCTGAAGCAAGTCCATCCCCCTGTTCCTGAGCAATAT
Source organism: Collybiopsis luxurians FD-317 M1 (assembly GCA_000827265.1). Classification (NCBI taxonomy): domain Eukaryota; kingdom Fungi; phylum Basidiomycota; class Agaricomycetes; order Agaricales; family Omphalotaceae; genus Collybiopsis; species Collybiopsis luxurians. The sequence continues at coordinate 481,071 of KN834777.1, read as the reverse complement.
CACTCACTTTTCTAGCAGGTACTGCTTTCGTACTCACTCCCCTTTTCCCTCTTTTTGTTTTTCCACCTTCCCCTGCACTGCCATCCGAATCCTGGCCCCTTTTTTTAGTACCTTTTCCTTCCGCTTGATTGACAGTATTGTCTATGGAAGAGTTTAAGCCCAACTGCGGGTGTAATGAGTCACTGACAGCTGAGTAGGCAGAGTTGGGAACAAAATTTGGTGGTAAGGTCGTAGACAGATCACTAGTAGGATTGTACTTGGCACCAGAGCTGAGTAGTGATCGATAGTCAATATTTTCTGTTTGGGATGTGCTGCTCTGATGAGCACCTGAAAACAAATTTTGCAAAAGATCGGACATGGACACATCGCTGGGCTGATCCAAGGGCACAGACAAGAAGCTCTCAATATCATTGACTGACTGATCTAGATTAAATTGACTGGGGAAAGAATGTTGTTGAAGTGGGGGAGGTTGGAGAGCCTCTTCAAAATAATCCCTCCCTTCTATGCCAAGCTCGTTCAAAGGGCACCTAAAGGTGCTGAGATTGGTGCCATTAGAAAAATCACCATTCAAGGCTATTGCTAAGAGTGAAGATGGGTCGAGTGCATTCGCAGAGTATGAACTGTAACTTGAGTTTCCTTGCAATGGCATTATATTTTTGAACTTCTGAAGATTGATCCTAAGTGTTTCTGGTGCATGGTCATTTGGAAAATCATATTGTGCGCCATTCTGAGGTAATCCATGCTCTGGAGTGTGATAGTAAGGGAAGGGCGCAGGGAAATCTGGACCAGATGCAGCTGAGGAAAACATGGTGTCGAAAGGTGGATAATCCTTTGTGATATCCATCAAAGTAGAGGCTGAAGAAGAGGTATCAAAAGCCTTTTCCAATGAAGAAGCTGATGGAGCTGATAAACCTTTGCTCAGTGACCTGGTTGCATTGGCAACATCATCACGGGTAGTAGCTTCACTAGGTTTCAAGCTGGAGCTACTCGAATGCTTGGAACCACTGCATGAATTTGACTTTGCAGTTGGACCTTCAGCATCCATGGAATTGGTGTTGAACCTGCCGCCACTGTCAGCTCCGTTGCTGGATTCTGTCTTCATGCTGGAACCAGTCACCTCGGCATCCAATGAACTCATATCTGCACCATCACCACCATCGCCAGTAGGTTCGAAGTTTCCAGGTGCTATTATAGTTTAGATATGTGTCTACCAAGCAGAGGATGATAATCAGTAACTCACATAGAGTTTCCTTGGCAAATTCTAGAAAAGGGTGAACAATATGGGAGGTATACTCCAGATATGCATTGCAGAACAGTACTCCTGCCTGATTTGGGCCTCTCTAGACTTTGGCCAATCTGAAAATGGTGAGCTTAGTGAATGATTTAAGCTTGAAAGACTTACAACAGCAACTCCTTGCAGTTCCAAATTTTGTAAAGGACTGAGACCAAGATTCCGGCACAGAGAGTCAATAAATATTGATGGTTCTGGGAGCTGCTGACCACCATTCTGAGACATGAAGATGTGGCAGTGAGAAAGAGAAAAATACAGATTTATAAACTACAAAGTGGCACAGCCATCACTTTGAGCTGAAGCGAAATTGAGATGCATTGAAGTGAAAGACAGGGAAGTGAAAAAGCGAGGTGAACCACATGCTCTGTGTGCTCTGTGTGCATGATCATGATCACAACTCTGCCTGAACTTCATTTCGAAGACCAGATCTTTGCAATATGGCAACTCCAGAAGACAAAGCCTTTGTTTGAGTGATCTGCTGTAAGAGAGACTGAGTCCACTTGTTTTGCTTGCTTTTTTTGTTACTTGGAAAATTAAATTCTTGCTCTGCACCATTCTGAATGCATGCCACTCGATTGAGTTCAAGAGGATGAGTGGTAAATGGAAGGATATGAGCATAGTCTCTCATCTGTGCTGTGTTTAAGACAATATCTGAAGGATTGCCATGATTATATTTCTTAATCTTGACCCTAACATTGACATGCTCTTGTTGCTGTATCTCATCTTTCTCTGAGATTGAGCAGTTATTTCCATGGCAGTGGTGCTGTGTATTTACAGTGCAGAAGAGGTCCTGTAAAATATCAGTGATATTGAATGGCTGAAGAATTTAATAGAGATATATTAGAGACATACCTTGTAAGCAATCACACAAAACTTTTGAAGAAGTTTCAGCCTTGGCATAAGGTAAATCGGGGATGGGGCTCCAACTTGAAGAAGTTGGAGAAGAATGAGGGAGGGTTTTCTGTGCTCAATATTTACAGAATCATCAACTGCCTGGAGAATTTCTGAAACTTGACCAAGTGCTTTTCCAGTTGATGTGTGGAAAATCACAACAGATCCCAGATGACATGTTCCACCACTTCTCAAACTAAAAGAAGAGCATGGTATCCAAATGTGATTTTCATACCCAAGATGTATATTGACATGGTTTGCTGTTTGTGTTTGCAACCAAGTGAGTTGGTTAGCACCAGATTTTATATGAATTTGATGCTCCAATGCTTTTGATTGGGGAAAACCCAGCATCTTCCAAAGGTGTTTGTCACCTTGAATGAGTTGTGCAGGATATGGTCCAACAGTACAGAAGGCATCTGATGAGAACAGAGGTGGTGTTGGTGTGTCAGAGGGATCTGACTGCTG
>KN834777.1:382295-473878 GCA_000827265.1 Collybiopsis luxurians FD-317 M1 | reverse complement strand
TATGCCCTACGCTATTTTTTCCGCTCTTTCCAACCAGTACACTCACCCCACGACTCAATAATAGTCTTACCAATCAATTCAGCTCTCCAAATCTGACACACATTTTGCGAGGCGAACTAACCAGTTGCTCATTCCAAATGTCTATTCACAAGACCACATGTCTTCCTGCAGAGTATAAAAGCCTTGTACCTACATCTCTCATGCTAATGCTGTTATTACCTGAACTATCTTGATCTGTGTTGTTTCTGTTCTCTTGTTCACTAGTCTATAATATTATTCTGCTTAACACTGAGTCGAGCAAACCCCATTGACACCAAGTCACTGGTATATCCACTTCTCACTTGTTGAACCAATCGACAAGACTATTTGACTGCCATAGCCTTTCAAATATTCCATCTCGTAGGGTAAACAGAGACCGAGTCACAAACCTCCCAAGTCAACCCTTGTTAATACCATCTTAATGAGTTCTTTCGATATACAACTTCTAGTTGCACTGAGCTACTAGATTTGTTATTTGACACTCAAGGATCATTCCTCTATATCAAATACTCAAACCGTACAGGACTTGATCACTTGTCATATGTAGCGACTCCCCATCGCGTATTCTGTCTCGGCTGTGGTATAATAAATTACTTTCTATTCACTGAACCTGCTACAAGCTTCTAACAACAAAGGTAGTAAAGGTCCTAACAAAATAACAGCATTCTCTCCATCACCGAGATGTCTGGGGAACCTGCGAAACGTTTTGTAAGTGAACAAGAAAGACAGCATCAAGAACAAGAACACCAAAGAGCAGTGAGAGCTACAAGGTTCCAGAGAAGAGAGGAGCGACATGGAGATTCTACACTGGACGACTGCTCAGTTTCATCAGCACCTGTGAGAGGTGCCATACCCTCAAGAACAGGGGAAATTTTGGAACATAATGACAGAAACCTGTTTGACCTGGAAAATCCTGTCGAACACAGGTCTCCTCATGTTCCGGGACACCTGGTCTCAACACCATATGTTTCAAGTCACTCCCAGCGAGGTCAGCCATATCATATGGCAGCTAGAGCTGACTCGAGGCTAGCCATGAGGCCAACACAAAGTGCCCCAATAACACCCAAAAAAGGAAGGGAACAAGAAACAATTCATTTATTGGAATTAACTTGTTCCCCGGAAGATCCTCAAGGCTTTAGTGTGGGAGTCAGCTCAACATGCCCCTTCCACACACCAACTCATCCTGAGAATGAGGATTATTATGAAGATATTGGCATATCTCCAACAACACAATATACATCTATAGGGGCAAGACGCAAGGTCATCTCCCCATTAGAACATATCAGATGTCCACTTCCTCTCACACCAAGAGAAGAAGAATCTAAATTTGCATTGCAACAATCAGAATGAGAGACAAGTTGGGGGTTATACTCGTTGGGTCCACTCTCATTAAGGGGCCCACAGTCTCTGTTCAATTTAAAATGGTCTACTCCGATAGTAGAAAGTGATGCAATACAGGCTCAGGGATTGTTGAGCCCAATCCCTGATATAGGTAGAAGAACCGTCTCATCGCTGGAGCAAAGCAGTCCATTACCTGCTCCTCCAATGACAGAAGAATTCGTGAAGGAGACACAGAATTGGAACTGTGAGAGTTCCTTAATGTCCCCTCCCTATCAGAATGTTCGTGTCATACCATCAACAGAATTAACACATCAATTGGTTGATTTACTTCAAATCAATCAATGCACATGTTTTGAATTAATAAAGGCAATGCGATATTATATTCAAATTATTAATGGTCGAGACCCAGAAACGACGGACAATTTCTGGGTACTAGCTGCCTATTTTCAAAAACATCTAATGCAACGACCTTCCCAATTACCTAATGGGATAAATAATGAAATATTCCAGTTGAAAGAAGTATATGAAGGAGCCCTATGGCTATCACAGCTGATTATGGATCCCGAACAAATGGAAATGGTGAATGAGGCCACCATGAGGTGTCTCAAGTCAATACAAAAATTGCAAATTGATTTTCTGCTCAATACAATAGTGGATAACGAAGAGAGGAAAACGCTGAACTCTCCTACATTATCACTATTAGATAAAGTGGAACAAGGATGATCTGCGAGAGCAGATGACCTTATTGGGGGTTACAGTTATACAAGTCAATTTTGGGACCAGCAGAAAATAGCTCAGGTGGCAAAGGAGTATTGTAAATCTATGGGAAATACTAATACTCCAAGCTATGAGGATCTGGAAGAGTCGAGATGACTTCCACCCACTGAACTGGACTGCAGGCTACTAATAGTACCTGAAGAAAGGGGTGAACACCAGGTGAGGACAGCTGACAGGGTTTGGGAACTCAAATCCTCCTCAGGAAAGGCTCGAAGGGAGGAGAATGAATTCTTCTCAGAAAGAACTGCGAGACATTTGGCATTGCAAAATGCCAGTGACACGCTGATGAGTGCAATAAATCCTCAAGACAAGGATATTTGCCTAGCGAAGCAGTACAAGGAGAGAATCCATGGGGACATGGGAGGCTCCTGGGTAATAAAAGCCCAGGTGGAATCAGTGACAGATGAGCCAGAAGCTGCTAAGACCACAGGGGATCCTCATATGAGCCTCAAAACCCAAACCAAGCAGGAGATTTTCTCTCCTAGAGCAGAACATTTGCAAGCTGGAAGCTCAAAAGTACATATTGGAGGAGAAATTCCTCTTGATGCAGCTCTACAATTGGAAAGATGGGCTGCCCAAGACAAGTATGCTGTATCGATGACTCATTTTGCTAATGAAACTCACCCTGTGGGCCAATATCCTGAACAAACAGTGACAGAGCCTGATTTGGGATGCTCTTTATGGCTGAATCATTTAGGATTCAGGACTGATGGTCTGACTTACCATAGGAGAGAAACACCTGAAGCTTTCCATGAGAATAATTGCTTGGAAGGACCCAGTTGGAATGCCAGGGGTTTGGTAAATTCCCCAAACACTACTGGACCAGGAATTCCTTTCTCGTCTCAATATTCAGATCCTGGAAACACAGCCCGAGTCGGTGAACAGCAAAACCAATGGGAAAAGTTGGAACCAAGTCAGGTAAAACAGTGGAATATGGCATATGCCCCACCTTCAGGGGAAAGGAATGAATTCAAGAATGAAGGATTTAACTTCATGAGAAGTTGAGATGACTGGGACTTCTCATTTTCCAAAGACCAGCTTCACCCTTCAGCTCTCGAGACTCATCACCCAATGCCCCCATTAGAGAAAAAGAAATTCACTCCCCTACAAAATGTAAAGGGTATAGGGAAAGTGGTTAATCCTTTCACTAGGGAATTGAGTCGCCAGATTTCCCAACCACCAAGAGCCTTGGAAGTCCTCCCTCAACAGCCTGTCATTCAACAGACAGTGCATGTCCCACCACCAGTAGTTGTGGAAACTGCTCCTCAGGCTGCAGGATTCACTCCACCTGTATTTACAGCTGCCCCTAGGCAATACATCCACCCGACTGCCAGAAATTCTGACTCGATACCTGCAATCCCACATAGATCACTGGGGCAAGTAACAAATGATTATCACCCTATCGTGTCAACACAGCAAGAACCGGCAAGAGTTCCAGCTGATCAATATTGGAGATCAGGGACTCAAGAGTATAGACCCTACATAGCTGAGCTGACGTATGACTACTCGAATCATGCCAGTACCTACAGGGGGTATGGAGTAGCAGGAGCTCCAGGAGGACCTCCGTATGGAGGAGTCATGCAGACAGGAGGAATTAGTGATGGAAATTTGGAAAGAGAAAGAGTTAGTAGAAATGGCAGTTTTAGAGGGGGATCTGGGGGTGGCAGACCAGGGGGACTGGGGGGACCAGGAGGACCAGGTAGTCCAGGAGGACCACCTGACAATCCTGACAATTGGGGGTCAAATCACAATGCATATTGGCACCTGGCAAATGGATGGGTAGCTGTACAAGGCCCCAGAGGCGAGAGAGGAGAATTGGGTCCTGCAGGATGAGACGCGAGTCAGATTCCGGAATTCGATCAGCAAAAAGATTGATTAAATAAGGAAGCAAAACTCGATGTCAAAAAACCTGACCCTTTCAATGGTTCCGATAGGTGGAAATGGGAACCTTTCCTCTCACAAGTCAGCCGCACTTTCATGGCCAAACCTACTATCTATGAGAATGACTCAGATAAAATTGGTTTTGCTGTATCGTATCTGACAGGGGCAGCAGCTACTCACTATGATAATTTGCTGAAATAGGAAGAGGCTGGAATCCCTGTCCCTGCTCTCTGTACTTGGATTGACTTTGTCGCAGAGTTTATGTCGTATTTCAGATTATTTGATCCTGCACAAGACACACAGGTGAAATTGGCCTGGATCAAGCAGATGGACAATGAATCATTTGCAACATTTATTATTTGATTCCAGGAGTATGTGTTCAAGATGAGATACAATGACACGGCATTAGTAGCAATGCTCTGAGGGGCAGTAACAAGGAGTCTCGACATTACAGTAGCGGCTCAAACTCATCCCCCACAGAATTATCCACAGTGGGTACAGTGATTCCAGGAGTTGGACAATTCAATTCGTGCAACCAATGCAGCTCATTCTTGTGGAGGAAATTCTGGTTTCGGGATGTATAATCCTATGGCCCCATTGAATCCTCAAAACTCTAACCTGCAACAAGGATCCAATAATAATAATGCCCAGCAAGCAGGGGGTCAACAAGGTAGGAATCAAGGTAATTGGACCAATCAACAAAGAGGAGCTGCAGCTTGGGATAGTAATGTAAATTTGGACAATATTAGTGGTACGGTATATGGACAATCTGAGGACTTTGCGAGTGCCTCGAGTCGGAATGGAAATAGTGGAGAAGGCTTAGAAAATCAGGGAGGAAACGACGGAGTCTCAAAAAACCCAGGAGATGAAGAATTCCTACAGGCAATTCGAGCCGCCAGAACCCCTGAGCAAGTTGAAGAGTTCTGTCGATGTTGTAAACTGGGACTCTGTTATAATTGTGGTGGATCAGACCATATTGGTAAAGATTGCAAGAATTGGGAGAATTGGGACCCTCCAAAAAATGGAACTTCAAGTATAAATAATCAATGAAGTGACCAGTTGAGGGCTGCAACCTTCACTCTAGAAGGGGACCCATCTAACAACGAGATTTGGAATGTCAAGATAGAAAATGACTTGGGAAAAGCGGAGGGGATTCCAGAGACACACTGAGAGCAACCTGGAATCCAAAAAACCCTGCTCAAGCGGTCTGTCATGGGGCAGTAATAGAAAAAACATCCCCAGCTTGTCTTTTGTCTTGCTCTAACAACTCATTCCTCATCTCAACACATTTTCCCTTCTCCAATTCTGAAAATCTAAGCTATAATACTCTTATTGATTCGGGCGCAACTCATTCTTTTATTGATAAAAGCCTTGCAGAAAAATTCCCAAAAAATATCTCCAACTTAGATACTCCAATTCCACTTGAATTATTCGATGGACAGCCAACTTCAGCAGGGGATATCAGCTTCACTGATGGTTCAATTCAAACAGTTGAATTCCTAATAACCCAACTACACCCAACAGCTCCTATCGTGTTAGGTTTACCATGGCTCAAAGAATTCAATCCTGAAATAAATTGGAAGGATTTGACTTTGACATTCCAAGGAAGAGAATGAATTTCAGCTTCACTAGTTGATTCGTTCACCAGTACATGGAACTTTAATACTAGCGAGAAGCAGGAACCATCAGTCCCTGACTCGAAACACGAATCAGCCTATAATGAACAAGAAAATGTGGATGTAGACTCGTCAGTTTTGGAATTCAATGAATGGTTGCTTTATACAAATTGGGCTAATGATTACAACAAGGATCTCAAAAGGTGGAAAAATAAATACAATATAGGAGAAAATGGAAATGGTTACTCCGAGAAAGCATTGAAAGCTTGGGCAGAAAGGATTGACAAAAGAAGTTCAAAACTGCCAGCATACAAGCAGAAACAGAGGTGGATATATAAATGAGTTGGAAAATTGCATCAGGATTCTATTCCACAAGGCCTGTCAACAAGGGTATTAAAAATCTCGAAAACCTCTGCACTCCAGCAATGGAGAAAATGTACAAAATGAGGGATGAAGATAGGAAAACCCAAAAAGGTCAAAAGGAGAATGGGTCCAAACCTCCCAGGCAAGGCAGTAAGTCTCATAAGTGCAGCTGCAATGGACACTATAATACAAGACAGGACACCTGCCTATTTCCTGCATATCACCACAGTCTCAAATCAAGTGAATAATGATGACCCCACTAGTACAGAAAAATCTGCAACTCACAAGTTGATTCAAGGAAATAGGGAAATTACAGAAAAACTTCTGACAGAAGCAGAGACTGGAGAATCTCAAAAAGATGAAGAAGAGATACTCAAACATGTTCCTGAGAAGTATCGAGACTTCTTGAACATGTTCTCCCCAGGAGAGGCAAAGGTCTTACCTCCACACTGTCCGTACGATTTAAAAATTGAGACTGAAGGGAACTCAGCCCCTCCCTTTGGGAAACTCTATAACATGTCAGAAACAGAGCTAAAAGCCCTAAAGGACTATATCAATGATACGCTAGGGAAAGGGTTTATTAGAGCCTCCAACTCGCCTGCTGGGGCTCCAGTTCTATTTGTAAAAAAGAAGGACAGAAGCCTAAGGCTTTGTGTTGACTATCGGGCCTTAAATCAAATCACAAGGAAGAATAGGTATCCCTTACCCCTTATAGGCCCACTTGTCAACCAACTACAAAAGGCAAAATATTTTACAAAACTCAATTTGAGAGCAGGATATAACAATGTCCAAATAGCAGAAGGCCACAAGTGGAAAACAGTGTTTCGTATGTGATACGGATCCTACAAAATGTTGGTCATGCCTTTTGGATTAACAAATGCCCCTTCGGCTTTCCAATTTTTTATGAACAACATTTTCCATGATTTACTGGATGTATGCATGGTTATTTACTTGGACAACATTCTCATTTATTCGGATGATGAAAAAACCCACAAGGAACAAGTCCAAAAGGTATTACAAAGGCTACGAGACAACCACCTACATGCAAAACCAGAAAAATGCAGTTTTGATACCGACACAGTTGAATATTTGGGGGTAATAATAAATCCCAAAGGGGTGTCAATGGATCAGTCCAAAGTCAAAGCCATAACATCTTGGCTGGTTCCACAGAATATAAAAGAACTGCAGTCATTCTTGGGTTTTGCAAATTTCTATTGCAGATTTATTGACAATTATAGCGGCATAATGAAAGCCCTAATGTCACTACTGCGAAAGGATGCCATTTGGCATTGGGACGAGTCATGTCAAAGGTGTTTCAATTTATTAAAAAATGCCTTTACACATGCCCTGGTGCTATGACATTTCGACCCAGAACTTCCAATTATTCTGGAATGTGATGCATCGGATTGGGCAATAGCAGGAATATTGTCTCAGCTGGATCTGAAAACTGGAGAAATACATCCAATTGCTTTTCATACTAGGTCCATGATACCAGCAGAAATAAATTACAATATTTATGACAAGGAGCTACTGGCTATTGTGGAATGTTTTAAAGTTTGGAGAGCCTATTGCGACGGGTTGAGATTCCAAATCCAAGTTTATTCTGATCACAATAACTTGCAGTGGTTTACAACTACCAAACAGCTGTTGGCAAGACAAGCAAGGTGGTCAGAGGCTTTATCAGGATTCAACTTCTGAATCATTTATAGACCTGGAACTTTGGGAGCAAAACCAGATGCTTTAATGAGACGAGCAGATGTATACCCAAAGAAAGGAATTGATAGGGACTCTGCCAGAGCAGGAAGAGAGCAGATATTGATTCCTCCAGAACAACTCAATGCAGCATTGCTTTTGAATGAGGATTTGTTATTAGAATGGATCCGAAAGGCAGAACAAGACGAATTCATGCGAGACACAATAAAGCAGATTCAAGAAGGAAGGATTAACAATGTGGTATTTGAAAATGGGTTACTTAAATGACAAGGTTGGATATATGTCCCTAATGACAAGGTTGGATATATGTCCCTAATGACAAGGTTGGATATATGTCCCTAATGACACAGACCTTCAATGAGACATACTATCTGCCTATCACGATCACACACTTAGAGGACATCCAGGCAAGAAGAAAACAAAAAAGATACTCAATCAGTTGTTCTTTTAGAAAGGAAGCAGCAAGGACATACATCACTACGTACAAAGCTGCCATACTTGTATAAGATCCAAGGCTAGAAGAACTCTGCAATATGGGAATCTGAAACCTCTACCCATTGGGCAAAGACCCTGGAGCTCAATTTCAATGGACCATATAGTACAACTCCCGAAAGCAGGAAAGGAACAATTTGATGCAATCCTAGTAGTAGTAGATCGGCTCACAAAACAGGCCATCTATATTCCCTGTCACACGACAGACACTGCAAAGGAATTTACAAGACTATTCCTTGAAAATGTATTCTCAAAACATGGGCTACCAGTGGATATCATCTTGGATCAAGGAAGCTTGTTCATCTCCCAGTTTTGGAAGGAATTGTGTAAGATACTTGGTATCGAGTCTTGTCTCTCAATGGCATATCACCCTCAAATGGATGGACAGACAGAGAGAACTAATCAAAGCCTCAAAGGATACCTAAGAATCTATACATCTTACAACCAAGACGACTGGGATGCCTTATTATCTATCGCAGAATTCATATACAACAACACTCCCCATTCAACTACAGGATTAACACCCTTCTTTGCAAATAAAGGTTACCATCTGAAACTTTCAATCAACCTTTCAAAGGTGAACAACTCAGAAGTAAACCAGTATGCTACCGAGTTAAAAGAAATACACAAATATTTAAAACAATGAATATACAAAGCAAACGAGGCAGCAGCGAATCAGTTCAATCGCTACCGTGCCAGAAATCCTGATTGGAAAAAGGGCGACCAAGTCTGGTTGGATATGGGTAACATCCGAACAAGAAGGCCTACCAAAAAATTGGATCACAAGTGGGCAGGACCCTATACAATACTCGATAAAATAGGATCTCATGCCTATCGACTCAAGTTACCAGGGGACCTACAATGAATCCATAATGTATTCCATGTTGATAGACTAAAACCCCATCATCTGGATCCTTTCCAGTGAGTCATATTGCCACCCCCACCAATCTTCATTAAAGGGGAACCGGAATATGAAGTTGAGTCAATAAAAGACAGTCGTCCAATGGGAGAAACAGACAGAGGAATCCAGTACTTGATCAAATGGAAAGGGTATGATGAGGAGTCCTGGATTCCCTGGAAAGGTATGGTAGGAAGTATTGATTTGATTCGCGAGTGGGAGAAAGCACATCCGAGGAAATGAAAGTTACCTCTCAAGCTCCTCAAAGAACTCAAAAGCCTAGCCCTATAAGACAAGGAGGAAAGGGAGTTGAGACAGGCAGCTGAAGCTGTCATTTAAATGGGAGAAATGACTCTCAAAATCAAAACCTCAACCTTAAAGGGGGGGGTAAAAGCAATACTTCAAGTTTTCATTTCCAATTTCTCAACACATTTCTCTCTATTATTATCAAAAATCATAACAAATTCATAATTCCATTTCAGGGAAATAAAGCATACAGTGGGCATAGATTGGGATATACAGGTACAGAAGGCTGGAACGGAAGGACTAATCAAAGGACAACTCGATTAATTCATCATGTTCAGCTCAAATGTTGAAAGGGATTCCAAATACTTCCTCCAGTTCCTGGGCATATAAATCCTCAACACGCTTGATCTCCATCTGCTCCCGTATATCCTGCAAGGTCAGAGCCATATGGAGGCTGGGATCTGCCAATTCATCTTCATTCTTTTCAACCAACAAATAGGTCAAAGGATCCTCCCCAGTGCAAACAAAGTAGGCATTAGGGTGACCAGACAAAAAGATCACTACAGGAGATGTATTGCGAGTCTCAATGAGAGTACTGGGAAGGGAAGTGGTATCGAGAGAAGGAACGAAATTGGATAGGGAATTGGGAGTAGAGTCACTCTTCATCTTGAAAGGAAAGGATTCAGATGAAGGACCACCCCATATGTCCATAGCGGCAACGGTGCTAGTAGTCACTGGTTCCAAGGGCAGATCTCCAATATTCAAGAGACAACGAAGCTCCTCATAAACACCGTGAAATCGAGATAATTCAACTCCATGCCCCTGGGCCAAAGCTTCAGCAGCAAGTTGGAGGTTGTGGGACTCAACAAGAGAGTCTCACAACTCCTTAATAACCCAATCTTGCTCCTTAATGGTCACTTCAGCAGTTTCATGAAGATATCTGGCCTCCTGGGCATCTCGCTAGGAAGGATCAGTGAGCCATGGAAACCCTACGACAAGTCGAAAAGACATACAGATGACTCGAGCATCTTATCTTCAAATTCCTGCGTGGTTTGACTCAAGAGTTCTCACAACTTGTGAATCTCATCAGATTGACCCTCAACAACCCTCTGCAGTCACCCAAACTCACAATGAGCTTGGTTCACAAGGATGTCCTGATCAGATACAACTTGAGAAATACTCTCAGCAGCATCAGCAAGATGATCTAGGAATGAAGCAGAGTCAAAGGGAGAAGGGGAAGCCATGACAAGGGAGGATCTCAAAATGAGGATAGAGAAATAGTCTTGAAAAGTGTCCTTTTATCGAGACAAGGATGCCCAATATGAACCTAATAAGGGATGAAATGTGCAGCCACATGCATACACCTCATGGAAATTTTTGAATACTTCAATTCTCAGGAGATCTTTTATTGTGAACCCGGGGCAAGTTCTTATTCACACAAGGTAGGAGCCCAAAAAAGGAGTGCAAGAATTAATTGGAAAAAGAAGTACAAAAATTTGGAGTAGGAATCTAGCTAGATACAAGAAATCTATGAGTTGAAAGTACTAGGAACTACCAGAAGAATGCTTTGTAGGTGAGGCAGCAGCAAACTGCCCTTGGACCAACTCAAAAAGCTGCCAAAGTTGGGCGAGTTCTTCATCTCGCGACTTTGACTCTTCCGCTGCAACTCAACGGGCCTCCTCACTTGCAGCCAACTTCTTCTTTAGCTCCTCTATCTTGCCACCCTGAGCTTCCAGTACTCCCCTTAATTGCTAAACCTCCTGTAAGATATCCTATCAAAAAACTAAACCAGTCAAAAGAGAAGAAAGGAACTTACCGACGACTGAATGTCACCTTTGAAATGCCTTACGAAGGATTTCAGATGAGTTAATTCCTTGTCCTTCTCCTCCAACTGACTTTCCTGTGAAGACACTTGCTCCTTCAGATGGAGATTCTCAGTCTCCAAACAATCTGACTTCTGCGATAAAGCTTAATACTCCCAATATGCTCAGAGGAGCTTGTCCTGTTGGGAATCAACGATGTTGGCAGAGGTCATATTCACAACAGTTAGCGACTCAACAAATTGCAGCAGGGACTTGCTTGAGAAGGAAGCAGGGGGTTTGGAAGGCGAGTGTTGCTAAAAAGGAACATAAAAGAACAGTAAATGACTTGATAAATCTACAAAAGTATGGGAATATGCACCAATTGTTCTTCGAGACCATTGAATGCCCCCTGAATCAGTCCATCCACCAGAGACCACAAATCCTGCTTGAGCATCTTTTTCCCAGGACCGGCAAACAATGACGCCATCCTCATAACAACACATTCGACGGCAGTTTTTACCACTAGAAAGGTCAATTAGAATGGACATACAAAAAAGCTAGAACTGAGACTTACTTTTGTCCCGAGTCAGGGAAGAACCATTGGAAGGGACTCGCTTGACAAGAGGTTCGAAAAACCACGTCGTCAAACCCGAAACCACACTATAGGATTGGGTATCGACGGCTTTCCAAACGGGAGTAGAGGGAGGTGGGGCTTCTTCCAGGTATTCCAAGTTCATTCCATCTAGCTCTTCCAGAACTCCCATCTCCACATTGACATCTACAGGGTCACGAATGACCTCCTTCCCCTTGCAAGATGAAGTCAGAACAATTGGTTCACAACTCGGCTCCCCGAGATGCACCCTTTCCTCTCGAAGGAGCTGACTCTTTCGAAATGCATTTGAAGAAATGACTAGAAGGCTAATGAGTACTTATAATAACTGCAGACTCATTGGACTCACCAGCTTTCCATTTACCTTCTGAAACCCTTGGTCCGTCTGAAGGTAGTCCCAACTCCTCCGGATGACTGCGATAGTAGGGAACATTCTGTAACCCCATTGTTAAGGCAGTCCATTCCTTGCCCCAAATAATAAACAGCCCTCGACTTGATACAATACAATAGGCGACGATGAAAGGGAGCTTAGCAAGAATATGGAACTGAAGAAGCCAAAAAACACTCTTGAAGGAACAGAATTTCTTGCTAGAGGGGTAGTTTGCTTCACAAGTAGTGCACAACAAAGAGTTGGGGCAGAGGGAGCAAGTGGAGTGAAGGTTGTGCGAGGCACAATACTCGCAAGATGGGTAATTTCGGAAAATATCCCTCCACTCTTTGATATCTACCCTATCCAAAACCTCAGGACTCGAGTTGGCCAGATACACATCTTCATAAATGGGCTGGAGGCCAGTAGGAAGGGAGGGGGGAATGCTGTCCATAATGGAAATGGAAGGATATCAGAGATGTGTACTGCACTCAAAGGCCACACATCACATCTTCTTTGCCGTTGGGGGAGCAGAAGGAAGAGCATTCAAAAAAGGAAGAAGGGACACTGATTGGGAGGACTGCGGAACCTTGAGGATGAGTCGGGGCCTCAACCCTCCCAAATTACTGGAAGAGGCAGTGGGTTGGTTGGGGAATGATTGCGAAGCAGACATAGTGGTCGAAGGAAGAGAGGAAAATGACTCAAAAACCCAGAGTGCCAGCTTTATAAGGCCTTCGGACTTAGAGTTTTCGATTGAAATCCAGCAGCCGGCACATCAAAACTCAATCTGATGGTGCGGCAGTCACAACACTGTGTCGCATCAAAAGCTATGTGTCCTTTCGAGGGCTCAAGGCCCTTGGGGGGGGTAATGTTATGCCCTACACTATTTTTTCTGCTCTTTCCAACCAGTACACTCACCCCATGACTCGATAATAGTCTTACCAATCAATTCAGCTCTCCAAATCTGACACACATTTTGCAAGGCAAACTAACCAGTTGCTCATTCCAAATGTCTATTCACAAGACCACATGTCTTCCCGCAGAGTATAAAAGCCTTGTACCTACATCTCTCACACTAATGCTGTTATTACCTGAACTATCTTGATCTGTGTTGTTTCTGTTCTCTTGTTCACTAGTCTATAATATTATTCTGCTTAACACCGAGTCGAGCAAACCCCATTGACACCGAGTCACTGGTATATCCACTTCTCACTTGTCAAACTGATTGACAAGACTATTCGACTGCCATAGCCTTTCGAATATTCCGTCTCGTAGGGTAAACAGACACTGAGTTACGAACCTCCCAAGTCAACCCTCATTAATACCATCTTAATGAGTTCTTTCAATATACAACTTCTAGTCGCACCGAGCTACTAGATTTGTTATTTGACACTCAAGGATCATTCCTCTATATCAAATACTCAAACTGTACAGGACTCGATCACTTGTCATATGTAGCGACTCCCCATCACGTATTCTGTCTCAGCTGTGGTATAATAAATTACTTTCTATTCACTGAACCTGCTACAAGCTTCTAACAACAAAGGTAGTAAAGGTCCTAACAGGCTCTGTCTGAGTAGGTACTGAGGCTGCATTGGTAAAGTTGCGGCACCTCTGTTCTTGCTGATTAATTGAATCTGAACTATGTAGCTCTTGCAAAGTGTGCATTAGAGGCCCTATGACAACAGCTGCACTGCTAGTGGTAGGGAGGTCATTGGCAGATGAAAGTGATGCTGAAGATTGAATAGAAGTTTGGAATGGTTCAGGTACCGGTTGGAGTTGCCTTTGATGCATTGCAGACTGTGCATGTCGAATTGCATGGGTTCGTTTCCGCCATGTATTTTCATTACATGCCAGACATAGGTAATGGGAGTCTGAATCTCGCCGTTGGAAAACTAGTATGGAAACTGTAATAAGAACATGGAACAAGTATCCTTTGGATGAAAGGAGCCTCACCGCTGGAATCAAGCTCTTCAAACATTTCGTATCTAGTTGGGATGCAAGGCGAGAAACTAATTGTTCATATATGATCTTACACACTGCAAGTGCATGGTAAACACATGTATGATGTATTTCGATGGTGATTCTCTGAGCTCGTGAATGACAATGGTGTTTCATTCTGCACAAAAAAGAACACGGTTATTCTAACTAATGTGTGTATTTCCAGTTCCATTTTGACTACTTAACGGTCAAAGTGAGGGTTGAAGGTTTCGGAGAATGTATACGTCATATCTTTACCTCATTTCTATGCTCCTTTCGGCCTTATGCCAGACTTTGGCAGCTAAGCGAGCTTTAAGCGGGGTTCAGGGTAAAACAGACCACAATCAAACCGTGGAACTGCCAGCACGCGGTGTAACCGTGAACAACCTGTTGGACGTGTATTTCAGACGTTGTGCGACCTGCCAACCCGACCTACTGCAGGGCATGAGTATTACCGAGAACTGATCATGATATGCCAGATTCGATCAATCGCTGTTCAGGATGCCTGTTACGTTTCAATGCCGGGGTACTCCTGCTTGTCACCTGGCGATTCTAAACTCATTCTAGAGCTTCTCTCCCTATGTAACAACTCCCAAACGGCGTGTGTGCTTTTTATATATACATATATTTCTAAGTCGCCCTCAAGTCGCCCTGATGGCATGTTAGTATGTAGATTCGTCAATCGTGGGATCCGAATAAGTATACTAATCGATTGGCTGACTCACAGTGGTAGGTCTGTATATTATTCTGACTTATATGTAAATTTGGATGTATTTTAGCTATTGGTAAATTGACTTGGGCTGCCTAAGTTCATGGACTTATATTTTCCCCTCGATTCACGTTAAAAGGATAAGTCACAAAGGCGTCGGAATGCCAGTTGCGGAGGGGGGTAACTCGCCTGAAAGCTGTTGGATCTTAGCCGCCTTCGGCTAGTATGATCGGCTATTCTGTATGAATTGATCCATTCCAGCTGGATGCCAGAGAATTGAATGACGACGCTTGCCAAATAGTTCGCATCCGGGTCATGCAACGGAGCCTGGAGGTGCCCTCATTACCATTGTCTATCACAACTATTCTATAATGTTTGACAGAAGTTTTTCATAGCAATGCATGTGATTAACAACGTTGCACAATTACTAACTGTCTTCCCATATTTAAGCCCAAGCAACTTGTGAGTTCCTACCCGCATCAACTCCACCATGGCCCAACCGTCCTTTGACCCTAAAAAGAACAATATCAGGTGGGATGAAGGGGATCCCACTCGACGGCCCGATCCAGAAAGAGCGGGGGTAATTAGATTTACGCCTGAAGACTACCTCCCAAATTCCTCGAGGCACTCATTGGGTGTATGGAGAAAAGACACGAAGACCTATAAGTTGTTCGATACAGGTGATAATAAAAAGCCATTCAACGATGCTAAAAAGGCCATTGAGACGGCTGAGAAAAACACTCTGCCAATCGCTGGAGCTAGGGCCGCTGAAGGGCTGGAGTACACATACGAAATCAATCCGTATAAGGTTCGTTATGGCTTCGCCGTTGTGGCTACATACTATGAGAAGCCTTGGGTGTGGTTCGATGGACAGGGCGATTGGAAGGCTACATTTGACAAGATCGTCGCCCCAGCTACACATAATGCGCTCCTCGGGTATATCCAGATCTCCTCACTCAGCCTATCGTAACTCATTGGTTTTTTAGAATGCAACGAGATTTGAAGCGTGCTGTGACAGCGAAGCTCTCTGATCCGCAAGGGTTTATCAATCCTACCACGCAGTCAACTACTTCCATCCAATTTGTTGATCTTAATTTTGGATCGGACACCGTTGTCCAGGAAATGTTGAAAATTGTGGAGAAATACCTCAAATGGTAAATTCTCAGTTGAAACTATCATGCGATTTCTGATTTAATTCCAGAGGTAGACCGTTCTGGGTATTGATCCAACCAGAAACAATTTCCATGCGTTGGTTTTGTTTGTATCAATTCGTTGTACAATTTCTTTGTAAAAATTTGAGTATCGTTGATGGCGGACAGCAGAGAGTATACACGATGGAACGAGACCGTAAGAATTTTATATGGAACCGTAGGCAATACTTTCAGCGATTGCACTCGACCTTCCTCTCACTTCAAGAACGGATGAAAGGGTGGGTAGAATGAGCCAAAGACGATACCTCCAAACCATTGAAGCCTCAAGAAAAATCTGCTCCGCAGCAAATTAGCTTTGCAGCCCGGAAAATTCTGCACACTACTGCATACCATGCAGGCGTGACTGCACCAAAAGAAACGAGGTTCTCTTTTGTTACATAAAAACCATATCGACTTTGGATCCATAGTCAGGCTTGGAAATGTGTCGGACGTGTAGAAGGAGCTGTGAAGGTGAGGGGGGGGGGTGGTTGAAAACTGCGCACGCCACCCACACGTAGGTAGCTATTGAAGGCTGAAGCGAAGTCTGAAGAAGAAATAGAAAAGCAGTTGAACATAATGTAGGAAATGCTACCCTATAATGGTGGTATTAGATCCACCGCAGTAGATCCACCGCAACCGCAAGGGAAATGCGTCAGATATTGGAGTTGGGTTGAAGCATTGAATACCGCACATGTCACCCATGTTTCAGAGAACCCAGCTATAGACAGCTTCGAAGCGAAGTCCAGAGGAGAAATGAAAAAGCAGTCGGTCACTGAGTAGGAGAAAAGTACTCTATGATGGGGTTGGCTCTATGATGGCATATATCCACATTGTACGAACTACCGCGACTCAGAGGTCAAATAGGTATAATGTGTAATACAGTATTACTCAAGTCTCCCTTCCTAAATCTGGAAGTGGAACATGATTTGGGTCCCTTGACCCATTCTATTTTACCCAAATCAATAACAGTTCCAGTGGCTGCCTTCTGTTTTAAGCTCATGAGCTTTCCCGCTCACTCGTTACTGTTGCATTTTGGGCACTTTGTAAGGGGTGGGACAATGGGACAAATCATACAAAATTTATTTTTCATAACCGCCTGTTGGACGCCGGGACATCAAGGAATTTATGAAATTTAACTACTATAAAAGGCTAAGTGCCCACAGGTGCCTAAGAAAAATTCTAAGACACTGGACATACGAACTGCTTAAAATGGGACAGTATTCTTAAGAATAACAACAAAATCGGGACTCGGAATAACTTCAACTCCGCCCCCAAATATCGTAGAATCCTAGATTACTTCCCGAATGACCAGGCCTGTTCGCATCCGCAGAGCCTGAGATAAATACATAGATTATAGGTTAGTATGATCGGCTATTCTGTTTGAATTGCTCCATTCCAGCTGAATGACAGTAGTGCTGAGAATTGAATAACAATGCTTGCGGCTTGCCAGATAGTTCGCATCCACGTCAGGCTACGGAGCCTGGAGGTACCCTCATTACCACTGTCTATCACGACTATTCTACAGTGTTTAACAGAAACTCCTCTTAGCAAGGCATGTGGTTAACAACGTTGCCACAATTACCAGCTGTGTCTGCCGACTCTGCGCATATTTAAGCCCAAGCAGTTTGTGAGCTCTCCATCATGGCCCACTCTTCCGCCGCCGAGTTTGACCCTACTAAGGACAATATCAAGTGGGATGAAGGGAATCCACTTCGAACGCCCGATCCAAACAGAGTTGGAGTCATCAGCTTTACCCCCAAAGACTACGTTCCAAAATCCTCAGGGCACTCATTGGGTGTATGGAGAAAGGACACGAAGGCCTACAAGTTGTTCGATACAGGTGATAATAAAAAGCCGTTCAACGATGTTAAAAAGGCCATTGAGACGGCTGAGGAAAACGCTCTGCCAATCGCCGGAGCTAGGGCCGCTGAAGGGCTGGTGTACACATACGAAATCAGTCCGTATAAGGTTCGTTACGGCTTCGCTATTGTGGCTACATACTATGAGAAGCCCTGGGTGTGGTTCGATGGACAGGGCAATTGGGAGGCTAAATTTGAGGAGATCGTCGCCCCAGCTACACATAATGCGCTCCTCGGGTATATCCAGATCTCATCCTTCAGCCTATCGTCACTCATTGATTTTATAGGATGCAACGAGATTTGAAGCGTGCTGTGACAGCGAAGCTCTCTGATCCGCAAGGGTTTATCAATCCTACCACGCAGTCAAAGACTTCCATCCAATTTGTTGATCTTAACATTGGGTCGGACAAGGTCGTCCAGGAAATGTTGAAAATTGTGGAGAAATACCTCAAATGGTAAACTCTTTATTGAAGCTATGATGCGATTTCTGATTTAGTTCCAGAGGTAGACCGTTCTGGGCATCGATCCGACCAGAAACGATTTCCATAAGTTGGTGCCGTTTGTATCAATCCGTTGTACAATTTCTTTGTAAGAAATCGAGTATCGTTGAAGGCGGACAGCAGAGAGTATACACGATGGAACGAGACCGTAAGAATTGTATATGGAACCGTAGGCATACTTTCCAGCGATTGCACTCGACTTTCCCTCTCCTCACTTGAAGAACGGATGAAAGGGTGGGTAGAATGAGCCAAAGGCGATACCTCCAAACCCTTGAAGCCTCAGGAAGGACATGTTGAATCGAGTCGCGGGGTGGGGCTGAGGGTCACCCATGATTCAGAATACCCAGCTATGGACGGCTTCGAAGCGAAGTCCAGAGGAGAAATGAAAAATCAGTCGGTCATTGAGTAGGAGAAAAGTAGTCTATGACGGCGATGGTATATCCACGAGTCACGACAAGCGGTTGTACGAACTCCCGCGACTCGGAGGTCGAAGGGAGCTCCGCCGCGGCAAGAACTACGCATGCAAAACTGGGACACCACCATACAACAGAGAAAAAGAGGATCACGTTTTCCTTCTCGGAAACCACAACCCCCGAGTCGGAGACCTACCGATAAACGCCATTCCGTCAAAGTTGAAGCACCAGCTACCCAATTCTCAAACGTTCTCAACAGTTCACCACACACTACTTACTCACCATAAACCTCACCTCACCTCACAGCCCAACCAACACAGCACACACAAAGTCAAGAAAGCAAAAAAAAGAAAATTAGCATTATTATTTTGATTTCGCAAGAAACGAAAAAGAGACAGAAAAAGCGTAAATTGAGCGTTTTACGCGTCGACGAGCTCGAATACAGCGACGACTAAATTGAACATTTTACGCGCACAGCGATGGAATCGTCATGGTTCCCCCTCCCGTTGATAAATCTGACTCGATCACTTTTTACGTTCCTTCTACTCCTTCACAGATTCATTCGCCTCGGCGTGGATGTCCCACCTTCCAATGAACAGACTAGAAGAAGAAAAGGAAAGTACAAGGTAATCGTCAGTGAACCGCCAGGAAACACCAAGGAGGTATATCAAAATGAAGGAAAAACTCGCATCCGCAGCTGCAATGCTACGCTTGGCTGCGAGCGGAGGGCGGATGAATAGAGAGGGGCCGGAAGGAGAGGAAGGAGGGGGAGAAAGGGATGGGAGGGAAGCGAAGGAGGGGGAAGGGGATGGGAAGGGGAACTAAGGAGAGGAGACGTACTCGAAAACAGCCATCGTCGTCCATTTCCTGTTATCAGCTTCTGGGAAGACGAGGGATCGGGGACCGTAGAAGACCTATGTTTGGGAAGAAGACGCACATTCAATAAGCATGACAGATAGGAGGGAATGGGTAAGGAAGAAAAAGAATCGAAACCCACCTCATCATCAACTTCATCCTGCTTCCTAGGCAGACAATGTAAAAACTTCCAATCGGGATTAGCACCTCCCTCTCGACACAAAGCTTCCGTAACTTGATAGCCATTAAAGTCTTGGAGACGTTGAGCTTTTTCCGCTTCTTGACCCATGGAAATCCTACGTATCAAAATAGGCAGAACCACCCAGTTAGTTACCACCGCGCTTGCGAGAGCAGACCAACGCTAAACATACCAAGTATCCGTAACAACCACATCCGCACCGCTCACCGCCTCCTTCGGATCCTCACCCCACCAAATCCCCTTATCGCACCCCAACTCCTCAACCCGATTCCACACCTCCTTCGGCGCCCGATACTTGAGGGGACTCGCGACCCTCAACGAATGTCCCAACCGAGGATACGTCACGAGCATATCGTGTAACACATTCGCGCTGTCTCCGACGTACGCGACAGTCAAGGGTCGGAGGTCGGGGAGGTAGATGCCCTTTTTGTTACGTTTTTGGGAAGGTGAAGATGGGTCGGAGGGTTGTTGGGTTTTGGTGTTGTTGAACAGATGGGCGTGTTCGTGTAGGGTGAGTAAATCCGCTAGGATTTGCGTGGGGTGCCAGAGGTCGGATAGGGCGTTGAGAACTGGGACGGGGGAGTATTTAGCGAGTTCCTGTACGATAGAGGTCGTGGTTATAAGTTCCTTCCTAAGGAAAAAAAAAATCGGTTCAAACCAAAAACACACCTCAATCTCCTCATGCTTCCCAACCCTCGCAAAAATCCCCTCCGTCATCCCCCCAATAACCCTCGCCGTATCCCTCGGCGTCTCATTAACCCCAAGCTGAATATCCTCCTTGCCCAAAAACAACGCTTTCCCTCCCAACAGCGTCACACTCGTCTCGGACGCCAACCTCGTCCGTGTGCTCCGTTTTGAGAACAACAAGGCGACGGTCTTGTTGAAGAGGGATTGGGAAGGCATTTTGAGTTGGTGTTTTTGTTTTGAGTATGAGGATTTACGAGATTGGGGTTCGAGCCAGGGTTTGGAGATGCGTTTGCAGTGGAGGGAGTGTGTGAGGAGACGGTTGATTTGGGGGACTGAGAGGTCCGCGAGGGTCATTAGGTGCGGAGGAGAAGCAAGTTTTGAAGCTACTCTAGACGCCATGATGGATGAAGAAAGTAAAGGACCTGGGAAGGAGTTTCAGTGACTCGAGTTCAGAAAATTATATACAAATTCAAAGTCCAGAATGACTCGAATTATTGGCTGAATTAAAAAAGCTGGGAAAAGTTCAACCACCTTACCTTACGCGTTACTCAGAGATATACGGATCCTGTTTAGCTGTAGGTCGCCGACTCGGGTCGCGTCAAGAGACGTAAAAGCAAGCTCTGCAAAAAAATCTATAAGCATAGGAGAATACCAGCCCATCAGTATGGGTAACACTAACATTAATCTCACAAACGGAGTTTTGAATTTCGAACGGAATGAAGCAGGACGAAACGGTTCAAGTCAGGTTCAAGTCAGGTTCAAGTGCAAGGCTTGAAAATTTAGTAATAGACGCGCAAAACCCTACGGGCGCCAAAGTATCAGCACGCGGTTTTCATCTGACCTCGGGCGTCAAGCCAATGCTCAGGCTGGGCGACGTGGGCGATATGGGCCGTGGCACTGGCAGGTTGTGGGGAAGAGGCTTTAGAGCTGCTCCCTGGTTAAGCTTCATGGTGGCACAAGCAGATTGAAAACCCCAGCAGCTTCCCTGCAACTAATGAAATCTTCATATCGACATACGAGCTATGCAGCTTTATAAAGTTATAAAATACCTAATATACATCATTCAACTAGGAAATGAAATGAACTAGAAATAGTAAAACTGTTGAAAGAACTGAGATGAATTGCATAGGGAAAGGGAGGTGAGTTTCCCGATACCACGAATAAACAACTTTCAGGAGCCCTTTGGAGCTCCAGGCAAAGGCGATCCTTTAACGGTGGTGATTTTAGTAGGCGGGGAAACATAAGGCCATGGAATCCCAGCGGCACCATTTTGACCTTCCATAGCGGCGCCAGGCCAGGTAGAGTCATCGAACCCAGGCCTTTCAAAGCCCCAGGGAACAACACCAGGGAAAGCCTTCCAATCATTGACAGTGACAGCATAAGAAGTTGAATAGCACTCTCCGCAATGAGTATCACGGCGATCACTCGACGATGTAACTTGTATAGAAGCCAGCAGACCGGCAGGATTGGGCCCTGAATCAGCGTTCACAGCATAGACCGCAAACACAATTTTCGGCCCTCGAACACGTTCTACGTACTTTTGCGCATTGCGAAAGTCGTTTCCGCTCCCGATGAAGGCGCCGTTGATGAAGAGCGTGTATTCGTTATCTGCAGCGATCATAACCGTCGCAGTGCCGCTGGTATGTCCAGCAGGAAGCGTCATGGTGTACCGGAAAGCTCTAGCACCCGGGGGGTAGTTTCCACCCGGCGCAGACTCGGTTGTCCAGATCCACTGCGCCGTCGCAAGCGATTGAGGGTCGGTTCCGGCAAGCTGGACAGTTCCCCAGGGAGCAACTGGGATTTTACCCTCAGTTTGTACAAGCGGCCAGGAGCTGTCATCGAGGGATAGGGATTGGAAGTTATCCGGGACGCTACCAACCATCGTGCGCCAGCTACCATCGGAAACAATCGAGGAGGTCGATCCATCGGTGTATGAGACAACGGCATCGACTAGCACCCCTGCGGGGCCCTCAAAGTTCGTCGCTTTGATAGCGATCAAGATAGCGCACCCGCAGTTTGTCAGATCGACGCAGTAGCGACCGGCAGTGAACCAGGCAAATTCCGAGACTATCTCTTCGCCGTTAACCCAAAGTGTCGCTGCGTTGTCTGCTGTGAAAGCAATTGTAAGGAATGCGGGAGTCTTGCCTAGGGGTGGAGAGAACGTCTTGCGGAATGCTCTTGAGCCAGCGGGCGCACTACCGTTCGGTGGATTTACGAGCTCGGTGGTCCAGATCCACTGGGAACTGTTAAAGTTGAGAGTGGGAGCGGGGCATTTGGCGGGTTCTTTCTGGTCTGTAAAACACTAATATCAAGATCCTCCTGTGAACCAGTAAAGCGACCGCAAACGTACTATCAGGGCTTGAGCTGGTAGTGGTCGCACGAACGGACATGGCAACTGAAAGGTAATGAAAAGTCAGCTTCAGGACTGAAGGAGAGATGATGAGCGAGCATACAAGTCAATGCTTGCTTGAGTTTCAGTAAGTACTAAGTTCGTGCTTCAGTGGATGTAGAGAAACGTTCATTTCGACTAGGCTTTTATACGTCGAAAGACATACTCAAGCTCCATCCATTTCGGAAACCCATCCACGTAGATTTAGCGAAGCAGCGGGAGAATGAATGAGTATAACTAACTACTACAACGTTTCTTCATGTATCCTGTCGATGGCAATTCTTTTCTTATTTCCAGCTGCGCTGCGAAAGTGCAGGACGTCAAACATCCTCAGGCTGTGTCGGACCCAAAATAGATCCGACCATGCAAAACCAAAGTCGAAGGTTAGTAGAATATCGGTTCAATTCAATAATAGGCGGCAGAATACCAGTCAAGATGACATCAATGCAGTGAGCTTCGAGAGCGGAAGTACTTATTAATTTCTAGGCTCAACTTGGCCGTCCATGACTCGGAGTGAAATGCCAAGTCCAAAGGTCTTTGGGGGACGTTGATTCAAATTCTAATTATATAATCACAAAAGGAGGAGGTTTGATTGGCGTCTCCCGACCAGGCACGTTTCTTCCTTACTCAGTCGGGCGGGGCACCTCGGTGAACAATTTCCCCGATATCTTCGTGTTCTTCTCTGCTCTTGGAATGAACAGCCCAAATGTCAAGTGGAGCTTGATTCGACTTCTCTACGCGGAACAAAAAAACAACATTACTTATTGGCAATTGCTTGCTCACGGAATTGGATCCAGCTATTGCCACCCAACGGTCAACCAGACAAAGTAAAGCGCATTCTTGCATAGCTCGTGTACTTTAAATCGGATGCTCCCCGCAGCTAGCGTGAAGAG
This sequence comes from Collybiopsis luxurians FD-317 M1, assembly GCA_000827265.1. Classification (NCBI taxonomy): domain Eukaryota; kingdom Fungi; phylum Basidiomycota; class Agaricomycetes; order Agaricales; family Omphalotaceae; genus Collybiopsis; species Collybiopsis luxurians. The sequence goes on along the minus strand of KN834777.1, from coordinate 450,059 downwards.
AGGGATAGCATTGTTGTTGACAGAAAGGCTAAGGGATGAGCGCTGAGCCTTATCTTTGATGATCGGTATGACGTGAAACGGTGAACAGCCTATATAGTATGGGAAATTCAACAGCTATTTTAGGCATTTCCGGGAGCCGCATACGAAGGTATTGAGTAGTATATGCTCACTTTGACAGTCTTTTTAAACATTCAGGATAGACAGAATGCATCCCAAGTGATTTAGCATCAATGATTTTGTGCCTAGCCCTAGGGTCTAAATAGGTAATTTTAAATTGATCTGATCTTCACAACTTGTACAATTTTAGTTAGTATTCATTGCATAAGATAAGACAGAAAAACTTTACTTTACTAAAAAAGACGGGAGGACTTCCACACCTCAGGTTAATGATTGTTCTAGGTGAGGTTGGACTGGCCTCTTGACTCTGTCTCTCTCTTGTACTCTTGAATACTCTTGGCTTCTTTTGACTTGTGAAAGGTGTAGTTGGGCAACATTTACCCCAGCTAGTGTTAAGGTATACAAGTCAACTGCCAATCTACCAAAGTGTCAAGACTGGGGATGAACCCACACCTAATGCCACTATTATTGTTCACAATCTTTGGTAACTACCAGTGACCATCCTAAGATCAAGCAATGTTGCAGGCAGTTCCTATTAGGGCTAGCAGAGCTAGCCCTAACATGTGGGAACTATCCAGTGTGAAATTGCCAACAAATCAGTGGGTGGTTAGGTAGGTGGTTAAATGGTTAGGTGAGTAGGGTTAGGGGTTAGGTGTTGTGATCTGACACTTTGACTAGAACTAGCAACTCCAGTATGAAGTTTAGTAATATTTATTTGTAAATTACTCAGATAATTACTGTGGTATTAGTGAGACATGGAATGTAGTAGAACTGCTACTTACCTTGTAGATACTTCTAGAATACCTACCATAGAGTATAAAGGGCTTACTCTGAAGGCCAACAACAATAGACAATTACTTATCTTACCATCACCATTCCGAGCCTAACAGCTCAGAGGCACCACTGCACACCCTAACCTACAATATTAGGTTCACACTGAAGGCATGCTGGGTTAGGGTTAGGGTTTGGGGGTGTTACATCTGATCTTATCTATTTTAGGGTGGCCTCAACTGGTGTGACCAAAGGATTTCACAGGGGCTTGAACCCAGGACCTTCTAGTAGAATCCCAAATGCTCTAACCACTGAGCTATCTGGCCATGAGTACACATCAGCATCTGATCACAGTCAACTTTTCTGTCAGTGCATTAAATGTGTTCAGTGTGTCCAGTGCATAATCAATGTGTCAGTCAGACATGTGTATTACTTAAAAGTAAAATATCCATTGAATCCCAGGTACTGGGATCAAAATATTGTTAGAGTTGAGATTTGAGATGTCAGAAACTTGGATAGAAAGGGATATACTGTACTTACTATTAGATACCCATTAGCTGGCCACCCCTGGGTACTTGGCCATTAACTACACAGATACAAAAGATACAGCTAGAACACAAGTGGCACTAAGAACTGTCACATTATGAGTTGCAGTACTAAGAATTTAAAAAATGGAACAGGCAGCTCCCAATGGAGTGGGGTAGTAGGTGGCTCAGCAAATTGCTGCACAATATTACTAAGAGTATTTATATAAACAAGAGGCTTATGGATTACTTACAACGCCTTTAAATGACATTACTAGATTTGAATCAAAAACTTAGTATTTCGAAGGATATTTTATGTTTGACTATGGTATACTGCCATCTTGTTCAATGCTTCGAAGGGTCCCAGATGTTGTTGAAACTGTAATGAGAGACTGAGCATGTACCACCCCGCAGAAAACCGCAGGGACAATGAAAGACCAAGATCGCGACCTCTATGCTAACTGTGATCATACAACCTTTTCAGGTATAGCCTTCAGATATTTTATACCTTTCGTAGACATCAGCTGCTAAAGATAATTAGATTCCTACTCTGGCAGCTTCAATTGGTGAATCAAGCTTGTGGACTGCGCCTGAGACTATGTAGCCTAAAATACAAGGCATTTGTAGAAAAGCGATGTATACAGGAACAACATTTTGAGTATATTCAATGAAAAGAAGGCAAGAATTGAGGCCAGAAACTGTTCTCAAACCCAATGACACATCCACAGGCTTATTCTAAGTTGTTCTGAAGGCAGAAGCTGTCAATGCCTGAGAATAAATAGAACTCTTGACACATGCCACAGCGGATAACTAGTCATGTTTGGTAGCTGAGATAAAAAGATTTATGTTTAGAATAGAAGTGGCTCAAGCAAATATTGGATTCCGTATCCTGACCAAAGGGTTGATTCTCACATCAATGATCCTCGTCGTTAGTCAGAGTTTTTCTGATCTCTCAGATTGAAGCATCACTCACCTGTCTCTGCATACGTGGATAAATGACGATGAAGATGACCTTCAATGATGAACACACACGCAGCTTGTCGACCCATACAACTAGTACAGAGAAGGCAAAATGTCTATGAACAGTCTTTTATGCAGGGACAATGCACCTAGGCTTTTTCATCGTGACATTCGCTCATTGTGCTCTTTGACTTCGTCTGCTTATATGTTCTCAGTAGTCAGCAAGCTTGGAGGGCTCTGGCTCAGAGCTGTTGAGCCGGGTGCTAAGCCGGGCAGTCCCAGCCCTATGCCTGATCAAAGAGGGCTCAGGGGCTGGCTCAGGACTTCTGTAAGCCGGCAGCCGGGGCCTTGGGCTGGGGCTCGCCAGAATGTTAAAACAGTATGAAAATCCAAGTGCATTGTGCAAGATTTTTGTTCAAGGTGATAAAATAGGTGCCTATGATTGAGGTACTGAAATGGATTAACACCCTAATGGATTCACATTGCACTCTCATTTTTAAGCAAAAAATGTATGTAGAGTATGTAGATTGTAGAGTGAATAAATGGTTGTACACAGCAATTCCCCTTCTCTATCACTAGTTTAAATGAAGTATTATTCAATAACCCGCAAGATCCCCCTGTTGAAAATGGGGATTGCCTTTTCTTGTTGGTTTACTATGCCATTGTCTATGCATGAGTGTGCTGACTCTTTGTCTATGTACTCGGGAATGTTTGGGCTCCTTCACCAGCTTCAGGCACAAAAAATCGGACTTAATCTATGATTACAGTAGGCCAATCTACAGGAGAGACTAAGTGTTTTTGCATGCACACTAACCTGAGTGCTCCTTCTGCATATGCGTGATGCAGCGATGATATGGGATCTTTGGAACAGCGATCATTGATAAGTGGGTTCAACCTTTGCTTTCTTTATTTGTAACCGGTCAATCACTGCACTAGTTTCACCACATTCGGGGATAATCTGGAACGGATTCAAGCCGGCAACACGGCTCGAGTGCCAGTGCTATCCGGGAACACACAGAGCGACGGCATGCTATTTTCAGTCAGTAGAATGATGTCACCGCCTTCCTGGACTCTACGAGGGTAGGGCAATAATTTCTGCAGATGTTGTAAGAGCGGTATCCGGGAGAGAATGACATGGATGTGATCGCGGATTCGTTAAGAGAAAGACAAAGAAGTTGTCGTAAATGTAGGCAATCGGGTGAGTAAATTTTTTCTCTCTATTATTTTTGTGGCTCGCTTAAGGTTTGTTTTCAGGCGTTCCAATGATCGCGGCTAATAGTATATACTCTTTCTTCTCTATTCTTGGATGCTCTCTTTCTATTTCTGTCTACGCATGACCTGCATTTTGTGTCCCATATAAATGTTGAATCATGAACATTATTGCTACTTGATATGAATGAAAATCGATGTTGATATTAAACGTTGAAAGGAACACTATAGCTACGTAGTCCAGGTGTACGGAACTCGGGTTGCTTACGAGCGTTTACAAGCATGTAGAAGTGTGCTCAGCCTCATAGTGCTTGCGAGGCATTTCTCGCGCACAAGCCCGTACAAGGACCTGGCCCGTTGTAGATACTACGAGGATCCCCGCATCTGACGGGCCCTCGTGCCTCATCATGCCCAGTTACGAGTTCCGCGCACTTTGCTTATGCGGCCTGTGTGTGCCGCATCCTCTTTCACCCCTTCAATAAGAGAGTTACACCACTGACAAGCACCAAGTTGGCGTGTATCAATCCTTTGTGATGTCCCTGTTGGAGATTCCGAAAGCGATTTGCAATCGGCACTGCTCGCGGATGTTTCATTTTGCTTCCTTTGGCTTCAGGGTTTGATTACAATTTCAGTGATATGTGGGGCCGCATAGATAAGATATTGTCTATATAAACCAGGTTATATGTAGATTGAACTCACCAGTTTATCCCTTGGCCGCTACTACAAGGGAAATTGGACTCTTTTGTTCAACGATATTAGGCTCCAATTTACTCATTCCCGGATTACCTAAGAGTCACTTGGGTAAAACCCGTTAAATTAGAACCATGATGATTACAGATAACCGAATTACTCGCTATCAAATGTTTCCTGTTGCTATGGAAGTCGAATCTCCTACGTGTACAATTAAATTGAGGGTGTGCATTAATTGTGGCTATCCTGTTTGTAACCATCAGATAGTGTCAGACTTAGTGTATATAAGCTGTCTGAATCTGACGGAAAGCTATCTTTTCCTTTCTCCTAGCAGCGCAGATCTCTGCACTATTAAGAATTGGTAAGAAATTTCTCGAAAAAAGTATGAAAAATATACAATCTCATTATGCCAGGACATTTAATTTGCCAATGGCAGGAGTAGAAGAAAGCATGCATATCTCTAGCACATACAATATGTAAGTGATCGGACAACAAAAGATGAAATGATCCATATTGACCTAATGCATGTCTTAAGAGGTGCTATGTTTGCTGGGGCATCAAATTTTACCATAAGTGGCTTGCCAACTTTTCAAGGGCATCAGACTGTATCTGAAACAGACAGACTTCAAGGAGCGGCAACTACAACCAGTGTTCCACCTGGTAGTATTTTCATCTTGGAATCAATATCTCTAGACACTAAACACTCTAAAAGGATATATGCCGGACATGACTAACCTTTGTCCAGCCTCTCCATTTTTTACCGGGAGAGTGCATGAACTGATGGAGCTTGCAAACTATTTTAACTTGGAGTCTTCATTGACTCCGCTTTGTGAAAGAAAAATATTTGTTCTCTATGGAATGGGTGGTGCTGGAAAGACTCAGACTGCATTGAAATTCATCCATATGTTCAGAACAAGGTAGCGGTGTTTTGAATATCACATTATTTCTTTATGCATATGGTATCTTTTTACAGATTCACCAAATATTATCTGATTATAGCTAATTCAGAACAATCTATCAAGGCAAGCTTCTATGACATTGCCATACAAAATGGCCTTAGTAACTGGGAGGCCGGGCTCAGATGGATTTCAAAGCTGAAGGAAGAATGGATCATTCTTTATGACAATGCAGATGACCCAAACATTGACCTGGGCAGATATTTGCCTCAAACTAATTATGGAAATGTGATTATTACCTCCAGGAATAGCACTCTGAGACAACTAAGCCTCAGGTCTAAAGAGTTGAAGAATATGACATCAGAGGAAGGGGTGGAATTGCTTTTGAAGCATGCTATAAAAGGTCATCAGGCAGGTCCAGAGGAGGAACTGATGGCTTTGCATATTGCAGCAAGGTTACATAATTTTGCTTTAGCTCTTGTGCATGCTGGTTCATATATTTCACAACACAATTGTCTCAATACATATTTGGAAAAGCTGGAAAAGCATCAGTTGCTGTTAATGAATCAATCACTGCCACAGAGTATTGATAAGTACTCACTGTCAGTTTATGCAACATGGGACCTTAGCTGGAAGAAGCTAGATGAAAAATGTAGAACATTTTTGAGGATATGTTCATGCTTCCACTATGAGGGCATTTCTCGAAAACTATTTCAGAGGGCAGTGGACAACTTTCAAATTGAAAATGGATACACATTAGCAGCGCACCCATATTTAGCCATTTTAACCTCACAAAAGTTAAGATGGGATGACATGTTGATGGACAAGATCATTCAAACCATCAGTTCATATTCACTGATAACTATAGCAAAGGAGGAAATTTACTCCTTACACCCATTGGTTCATCAATGGATTGGCAATAGTATTGACAACATGGTCAAAATGAATGTTCAGCAAGGGGCTCAGAGCATTATAGCCATCTCCATATCTGGTGCAGACATTATATTTCTAAGAACACTAGTAAATCATTGTATGAACTTTTCAATCACAGGTGATATTCACACGGATAAGGCCATGGGGAAGTTATGGTTTGCATGTGGCTTTTACAAAAGGGCACTTGAAATACAGGAAGCTGTATTGCACAAGATGGAGCAGAGATTTGGGAGACAGTATCTGGAGATTCTGAATCAAATGGATGGCATTGTATGGACATTGGGAAAGTTAGGAAGATATAGTGAAGAGTTACAAATGGCAGAGTCATTGGCAATGAGATCTATGCAGGTGCTTGGGAGGCAGCATCCCGGTACACTTACTAGATTGCAAAATGTTGCAAATGCATATTCTCATGAGGGAAAATTTAATGAAGCTCTTCACATTGAAGAACCACTGCTTGAGATGTCCAAAAACATCCAAGGAAAGGAGCACCCGGATACTCTTAATAGAATGCAAAACTTGGCAATGAGTTACTATGAGATAGGAAAATTTAATGAAGCTTTGAAAATCAATGAGCCCTTAGTAGAGATGTCCAAGCAGATTCTCGGAGAGCAACATCCTGATACACTTACCAGGGTGCGGAATTTAGCAACCATTTACAATCAGATGGGGAGATACACCGAGGCCTTGCAGATTAATAAGACCCTGGTAAACATGTCTAAGGAAATTCTGGGAGAGCAGCATCCTGATACTCTTACTACAATGCAGACATTGGCAATGTGTTACCATGGGATGGGAAGATATAAGGAAGCTTTGCAAATTAGTGAACCCATAGTGGAGATGTCTAAGCAAATTCTGGGAGAGCAACATCCTGATACTCTTACTAGACTTCAAAACTTGGCAGTAATTTATACTCAGATGGGCAGATATAACAAAGCTCTGCAAATTAATGAGCCCTTGGTCAAAAGGTCCAAGCAAATTCTGAGAGAGCAGCATCCGGATACTCTTGCTAGAGTGCAGGTCCTGGGAATGATTTATTATTACATGGGCAGATATAATGAGGCTTTGCAGATTAATGAGCCACTAGTTGATATATCCAAGCAAATTCTGGGAGAGCAGCACCCTGCAACTCTTAGCAAAATGCAGAATTTGGCCAGATGTTACTCCAGACTAGGAAGATATGATGAGGCTCTGAAAATTGAGAAGCCCCTTGTGGAAATATCGAAGCAAGTTCTGGGAGAGCAGCATCCTAGCACTCTAACAAAAATGCAGAATTTGGCAACATCTTACTATGAGATGGGAAGATATACTGAAGCTTTGCAAATTAATGAATCTCTAGTGGAGATATCAAAGCAAATTCTGGGAGAGCAGCATCCTAGCACCCTTGCTAAAATGCAGAACTTGGCAATGTCTTACTATAAGATGGGAAGATATACTGAAGCTTTACAAATCAATGAGCCTCTAGTGGAGACATCCAAGCAAATTCTGGGAGAGCAGCATCCTGACACTCTTACTAAAATGCAGAATCTAGCTATGTGTTACTCCAGACTGGGAAGGTATGATGAGGCTCTGCAAATTGAAAAGCCCCTGGTAGAAATTTCGAAGCAAGTTCTGGGAGGGCAGCATCCTGGCACTCTTATGAAAATGCAGAACTTGGCTATGTTTTACTATGAGATGGGAAGATATACAGATGCTCTGCAAATTGAAAAGCCCCTGGTGGAAATATCCAAGCAAGTTCTCGGAGAGCAGCATCCTGACACTCTTACTAAAATGCAGAATTTAGCTGTATGTTACTCCAGACTGGGAAGATATGATGAGGCTCTGCAAATTGAGAAGCCCCTGGTGGAAATATCCAAGCAAGTTCTTGGAGAGCAGCATCCTGACACTCTTACTAAAATGCAAAACTTGGCAATGTCTTACTATGAGATGGGAAGATATACTGAAGCTTTGCAAATCAATGAACCTCTAGTGGAGAAGTCCAAGCAAATTCTGGGAGAGCAGCATCCTGACACCCTTACTAAAATGCATAATTTGGCTTTGTGTTACTCCAGACTGGGAAGATATGATGAGGCCCTGCAAATTGAGAAGCCCCTGGTAGAAGTATCCAAACAAGTTCTTGGGGAGCAGCATCCCGACACTCTTACTAAAATGCAGAGTTTGGCCATGTGTTACTATAGAATGAGAAGGTATAGTGAGGCTTTGCAGATTAATGAGCCCCTGGTGGACATTTCTAGACAAATTCTGGGAAAGCAGCATCCTAGTACTCTCACAGAAATGCAGAACTTGGCAATGTGTTACCTTGAAATGGGAAGATATAATGAGGCTCTACAGATTAATGAAGCTCTATTAGAGATGTCCAAGGAAGTTCTAGGAGAGCGGCATCCTTCTACTTTGATGAGAAAGCAGAGCTTGGCAACAGTTAACTCTTATATAGCAAGACAAAATGAAGCTCTGTTAATCAATAAGCCACCTGTGAAACTTTCCAAGTAAATTTTGCTAGAGCAGTATCTTGGTGCACTCAGTAGAACCCATGGTACAATACAAGTAACACCCCATTTTTTAATCTTAATTGACCTTGAACATACAATGTTCAAATTTGGACTAAATTTGTAGTAATGTTGGTGTAGTATGTGGTATTTAATATTTATTCCTCATCTCTTCCATTCTGTTTATTGTATGGACTTTGACAGAATTATCCCTTTCAATATATCTACAGATTGGCATGTTCTTGAGTAATGGTACTGTTATATTACATGTAATTCAACTTATGTTGTAACTCTTGTCAAACAGTTTAACCTGTTGACTTTGACTGTTCAAATATAATAATAGTATTTTTTGAAAGAATTTTGGGCATTTAAGCTGGTCAAGGATATTTCCATTTCACTTCAATACTTGTGTGACCTCAAACTTGAAAATTCCTCCACCAAGCAATAGCCAGTAACTGAAGCAAATGTGGCACCTGGCCCTGGGTAGTAGTTATTTTATTTTAGCTCATTGGCTACACTACTACTTACTTTACCTGGAGTATATATATGTATGCTCTCAATTGCTGTAAATTGTTATCACAGAAGCTATGAGGGTAATCAGGCCTCAGGCTAGAGGTGCACAATGAGTCAGGCCAAATCATATTAGGTCCATCTACAGTCAATGATCAGCATCTCATAACAGATCCTTAGCGCCGCTGGAGTGGCAATTACCAATTCTTTACAATTTTAGTTACACCTTAGGATTTCAGAGTCCATCCAGATCCATACAACATATAACTACTTAATAGTCCAAATATTTTGTATTGCTGTATCTTATACCTTAGTGGTCCAGTCCTTGATCTGTAGAGCTTTACTTTTTGCTCATGGACATAATGTATAGTAGGCCAACACTAATGCATTTCAGTCGGACAACCACAAGAGTACTGGTAGTTTATTCTGTAGTTGCCTGCTTGCTTGGGCTTTCATACTCATCATCAGTAGCTGTTTTTGTATCTTGCTTTTTCTGTTTTAAGCAAGTCTGGAACAGGCGCACAGCCTGCTTTAATCAATGGAATGGAAACTGTTGCACTGAGTCTTGTGCTCATACAATGTTTCATTCAAATTGAGAAAATTTGAACACTCCATGCATGATCCTTAATTGTCTGCTGTACTAACACCTGAATTGACCTTAAATTGACTTTAGATGGATAAGTCAATAAGATGGTTTGAAGGCAAAAAGCCAAGGCTCAATAGCAGTGCAAAAGAGAGAACTGTACCAGTCAAAGTTGAAGGGAAGCCAGACAAACTACTGCACATGTATAGCTAAATTAGGCTGGACCAACCACTGAAATGTTGCATGCTAAGCAACACTTCCTTGTATATCTCTGCTCTCCTCACTGGCTGCCACACCTAAGCCTGCCCTACACACAAGCCCCACCAGCATTACAGCTACACCAATTGCAGCATAGATCATTGTCAGCATGTATACTAGTCTCCTTTGAGAATGGGAATACAATGAGAAGACAATGGGTGGGCAGTCAAGTTTCATGAAACAGTTTTGGTTATTTAAACTAAGAAAATAGAGGTGGCAAATAATGTTTCAAATTGAAGGGGTTGAAATAGGCTCTGATCCTGACTAATATCCCAAAATGGGTCTAGATTAGATATTCATGGCAATTTTCACTGGCCTAATGGAAAATTTGTTCAATGAGTTCACACTGCAAAAAATACAGTATCTATATTCTTGGCATCAATTTACTACTACTCTAACTGTGCACAACTCTGAAGGTCAGATCAATAAGTATTCCCATCAACATACCAGTTGATTGCACTGGAGAATGAGGATGAGCTCTCTGCATAAAATGGTGGGCTCTAAAAAGCCATAAAAATACACCAGCAAAAAGTATTCCCAGCCTAGGCTGACTGAAAATCCCCTTGGGCTATCTGGGCATCCCGGGTTGACCAGACATTCCAGGGGCACCAGAATCCCAGAGGACACCCCCCCATATGCTATAATTCTTTAGGGTCTTTGAAAGAGCCCCAATGATCTCTGAAAGTCCCTGGTAAGCTTTGAGGATCTCTGAGGGTCTTTGAGAGTCCCTGGAGAACTCTGGGTGTCTTGGAGACAGCTTGAAGCAAGCCCTAAGGCAAATAAAATGACACTCACCTCATTTTATCTTATATTAATTCCTACAATGACATATAAATTTTGAGGTGATGCCAAAAACATATTGACAACTAATACAATACTTATACACTGATACAGTGTAGGAACTACACTACATAAAGATGCAGGACAAAGGATGTAAATAGAGTATATTATGCAAGGAAGGAAAGGCCCTTTCTCTTCCTCCTCCTCCTCCCTCACCCTTCTCCTCCTCCTCCCTCACCCTCCCCCTTCTTCTCCCCCTCCCCCTCTCCCCCCCTTCCTCTCTCTCTCCCTCTTCCCCTCCCTCTCTCTCCCCCTCTCTCTGTCCCCCTCCCTGTCCCTGTCCCTGTCTCTCTTTACTCACCTTCCTCCCCCTTTCCCTGCAGCCTGCTCTTGCTCCACCTGCCTTCCCTCCTCTTCCAGGACCAGTAAAAGATGAAGATGAAATATAGAAGACTTAGACAGAAGCAGTGAAGGAAGAGAAAGAAGTTTAAGTCAAAACTTGAGACAAACCTGGATTAAATATCAACATTGGTTACATGATACTTTCCCAGGTGCACAGACCAATCACATGATTTCAAAAAACTCGCACCATTTATTTTTATAAGTGAGGAGAGAGAGGGAAGGAGAAAGGGTGAAGAGGAAAAGAGTGAGAGGGTAAGGAATAAAGAGGTGAGGAGGTAAGGAAGTAAGGGTGGGAGGATGAGAGGGTGAGGAAGTAAGGGGGTGAGGGGGTGAAGAGGTGAGAGGGAGAAAGGTTGAGGGGATGATGGAGGGAGGATGAGGAGATGAGGGAGAGGAGATGAGGGGGTGAAAGAGTGAGGGGGTGAGGGAGTGAGGGGGTGAAGGAGTAAGGGGGTGAGGGGTGAGGAGTGAGAGGGTGAGGGGGTGAGAGAATAAGGGGGTGAAGGGGTGAGGGAATAAGGGGGTGAAAGGGTGAGGGAATAAGGGGGTGAAGGGGTGAGGGAATAAGGGGGTGAAGGGGTGAGGGAATAAGGGGGTGAAGGGGTGAGGGAATAAGGGGGTGAGGGGTGAGGGAGTAAAGGGGTGAGGGGGTGAGGAGGTGAAGAGGTGAGGGGATGTGGAAGTAAAGGGGTGAAGGTGTGAGGGAGTGAGGGAATGAGGGGGTGAGGGGGTGAGAGGATGAGGAGGTAAGAGAGTGAGAGAATGAGGGGATGAGACAAATAAATTATACAAGCTATAATTATATATTTATAGTAATATTCAGAATGTCAATATTACATTCTTGAATTTATATTTTGGTAGTACTTGGAATTTCCCAGCATCTCCAGGCTTTTCCAGGCTGTCCCAGGGATATCTGAAAGACCTTCAGAGACTCTCAGGGAGCTCTCTGGGAATTCTCAAGGAACTTTCAGGGGGTCTTTAGGAAGCTTTGAGAAATCCTCACAAGGGTCTTCAGGGACCTTTCATGGACCCTCAGGGCTTTTTGCAAGATCTTTTGGAGGTTTTTAGGGGAGTGTAGGGATTGGCTAAGAACCCCAGATCACCCAGATAACCCAGGTGACTCAGGCAGCCTGGAATCCCCATGCATCTTCAGGCAGCTTTTAAGGCAACTCTCAAGGATTCCCAGGGATTGCCCCAGGGGTCACTCAAAAATTTTAAGGGGACCCAGTAATTGGCTAAAAACCCAGGCAGCCCAGCCCATGCAGCCTGGGCAACCTAAGACTCTTGAGAGTCCCTAGGATTTAGCCAGTATTCTAGGTGCCCTTAGGCTACCAGGATTTGCCTGGCCCACTGTAGGTATTTTTCCTGATCTAGATGGTATGACACTTGGAACATACCTCTGTGAGATTCACCTGACTGCATTTCTACTCCTGCTCAGTGACAGATACTGCTCTCTCATGCTGTTCTGTTCAATTCTCAAGACCCCTGTTGCAGGCTCAGCTGTAGTTTTTGGAGATGCTATCCTCAAAGGAAGAGCTCATTTCTGTACAGGCAGAGGGGCTGGAGTAGGCAATGGAAAGGCCAAGGTTGTGGTACTACTCCTCAAACCCCAAAGTCCTTGCTAATGAAACTACTCAGTATCCCACAGTATTGCAGATGTGCCATAAAGTCGATGCTATCATTATCAATAGTCGGCGGACATACCTTCCCCTCCATGCCCCCTTGTACATATTCTGTCATTCAGTCCCTGGTAATAAGCCCATCTTATTCTTGTCCACCTCATCACTGCTCCTAAAACAGGCTCTCTAAACTTGAAAAGACCAAAAATGTAAAGGTTACACCCTTAATTTACTGGGAAACAATCCGCACACACAGAAAGGTTGCACACAGCTTTCTGAGTCTAAGCTTTGATCCCTGCACAGGGTTTGATCTATTTATACAGCATATCCTGCAACCAACATACTCCTATGTACTTTACATACAAAGCCCTCCTTTAGTTAGAGAGTGCATTTTCTCTTATGATGCTTAAGCTCATGGCCTGTATTTCATTTGTTAAATCAACACCAGTTACTTGCCCAATTGAGCCTTGCTCCTCCATTTCAAGTTCCAGTTCCTATCAAGAACAACCTGTATCTTAGCTCAGCTGATGTGGGGAACTGAGTCGCTATCACTCTTCACTACCCGCTTACTCGTCTCATCTCATTCATCGGCCATTGTTTGATAATCGGGAGATTAATATAAAAGAACCTCATTCACGTCACCTTTGTGGGAACTTTTGACCTAGACTGAAAAACCACCGACGAATTAATCATTCTCCATTACGGTGGTGCAAGGTTCCAGTTCTAAAACTTTCAGCTGCATCGACTCCCGCCTTGCTACAGGCTATGAGGGAGATTTTCTCGAGTACGTGCATCACCGCAGTAACTTTCACTGCTCCTCCAGGTGTTGTTGATCCATAAATGAGCTCTACTAAAGATATTTATAATCGGAATAAGAGATCTTGTCTTCTAGTGCTATTAGCTTTAAAAACATACCAAAGGTGAAAACTTTGCCCAGTGTGAAGCAAAACTACTTCTGGCCTGTAGCTTCAGTCCTCACTATAATTCTGGCTCACAACAGTAAGAAGTTAGAACAAGGCTGTGAGTTGATCAGCGCAAATTTAGCTTTGGTTACTTCGGCGCTGCTTAGCCTCAGTTAAAGACCATGTGGATACCTATTATTACCTGCAGCTTCTACATTCTGATATGAACTTGGTACCTGAATTCCATTCACAATATTTAACACCTGTCCGTACTTATGCCTCTTGAAGTCTTCAACACTATTCTCCGGTTCATACGCTTTGCATTTACACGATTCCATGCTTTTGACCAACGCAGATATCCTAGTGCAAATGCAGGTTTTTTGTATATTGTCACCTATTTTTCCAATTTTGAATGAATCACTAGAAACTGGTTGTTTGTTGTGCACCTTGTATCAGTCGGTGGGCCCCTCTGGTTTTGCTTTGCAGCTCTTGTTTTGCTCAAATCATAAATCACAACTGTTTCCGCTGCATCCCCTGCCCTTCTTTTCCATGGCCAGTTATCGTTGTTTATGATTATGTCCTCACTTTTGCAATAGAAGTTGAAAGTTTCTGGAAATCCACCCTGGGATATGGTGGTTTACTTTTTTACTTCAATCGATACTTTACTCTCTTGGGCATCTTGCCTAGTGCTTTGCACTTCCTCTGGCCTGAAGCTCTGCTTCGGAACAATGTAAGTTCAAGGGAAGCTCCGAATATGGTTTGCAAAACTTAATCTATATAGGGGTAAGCTCTCTAAACCTTTTCGGTTTTTTTTGAATATCTATGCTTGACCTTGTCTATTAGATGTTCTGCTTTAGACTTATTCGGATGGATTTATCTGAGCATAATCCTGGGCACTACCAATGGTATGTATTCTCATCAGCAGTGTCAGTTTCCACTACAAAGATGTTAAAAATATTAAAGTTCTCTTCATAATCCGCATATATGGGCTTTATGGATACAGCAAACAGGTAGCAATGTTTCTTAGTTTAGTCACCCTGTGTGTGTTCGGTAACAACATTGTTAGCTTTCCATTCTTTTCTCAATATACATAACTGAATATTGCCCGGAACTCCACAGCTGCAGGTGCATTTCGCTATAAAATATAATAACTCTGTGCAAAATCTCCTACCATCGTCGCTGGAAAATCAAGCAGGCTGCTGGAGAGTATATTCGGACAGCCAGTGAGACTATTAAAGCCTTCGAGGTGTATCTGTTCCAACAAATTTTCCAGGGGCCTGCGTGCGTTGCTTTTAGTCCCAATTCGCGCTTTTGGTGTTTGACTGTAATTGTATGGACTGGCGCAATATTTAGATATGCTATACATTTGGCTTGGAGTGGTAATATTTGATTTTTGTGTCTTTTGCCTGACACTTTGGAAAGCCTTGAAGATGCGCCATCACTTCAAACTGCTCTCAAGTGGAATGATAACGGTGATAATGCGAGATGGTAAATAGTCACCTTAATCCTCAGGCTGAGTTTACTATATATTCATTTGTTTTAGGTGCTTTGTACTTTGGAATTATAGCCGTTATTAATACTATGAATATGGTTCTCTGTAGGGTAAGGTTTTTGGGTTATCAAAGCTTCAATTTCTTATGCGTGATGTTATCAGGCTGGATCGGTAGGCAATATCTCTTTCTTCCAAGGCCTTTTTCTCCTTAATTTTTTCATCGTACTTGCAGAGTCTGACAAAGGACATGCTTTCATTTCCATCCAGCGTGTAAGTGCTTTTTCATGCCTATGTTCATCCTTGATAACCGTCTCCTCCAGTATTTCCAGTGTCATAATGTCTCATCTTATGTTCAACTTGCGGGCAAGGGATTCCAGTCGAATATGGCTGGTTCAGACTCAAAGTACAACTGCTGAGAACTAATTTTAGTTTTAGATCCTAGTCGCTGCTTGGCTTCAGTTGTACAATTATTTAGTATACTTATCTGCAATTAGGGGCTAATTCTGAATTGGAAAAAAACAGAGGCAGGGGATAATCTGTCTCTTCCGGGACCAACTGCATGCACACTAGCATGCAAACCTGCAGTCTTTTCTGACTCAATGATCCCTAACCTTTAGCATTTACGTTCAAGTTTCTATCTTGAAAAATGGAATGGCAATTGTTGTACAACCATGACTTCATGGGGTGTGATACCATTATGCAATGAAAATTCGCCACTTAACTCAATGGGTCCTACTTATTATGTGTTATGGTACTAAAATTACTTCAAATTCATTACTTTAAAGGGATCTGGCAATGCCGAGACGCACTGAAGCAGCACCTACAGACATTACTAAAAACCTTGTTCCACGGTTGAAAAGTCACATCAAAAGTATATTGACAATTTCTCATCCGAGTGTGAGTGCTTATTTTGTATGATATGGATCTGGCCAAGTGACAAATAAACTATTCTGGTGCCAGCTTTATACCCGCTCGACACTGTGTTAAAACTGACCATATCCATTAGACGCCTGAAGGACATACCCATCGCCCCGCTAACATCCAAAGACTCGACAACCAGCCTCGCCGACCTGTCACCGCTTTCGCGCGGCTGAATGAGGCGGTGCTCGTTCGCCATTTTCCAGAGAACACCCACATCCGTCAGCTTCGTCTTCGCCGACTGGGAACGCTCCGGGCACCCGACACGCTGCTCCAGGACCGCCTGGTCGCAGTGCACATTGACCCAGAATAAGGGCACGTCAGTGCCGTGCACCATAGCGAGGTGCTCCTGAAAAAAGTCGGCATCTGTGTTGTTATCGTCGGCCAGGCAGGCCGTCATGAGGACGATATGACCGTTCTGCGCAAGTTTGCTTAACTCCTCAAAGATGGGCCCCTGGACCTTGCGCAGCAGCTCGTAGTGTTCGGGGCTTCGGTTATGATGGATTGCTTGCACGGGGTCGATGAGCAAGTGGTTGTCCAGTAGACAGGTCTTGTTGGGAGGCAGGAGTTCTTTGGCATGCTTGAGGATGGTGAATTTCCCCGTGCCCGGAAAGCCATTCAGGACGACTATCTTGCCGCTGAAAGATTGTTGGTAGAGCATGGTTTGAGGGATGGGTATGCTAATCGATGTAGTGACTAAACGCTCCTGTAGCACTGGACGTCAGGCTTTCTTAGCTAGATTTGGGCCTGTACGCGATCTTCGGTGCTAGAGCAGAAGAAAGAAGAGAGGGAGCTTCCCCAGCTCTACCTCCCCTCCTCTTCGCGCCGCGTTTTGTTGAACTGTACTTGAGTGCACACTGCGACCTTGCTGCGACCAATTCCCAAAAAGGACAGATTTCGTTATTCAAATATGCGAGTGGCCGACGAGGAAATCATACTAGGAAAGAAAGTCTGAAGAAACCGTAGAAACCTTTGTAGTAACTTTTGAAAGCCATTCAACTTAGTTATATTGACGAAGGAATAAGTGTACTCCATCAACCATCACTCGGAAACGGCAGCCTGAGAAGCTTGGGCCGTCGAGACACGTGGACTCCGAGTGCGCGTCTAATTTAAGTCCTATCTACCTTTCGACGTCCACGTCGACGACTCCCGGCCATCGTGCCTTTACAGCGAAACTACCTCGATCCCTCATTGCAATCGCCAACGGCGAGCGCGTCAAACATCTGGGAGCCATCCGCGGTCAGCTGGTTTCCCGTTTTCCCAGACCGGCTCCGGTTACGACTTGCACCCGAAATATGATTAAACCACCTCACCGTCCCTAACTTTCACCTTCGCCTTCAATCATGGTTCCCAATCACGACGCCAGCGTTCAGAATGGTCTGGATATGTCTAATGCGAGGAAACAAGCCTCTACAGATGTTACAAACGTCAAGAATTTTATTTACAGTAAATCTGTTCTTGTCCTTCTTATATTTGGAACTCACGCTTAGAACCTTATCAGACGGAAAGCAGGAATGGCAGAGGAAGGAAAGGCTGGTCGAAATCATGTCCAAGGATCCAGCGTTCGATAAACGGGGCAGGTCAGTGACTTGAGTTTTGGATTGTTTTTATTCGTCCGAGTAACGACAAAGTTCAGAGAATGGATGACGAGAACGGAAAAGTACTCCCGAGGCTTGAGAATGCTCAACCGAATGTACGACTTGGAACAATCTTTGGGCTGGAGAAGGGAAGACACCGCAGTTGCTACAGGTCTATTGGACGAAGCTCTTCCGATATCTTTGCATGTCACTGGTATGCAATTATCTCACCTCTTCTACGTGTCATTCACCTGTCGAATTCTAGCCTTCGAGCCTGTATTCCTTCTCCAAGCTTCTCCAGAACTCCTCAACAGATACGCCGCACTCATAGCAAATCGTGGTATCTTTGGATGTTATATGCAGACTGAGCTAGGACACGGAAGCAACGTCGCGTCTCTCGAGACTACAGCAACGTATATTCCGGAAACGAAGGAGTTTGAAATTCATTCCCCTACGCTTACGAGTAGCAAATGGTGGATAGGTGCGCTGGGCAAGACTGCCACGCACGGAGTTGTTCAGGCCAAGTTAATCTTACCGGGAGGCGAGGATATGGGACCTCATTTGTTCTTCATTCAGTTGCGTTCACTAGGTGCGTGTTGTTGTCCTGATTCTCTCGATCAGTATTGAGCAAATCTGTTCAGAAACGCACAAGCTCTTGCCTGGAATCACAGTTGGAGACATTGGTTCGTTTCGTTCGAATCTAGGTTTTCTGCCTTCGAATATCTGTTCGCAGGACCAAAGGCATTCAGCGCATACGCAGCCACGGATAATGGATTTGCCCGCTTCGACCACGTCCGGATACCGAAAGAGCATATGCTTTCGAAGTTTGCTCAAGTGGCCGACGATGGTAAATATGTCAAGCCTCCTCATGCAAAAATTAGTTACGGCGGGGTAAGCCTTCATGAATTGCTCCCCTTTTCTGCAGCGTCTAACGTACCTATTTCAGATGTTGTACATCCGTTCTCAGTAGGCTTGAATCCTTTCCCCCCTTAGAAACTTCCACTAATTGTTGCGTAGCATGGTCACGAATGCTGGTTGGATTACTGCGAAAGGTATGTGTCCCTCTGAAAACGAATTCGTTATTATTTTTACTCATCAATGATCTACTTCAGCGGCCGTAATATCAATACGTTATGCTACCGTCCGAAGGCAGGGAACGAAAGGACCTGACGGTCTTGAAAAACAAGTCATTTCCTATCCCTCCCTCCACAGTCGTCTACTTCCGATTCTTTCTCGCGCTTACGTCTTCATTGGGATGGGCAGAACTTTGGTCAGTTATCCGTTCTACTATGCACATTACAGCCCGGACTGAAAACATTCATATAGAGTCGAGCCTTCCAGATTATGGCTCAACGCCTGTCCAGCGGGGACACCTCCCTTTTAGCTGAATTACACGCGGTCACGAGTGGGCTGAAGGTTCTTTGTACAACCGCCAGTGTGCAGGATATGGAGAGCGCGCGTCGGTCGATGGGGGGACATGGATATAGTGCCTTTAATGGGATAGGGCGTGTTTATGGAGACATGGTAGCGAGTGTAACGTTTGTCATCTTTTTTGTTTATGTTCCTTGCAGGTCAGATGTACTTACATTGAAACTTTTACAGCTACGAAGGAGAGAACTTTGTGTTGGACCAACAAGCCGTCCGCGCAGCGCTCAAGGCCTTTCATAACCTCTTCGGCGACGATGGTAAATCCCGACCTTCATCTTCGACCATCCAAAACCTCCCTCCGTCAACGTATTACCTCCGCCTCCTAGCAAATACCCCTTCGAGCGAACCTCCAATTCTGCAGGACGCTTCAAATAGCTCTGCTTCATCATGGAACGACCCGGAAACGTTGATTTTGCTTCTGGAATGGCGGGCGGCGTTGCTTGTACACGAGTTGGCGCAGACGGTACGGGATCCGGATGCTACGATTTATCAACGCGTGTCAAAGGGGACTACGGAGGCCTTTGTTGGGAGGAGGGTTGGAGAGATGATCGGCGCGCTAAGAGGTAATTCGGAGCTGAAGAAGAACGATGTGGTTGTTTTGAGTAAATTGTATTTGCTGGTACGTCTCTTGCTTCGTTTCTCTGCTCGTTGAGACGGCCGTTGACCATTCCTCCCATGTTCTCTAGTTCCTACAAACGACCGTCGAATCAGCTCTAGCGGACTTTCTCTCATTTTCTCTTCTCCGTATACAAAACCCTTCCCGGGTGGGAGCATCTAGAGACCCAACGCGTGGATTAAGAATGGCTATTGCGCGCAATTGTCTCGAACTTTTGCCTGAAGCTATTGGTTTGACGGATGCACTTGGGTTCTCGGATTGGGAGCTGGATAGTGCGCTGGGTGTGTACGATGGTAAGGTATATCAGGCGCTGTGGGATAAGGCGCAGATGGAGCCTTTGAATGAGAAGGAGGTTCCCGATGCATATGAGGTTTGTGATTGTGAATTCGAATTTTAAGGGGATCTCTTTTGCTGACGGAAGGATGGTGATCTCTTTACAGGAATCGATTAGGCCGATGTTGTTGAGAGGGCAGAGGATGGCTCAGAAATTGGATAGAACCAAATTGTAATTACTTTGCATGCTAACATGTAACTGCAAGGCGCATCATCTTCCTTTCTTGTAATATCATTTTACTTAACAACATTTACCACCTGTGTTTCCGACGCTCTGTCTACTTTGTATCTGACTTTGCTGATAAAGTGGCATATCCATTTCTGATCTGTATTTATCAGAGTCCAGCTGAAGCCTGATGATATAATACATTTTTGAAGGTACATCATAGACTGCAGTGCAGCAGTGGACCAAAAATTACTGCATGCAAATTTCAGTAAGTTTTGCCATTTACGGTAAACCTATGGAAAACAGATACAAATAAATTACCATAAATAGCAATTTCCTACATTTTTAACATAGGTTCTCCATAAGTTTACTATCTTAGTGGCAACTTACAAGAATTTGTGTGCAGTGTGAGATTAGTACTGTAATTTACTTTAAAATAAGTAAAGTTATATCTGTATAAATTCCATTAAGTAAAGGATCCTAAATTAAAATTAGCTTCTGTCTCAAATTTCGCTGGGGATATCTTATCTTGTTCATCTGTAATAAATAAATAGGAAACACAATGCAAAAGGAAAGGCAGAGGATAGATTTCAAAAATTGACACTCTGTTGAGTTCTTAATGGATGAAGAAAAGAAGTCTGCGGATTAACTTTTCTCGGCAGTAAAATATGAGATTCTGGCTCCACAACTTGCATACCAGGATCTTCTGTCATTGAGACGACTCCCGGACAGTTAAAGCGCATGGTTGTATTGTTGGAAGCATGGCTGGATGACCCATAGCTATCTTTGTCAATTGTGACAAGGATAATAATTGCAATAGGGTATATTGACTGTGGCGAAAATGCACAACTTTGAATTGATGACAGAATAGAAAAATGAGAATGATGCGCTACATACAGTCACATATGGTAAACTACCCATGATTGCAGAAGTTGCTATGGGTGATAAAATTCCACCTAGGGCTCCCACCAATGCAAGGATCTCATCGAGAGAGGATTAAAAAATTGCATCAACAATTTCAGTAAATAACATACCCAGCAAGCACTGTACAGGACACTGCTTTCCAAAAGAATCAGTAACACGTTGAATACACGACTCTTTGAGCTTGAAATCTGGGTCATAATGGTGCGGCGGTACTCCCTACTCTCAGCGTTAGAAAAGATTTTGATGCGCGTCAAAACGACGTACCAAATCTTAAACCCAATTAGGATAGTTGACACCATATTTGTGGTCAATAGAGGGAGGGAGAACATCAATGTCCTGATCCCAAATCCCTGAGCAACACCTCCGGTCTGTCTGACCTGCTGGTGGACGGAGAGAGCTCCCTGGATGAACGTCGCAACTATTGATATTGAAAACCTGTCAGTCTTCTGATTCAGCCCGAATTTCAAGGTGACGTACTAAGTGTTCCCAAAAGACAGCAGGCAAGCACCATTCTGACAAAGATGCTTCTATCCCATAACAGCCATGCCCTCCATACGACGGCTGAATCGCTGATGAAGTACTGGAGGCAATTGGTCAGCGGAGTACGGAGTAGAAATCAATTGTACTGACCGCAAGACGCTGGAAAACCATAGTTATGATAGCTGCTTTATTCGAAATGTCCGTCGCATTGAATGTGCCGCCCAGTTCATCGAAGGTAGCCATATACACCCAGATGGTCAATGATAGGCAAACAGCAGACAAACAGAACAGCAGCATGATGATCCCAACGAGGAACTTGTTCCCTATAGATTTTCGTAGACCCCGAGACCTAAAAGACTGCAGCATAAGTTGTCCAGCGCCTCAAGGCTAGATGCTCGAGTTGTAAACACACCAGAGAACATAGATCCCCATGACTGTGACAACCCCTTGGACACCTTTAGCATGAAACACGTCAACCCAACTCCTTTAACCACCAAGGGAACAGCGAAATACCGAGCCACAGAGATTCGACCAATACGTCAGTGGTAATTATCTTCAGTTCGACTATTTTTCTAGCTGGGAATACAGGGGGTGAACCAGACATGTTGAGTGGTGCTGCCGGGAAATGTGGAAAGGAATTCATATCACTACTCTTGCCGCCGCTTGTCGCGCATCACCATTTGGTAAAGAAATCTACTTGGCAGTGCCCACACGTCATGACAAGTGCCACATCAGTTCCCAGAACGTGTAGATATCTTGATTGAACTCTAGGCGTGTCTGGAATACCAGATTTGGCTTATATTAATGAATGAAGTATGGCCAATGCGAGCGGCTCCGAGTGGTTCCCGGGCGATCGCGGCAGAAGAGTCAAGCAAAAATCATGAGAGCACGAAGACAGATAGAGACTACGGGAGGAGGTACCCGAAATTGCGGATGGTAAGTGAACCACAACGATGACAAGAGGAATGGCGGAGGAAAGTTATGGCAATAGCGGCAGCAGACCGACTGCATTGACAGCATTGCATCACGGTATTGAATGGCTTGAGAGTCAAGCTAAGCTTGTCGAAAACGACCATTGACGAAGCAATCGTAGAAGAATTGCGTATGAAAAGTAATTCTAGTCCCAAGTCCAGGCGCTTACATGGCCTGAGTTTCTTGGTACACACCAACCTGCAGCTGGAACTAGGACTCGAAACTTTAGACGCGCAAAACTTGCGGGCGCCAAAGGATACGTAAGCACGTGGCTCTCGTAATCGCCTCCGCTATCGGCCCGAACCCATTACTATCAATGTCCCGGAGTTGCAACCGAAAATGTCGGTATACAGAAACTTTGTCAATTCTTCACATTTGGCCACAGAATTTTGGGAATAATAAATAAATACCTTACACTTTGATATGACCGAGTTTGAGGATTTTAGAGGCTCTCAAAGTGTAGCCAATAGGAAGCCGGTTTGAGCTTAGAAAATGGCGGGAGTTGCAATCGTGACAGATTGTGACAGGTGCCCGGCAGCGTCGGCATCTCACCTTACCGAGAGTTGCAACTTTTTGCGACAAAGCGAGAACAGTGACTCGGTGCTTATTTTACAACACTAACTTGTAATTCAGTGATCTACAGGACAATTACATACATTTCATGGTATCGAAATAGCAATTTGAAAGCGAGTAACAGCAAATTTGGTTCTACGGAGCGAGCAACAGTGAAGTCAGTTCTATGTAAGTGCATGTATGAATCTAGGTAGAATAAATTAAGTAAAAGAGTGTTCCGGCCCAGCGCGAAACACCAGCACCCCTAAAGGACCAGCTGCGAAGGGTGATGGTGAACGCGGAAGCGAAGAGCCAATTGGTTGCACATCGGCATCAAAATCTGTCCAGCGGAGTTTGAAATTGGTCACGCTCGTTTGCACCTCCTTCAAAATTGCTTTCCCGAACAACTCACAACTCAATTTGTCCCCAATAAAAGGTGATATTCTGTTGATATATATATATAGATGGATGTAGTAGATTTTGGTGGCCATACAAAAATTCCTCGCTTCTCTAAAAAACAAGAAGTAGAGTTGCAACTTGAAATCAGCACTGTTTTCGATATTGTCAAAAATCCTGAATATTTTATTTTTCATTAACTCTTTTAAAAAGTTGATAGACCTCTTGCATACATATATAAGAGCTTAGATTAAAACTTTGAAGAACAACGGATAAAAACTGCGCTCAAACGAAAGGATTTATTTGCCCGATTGCAACTCTGGGACATTGATAGTATATACCCCGCATCCCTTTTTCTCCAAGCACGAGGACACATAAGTTCGGGCTCGGTTTCAGCTCTTCTGCATCGTCCATTATTTTCCTGGTTACCACCATCATCCAAACCGCCGACGCTAATCCAACCTCTTCCAGCTATAGTTTCCACTCTAAACTATACCGAAGGTTTTACTTTCTGAATTTGGCTCTTTCTGCGTTCCGTTATTCTGCTATTCTATTTTTACCGCGGTCGTGAACGACGTGCAGCTATTTTTTGCCTAAGCCACGCTAGCCCCCCATTAATAAAACAAACTTCGTTCCTTCCTTCCCACACCTCACCGCCTCGTCGGGTTGTTTTCTTTCTCACGGGTGATCTGCGCCAGCGGATCGCTCAAAGTACCACTGTCCTTGGGCTTTAGCGGGCAGTTTTAAACCCAAACAAACCGGGCCGCTGTGCCAAATTTGTTCTACTAAACTCATTTATACCATACTCTGTGATTATAAGGACATCGATCAAGTGTGGACCCAACTTCACCGCCTACTCTAGTTACTTCCTGTATTGTAGATATTCGGCTGTCGTTAGGGCGGGGAGATCTACAGCAGCGATGCCGTGTGTCAGTTGCGAGCTCGTCTCCTTCTGCGGCAGTCCCAGAGACAATGGTGCATTGGTCAGCACCGGGATAATCTCAGGAAACCGGTGTTCAGATCGTGGACCATGCCGTGTAATAGGATGAACGAACGAACGAACTTCCACCCCCTTGCCTGCATCCCTGTCCTCAACTTGAACTACAGGATGTCTATCTAATGGGCATTCAGTATTTCTAGTTGTGCTGCTGCTTTTCATTCACTGAATTTGTTATTCCTTCTTTTGGTGGAAGTGTATCGCTCCCCGGTCCCGGTGGTTTGCTCATGATGCGATTAGTAGAGTTTGATGTCTTGCATAGTGAAGAATCTACATTACTTTCGTGGTCTTGGGTATATTGTCAATTCAGGTGAATTGAAGTTGTATTTGTAAAGTGCTGATCCAGACAACTCCGCGGGATACTGAACTCCATGCCTGCAAATCAGCTAGTCTGAATATGATTTAATACACGCCATCTACTCCCTCTCTCAATCCCTTTTCCTTCTTGGTATGTAAGACTCTATCAAAGCAAGATTCAACACCATCCTGGGACAGTTCATTCATCCATTTAGGTTCAGGTACCATTAGATCTCTGACCCACTTTTTAATAATATTTCCCAGTGTGAGATTGCCTAACTACATATTTATTTCTGCTCGGTTACAGATACTGTGCTCCCGCGTTGTTCCGGTAACTCTCGAGAACCCCCGTTGCACATTCAGCTACAAATAATTTTTTCAGAGGAAGAGTATTGTTCTGTACAGGCATAGGGTCTGGTATTGACCAAGGAAATACCGAGGCATCGGTGCGTACTCTTTAAAAAACTCCGAAGCCTTGGCCTATGAAGCCACTAAGTATCCAGATGATCTGATGTACCGTCAAGCTGGCCTATCATTATTGATAGTAGTTACATATCCTATCTCAGGTCCCTTCTAATAAGACAGCCTTATTTTTGTCCACCTCAGTCACCGTTCACAAAAAGAACTCTCCGAATGGACCAGGAAGACCGGCATCTTAGCTCAAGCCAACCCCATCATTACTCTTTACCGCCCGCCCGCTCGCCTCATCTGAGTAAGGGAAATTGATGAAAGTACCTGTTTCACATTGCCTTGTTGGGGCTTTTAGCTCTGCTAATCACTTGTGCAGCCCAGACTGAAGAACCACTGGAAAGATCGATTATTATACACGGTGATCAACCCTGCATCGCTGCGCTGATTGGTCTGATTCTGGAATACAGGCATCACTGCAGTTCTGAAGCTCTCCCTGTTCCTTAACGTTCCGTTGGTCCATAATAAATGGGCTTCTAGCGATGCTTCATATTGGTATACTTATTGAGCCTAGCTTCTAATGTTATTAGCTCTATAAATATACTAAGTGTGGAAAATTTTGCCCGAAAGAATGTCAATTTTCATTGTACAGCACTGCGATCTCGTGAAACTTCATCTGGCTTAAACTTAAATCCCTGTTGCCGTTCTGGCTTACAACGGGAAGATCAAGGGTGTTGGATGATGTGCTGACACGAACTTGACCTGTTACATTTAGCTAGAATCACGTAGATGCTGCTCAGACTCAGTTTGTTCATCATGTGGAACCCTGTGACGTTGCATCGTTCCCAAATTCTGATATGAACTTGGTGACACATGGATTGCATTTCCAATATTTAACACGCGTCTGTTGTTATGCATCTTAAGTTCTCCAACACTCTGCAATCCCTACGCTTTGCATACCTAAGATTCTCTTCTTATCCATGAGTTTAACCATTGCATATATCCTAGCGCAAATGTAAAGTTCTTCTGTTTTTGCCTGTTGTCATTTTTTGTCTTGATTATGAATGGACATCTAGAAACTGGTTGCTTTTTTTACACCTTATATCATTCGGTAAGCACCTCTGGTTTTCCTTCAAAGCTATTGCCTCGCTCAAATCATAAATTACAACTCCTCCCCTGTATTCCCTGTTCTTGCTCTGCATGGCTAGTCATTGTTGTTTACGACTATATGCTCACTCTTTCAATGGAAGTTGAACATTTCTGGAAATCCACCCTGGGATATGGCGGCATCCTTTTTTACCTCAATCGATACTTTACCCTCTTGGGTATCATTCCTAGTGCTTTACTCTTCCTCTGGTCCGAAGCTTTGTCTCGCAACAATGTAAGTGCAAGTGAAGCTTCACATACCATTTGCAAAACTTAATATATGCAGGGGTAGGCATCACTTAAACTCTTTAGACATTAATTTTTAACCTTACTTAATACTTATTAGATGTTCTACTTTAGACCTATACAGGTGGATTTATCTTAGTATAATTTTGGGCATTATCAAAGGTGTGTATTCTCACTATATGCGAGCTTTCACTATTGAAAATGATGAAGTTCTCTTCATAATCCGCATGTATGCGCTTTATGGACGCAGCAAGCAGATAGTGGTGTTTCTTAGTTTAGTCGCCTTGTGTGTGTTGGGCAATAACATTGTTAGCTTTTCATTCTCACTTTGATGCGTGTCACGGAATATTTCCCTGGAACTCCACAGCTGCAGATACATTACACCGTAAAAGATGGTAGTTCTATGCAAAATCTCCTACCCTTGTCGCTGGAAATAAAAGCGGTTTGCTTGACAGTATATTCTGACAGCCAGTGAGACTATTGGTATCTTCAAGGTATATCTGTTTTGACAAGATTTCCAGAGGCTTTCGTATGTCGGTTACACCGGTTACAATTTAGTTTCTGGTGTTTGACAAAACTTTCATGTGCAATATTTAGACATGCTATACATCTGGCTTGGAATGGTAGTATTTGATTTTTGCATTTTCTTTCTGACACTTTGGAAGGCTTTCAAAATGCGCCATGACTCCGAATTGATTGGAGGCGGAATAATAAAGATGATAATGCGAGATGGTAAATATAGCCAGCTCAACCCCAAGTTTGCCAATGTCTCATCGGGTTTAGGTACTATGTACTTCGGAATCATTGCCATCATCAACAGTATCAATATGGTTCTCTGGGAGGTTCTGTTTTACGGTTACTTTAAGCTTCTACCTTTTCTTATGTACATTGTTACCAGGTTGGATCGGTAGGCACGATCTCTATCTTCTTTGACTTTAACTCTTGAGTTCTTCTCTCTCAGAGTTTAACCCGGGGCATGTTTTCATATGTGACCGCTGTGTAAGTGTTCTTTTATACTCCTGTTGATGTCCTGTACCATCATTGATAATTATTTTTTTCAGTGTTTCCAGTGTCATGATGTCTCATCTCATGTTTAACCTCCGAGAAAGAGATTCCAGTCGAATTTGGCTTGTTCAGACTGAAAGTACAATCTCAGAGCACTAATTGCAAGCTAATGCAAAGTTGAGGCCTCGGTGGCATCTTGGCTTCAGTAGTATATACCACCTTCGTACATCTATAACTTAATGCATAGTGGGCCAACACTAACTCGTGGCAGTGCTCATGTCATTTTCAGTAACGGGAACAAAATATAGTACTGTTTTTTGGGCCATCAAATGTAACAACTACTAGCTAAATTTGTATAAATTACAAGAATTAGACCAATTTAAGATTAAATTGCCTGTCTTGGATCAGGCACCAAATCATTGATGGAGAAACTTGACATTCCATTTCATTCCATGCACTAGTAGTAATTGGAAAGAGACCTTTTCGCTGTTCGGTAAGGGATCTAATTGGCTAGCAAAGCTCTACTGAAACTTCCATAGTTCCAAATTGGTCAGCTGCACCTAATGTAGTGAACTTTGAATTTTCCGGCCGGTTTTCAGAGGCTATGCCACCAAAACTGAGTGCAATGTCATTTCTACATGAGCACAATATGAGATAGAGAAATCTCTTGTGCTCTTTGGTTGACATCAACTTATCCTGCCAGCCTTATGCATCCCGATGTACTTTTTCACTCCCTTTAAACTGACAAGGGCCAAATTAATGCATATCAACTTTGGGTGTCCAATGTCACCTATGCTCTACTTGTTATTGCAGAGAGTAATATGATTGTTGGTCTCCAACTGTACTAGATATTTTGTGAACATCAACTGCTTCATGTGATGCATTCAGGCCTTATGTTTCCCTTGCTTTGCTCTTGAACAATAGCTGTCATGTCCTCTTTATCAACTGTGCATCCCAGACAATCTATAGGCAAAACTCTTCAGAAAATCTTTGCGAAAAGGTCCAGAGACTCAAAGAAATCATTCAATGTGATACAGGCTGGATTATTGCTAGACAGTTTGGGTGAGTATAGTATTTTCACTCCATCATTATCTGTCCTGTTTTAAAGAATCATACACTGCAGAAATACCAGTTCAGCAACTACATCAGGAAAAATGGTCTGAGCCTCAGGTTACCTAGGAGGCAACCTGGAGCAACCTGAGGGACCTGGGTGACTTAGGTGACCTGTGCAACCTGGGTGAACCTCAGGTAACTTAGGAAATGTCAATATCCTGGGAAACCTCAGGTATCCCAAGGATACCTAAGGAATGATGCTGTAAATATTACCAAATAAGGCAAGATTATATTGAATACATGTACCTATGCTTTAATCTATCCTAAATGCATGACAAGGACACCTTCTTAGTTGAAGATAACTCATAGAAACTGAAATTTGACATAAGTCACATGATGCAACTCCATGAGCTGTCTACAATCAAAATAATTTTCATATGGTCAAAACAAGTATATCATAATTATACCATACTATATACACACTATATGTACATGTATAAGCTCTTTACTGTACTGAAATACTGTACTTGAGTATATTAGGTTAATACTAGTATACTGTAATATATTATAAAGAATAATACCTGACAAAAATGTACACCATATATACTATACATAAAATATGTACAAGTTCAATACTACTACTACTACTACTACTACTACTATACAAGTACAATAGCTCACTATATACAGTAGAGTACAAACAGTAATATATAAAGATATATTATTTTTACTTATTAACCCTTTATGCAACCTGGGGTAACCTCAGGTAACCTGAGACAACCTAGGACAACCTAGGTAACCTAAGTACTTGAAGTGTTCTATGCTTCTTAGGTTTCATGAGGTTGTTATAATTTAACCCCAAGCTCAAGCTATTTTTCCTGATGTATTGGCAGCCAGTTTCACTGGGTCTTCTGATGGTGCAAGGGGTGCAGGTGAACATTGATTCACATTTTCTCTGGTTGCCATCCAAGATTTGCAGATCTGTGGATACCAGATAATACAACACGACACTCTGAACCATAACAATGATCATTGCAGCCAGCAGCCCAATTTCTCTCAATTTCCAGATGATTACATGCTACTACAATATGGTAAATCCTATTGTAAGATTTCTTAGATTTTGGCAATGTTAGCCCAGAGTCAGCATATCAATGGAGTACATCCCTAGACAATGGCAGTAATTTAGATGAGCTTCCTCAGCTGCCAGTGGTGGCCATAATCAATAATAAGTTTTCATTCTATGAATCTTGGTATGCCCGC
This sequence comes from Collybiopsis luxurians FD-317 M1, assembly GCA_000827265.1. Lineage (NCBI taxonomy): Eukaryota > Fungi > Basidiomycota > Agaricomycetes > Agaricales > Omphalotaceae > Collybiopsis > Collybiopsis luxurians. The sequence continues at coordinate 420,153 of KN834777.1, read as the reverse complement.
TCTCATGGATGGATCCTATTTTACAGGAGTCAAAAGCTCATGTGGCTACTTCCATCATTGATTCAATACCTGAGCCAGCTGTCTGTTTGAGTGATTTCATGTAGTGGTTCTATTGATCTTAACTCTCAAGGATCCCATCTAGGAAAAGACTGGGAATGCATTTATATAGGAAATCATCAGTGACTAAATGAAGGTTGTATTACAATATTCATATGAACCATGTATTGAATCTATTTGCACTGCAGACTGATTATCATTAAATTCATACATGATTACCTGAATCATTTTGAGGTAACAGAAAGCCCAGATAAGTTGTAAAATGTAAATTTGATCTGCTTGGCATTCTGTCAGATAAAACAATCAAGGTGTGCATTTTTAAAACTGGAAAAACATTGAAAAAGAGGCAAACTCAGTTTGGGTTTGAATCTATCTAGCAGATCTTTAGTCAGTTGTCAGCTGTGCAGTACTGCTTGTATTAAACCTAAGTATTCAGACTTGTAAGTCAACTCATACTTGATTTTAGATGTATTTATGTAGACATGTTGATTGCACAGCAGAAATTCTGAATGTGTCTGAGATATAGCCTGGCAGGGGAAATATCAGTGATTAAAATCATGTTTGAGTTCCTCAGACATGCACTCATCCCTTGCATCAAATGCCAATTCAGGAATCAGCAATATTAGTGGTACATGTTATGAACTGAAACCTGAATGCAAAGTAAGTAATACTGAAAATATATATGAGTGATGTGCCGGCTAGGCCTCAGAGCCCTGAGCCCCTTACCTTTTAAGGGGCCAGGCCTTCAATAGTGCTGAGCTTCTTCCTTCTGGCATCCTATATATGAAATTAAGGCAGTATAGACACCTGTCCCCTTTAAGAAGTTATTAGCTAATATTTACTTAGCATGTTCAAGCGCGCAAAGTGTGCACCGGCTCCTGTACTGACCAGCACATCCGGACCTGCTTTTCTGCCTTGGCATGAGTGGTATACCACTTATCATACTTTACTTGCATTTGTTTCTATTCATTAATTTTGCTGTGTAGAACATAATAGAATAGTACTTATGAGTTGCTGTTTGATCAAAAGAGTTACCTGTATCAAAGTTGCACTTAAAGATTGGTTCTCTAATCATGATTCTGCAAACCTTGGACACATTAACAGGAATCTGTAATGGTACTTGCACCATTAGTATCACACATTGCACATCTATGGCTCTAGAGAAAAGAATAAAAACTGACCAGAATGCTGGAAGGACTGCATGTATTCCTTGCATTACTCTATGGCCTTCCAACCTTGATCTACCTTTCACTGAAAGATGGCAATGCACTTCCAACTTTTGCAATGTCTATTTGTGAGTCTCAATCAGTGAAAAGCAGGTTTAAATTTTCAAATTCCAGTGTTCACCAATGGTCAGCTCTATGTAGCCCTATCATACTAGAGCATCACAAAGTCAGGAGTAAAGATACTCTTCTCTGAAGGTGTGATCACATTTTCCTGCAATTACCATTGGTTTTTGATTAAAATTGTATGAATAGATGTTCCAGTGCAAATATTGTATATGCTGGAGTACTTCATTCTCAGTAGTTTATTAGTTCTATTTTCTTTTTCTAAGTAAGGAGGCGCAGAGCACCAACTTAAGGGGGGCTTGGGGGCACAGCCCCCTACAAGCTGTTGACCTGTGGTGTAGTTACAAGTGAGCACAGTGAACTCCCATCAGGAAAACTACCCTTGGCCCAGGTTAGCCTAGGTACCCCTGGGAGCTTTGGGTAGCCTAGGCTATGGCCAAATTCCTAAAGACCTTTAAGCTCCCTGAGAGATTTCTGAAGTGTCTTTGAGGGCTCTCTAGGATTTTGGTTTTAGCCTAGGCACCTCTGGGAGCTCTGGGTAGCCTGGGTAGCCTGGGCAGTGTAGGCTATGGCCAAAATCCTAGAGACCTTCAAGCTCTCTGAGAGATTTCTGAAGTATCTCTGAAATGTCTTTGAGGGCTCTCTGGGGGTCCCTGGGGGTCCCTGGGGATCCCTGGAGCAGAAATATTATAAATAATATAAATAATATAAAATTATATCACAAACACATAGTGAAGTATTAATCTTGTGTAAATACACAAAAGGAACATTTATATAGCTGGAAATATTCACAGAATTTTGCTTTTAAAACAAATCACATGATGTCCTCACCATGAACTGTCTACAATCAAAAAAAATTTCCCATAGTTAGAATATGTTTACTATCATTATAAAACATTGTACATATACTATATACATATGTATAGGGTCTGTACTATACTGATAGTATACTGTGCTCAAGTATGTTAGCTTAATACAAAGCTGATACTAGATACAATAATATAATAAACTGTGCTATAAAGTGTAGGTATGGAATAGTAGGTGAGAAACTATCATTACATACAATATAGTGCAATACTATAGCTTAGAGGGTTAATACAGAGCTAGTAGATGGAGTGTAAGATAGAGTGGTAGGAGAACAGAGTAAGATATAATATTATTTTAAATTTATTCTTTGAAGTCTCAGGGTTTCCCAGGGATCATCAGGGAAGCCTCAGGCACTCTGAGATATCTTTATAGAAACCTCAGGCATCTTCAGGATCCTCAGGAATTGGGGGGTGTCTCCTGACCACTCCAGCTGACCTGGGCAGCCCAGGCAGCCTGGGTGGCCTAGGCTTACCTGGACTCTCTGAGACTAGCCACTGCTAGCCTGGGCATATGGAACTTTTTCCTGATGCCTGTGACTCCGTCATGGGTCATAAAGCTTGTCCTCTATGAAAATATCAAAATTACATAATATAAATGTAAGATCCAACAATCCTTCCCACTGGCACTGGGGAATTCACAATACCTGTTGGGCAGAAAGCCGAAGGTTTTATGGGGCTTTGGAACAAAATTCTCACATTTTTCACAACGAGGCATTTTAGAATGACATCGCAGCAACTGTGGTGAGAATATTTGTAAGTGAAAATAACCTCACCATAACTTCAACATATCCTTGATTTAAGGATAATCTTCAAATAATATCGGCGATATTATTTTAACAAACCTCATTGTAAAAAATGACTCTTTGTTCCAAACCTCTGGAAAACCTCTGGCTTTCTGTGCCGCCGGCATTGTAAAATCCCCGCAGTATGGTGTAGTGGGAATCACCAAGATGATGATGGTTCGGGTTCAAGGAGCCCCCTCCTCAGCGCAAACTGTTTGTCCTATTTGATATTTAAAGCAGCACATCAGACCGAAGAATATTCCGGCGGAAGTTCAACAGTTTCCTCGCTGATAGAACTTCGAGTAAGAGGAAGATCTCGCCATCCACTATCCTGATGACGAAACGCCCCAACCCTGCCACTCCGTTCCCTTGTTCTGGCTCCAGGACTTTCATCAGAAGCATTATTAAAAGGTCCCATTGGCCTATCCATGGGGATCCTGATTATTGAACGAGTCCGTTGGATACGGCTCTGGGGGGAAGGTCTGCTCATTTCTGGGACAACCGGTGACGTGTTCTGCTGGGCCAGCTGGGTGTTTCCTCTCTCCTCAGCTGCTTTATGTCTATTTTTCCCTTTTGAAAGGGACATTAGGTGATTCACCACAAAGGGAGAGACAGCTCCATCCGCAGATCCTTCATTATCGCGAATCATGCCACTCATTGGATGAGTTGAGATGATACTGCGGCGACGAAAACACAGCAGAATAATAGCAAGCAGAAGAAGCAGCCCTAAACCACCCCCAACTCCGCCAGCAACAAACGCTGTGCGATTGGCTGGTCCTGCGGCGGCAGATGTACTTGACGCAAGGGGTATGGTAGAAAGTGACACTGATGTTGATTCCGTCCTTGTCCTAATGTTGGCCTCAGAAATGTAAAGGCAAGAAATAGCTTTACCCACATGCTGCTTCCTCTACAATATAGTCAAGTAGGTGCTGTTCGGAATTCTAAACAAACTTACCCAACTGTTAGACTCGAACTCCCAGCGAGAGCACTCACTGTAGAAGTGGGTTCAGGGACATCAGTGGCCGTAGCACTAGCAGTAGTAGAAAAAGATTGTCCATTTCTAAGGATAATTAACTGGAGAGCCGCAGAAGAAACAGTGGAACATACGAAGAAGACTGTGTTTCGTTAGCGGCAACAACATTAAAAGTAGAACTTGCTGCAAAGACGTTGTCGGGCTCCTGATTCTCAGAAATTCTGGGTTGGCCAGTTAGTAAGATACTACTAGAAGATATTTAGGAGTATATGCTCACGGTTGCAAGTTGGATATGACCTCGATCATGAATATTCTGCGAACAACCAGGATTCAAAATATCAGTGGGAAAATTTGCATTCAAAAGGCGCACCCAGTTTGTGTTGGTTTAAAACCAAAGCCAGTCCCTGTTCCGGTCACCGATTGAAAGGTATCAAGAATTTCTCCACCGGCATCCAACGAATTTCTAAGCAGCAGGCTGAAAGAGGTTGGATCGCCACTGTCGATAATTAGCTTTGCAAAAGATGTTTCGTTCACCGTTGCGGTCGACGGAATTCCGGTAAAGTTGAAACCGGCGGCAAATGTGCAAAAAGAAAGAAAGAATCTATTTTTGTGTCCGCGTTAAGCAGCTGTAGATGCGGGGTTACGAAGAAAAAAGACGCATACAAAGTTAAAGAGCGCATCCTAGGCATGCTACTAGATGGATTATAGAATCAAAAGAAAGATATTCTTTATGAAAAAGAAAGGAAGGAAGTTTTTTGACATGAAGTAATCCATCGGCCTTCCTTGGTTTGTTGATACCCTGGTGACCACTGTCACGGTAACAGATGAATGCGGTTGAGCGAGTCTATGTGGAAGTTGAACATGAATTGCGATCTTGGATAACGTCTGATCCATCATTTCGTCGTAGTGTGGGACCTGGTTGCAGTGGATCACATGCTTTGTCCTTGGTACAACGAACATCATTATTATTCGAGATTGGACCTCGAGGCCTCATAGTCCTAGACAGATCAAAGTTGAGACATGTACATTTGGAGACCAATCTCATGTTCATGCGATGTACTGGGCAACGAAACTCAACCACAGGCACAAGTACTAGTACTAGCATCACTCTCCGGATCAAAGTATCATTCCAACGTAATGAGGATTGGGCGTACTATCAGAGCTCGTAAAAGAGGTTGCAAGTGAATACGTTTGATAACGCGCCAATCGCCAAGCCTGACTATCTAGTAGGCGCACGATATCCATATCCACTCCATAGTCCATAGTCCATAGTCCACGTCTACATCTACATCTCCATCTACAGCCCCGGGAAAGAAAGGAAAGAAGCCGAAAGGCGAAAGGTTAAAAAAAAAGCAGACGAACAGCTATTCCGAATCCAGAAAACACAAGCCCCAGCACGAGTAGAAAATATAACGTTCCTTGATATCGGTACACAGCCATCAGCCCTTGTACCTAACCAGATCCAGGACGGCACAGTCTGTCGGGTATACGAGATGTCTTGGCACCATAAGCAAGGTAACGAGAAGCGGTGACGGCAGTAGGAGGAGCCCAACGTCCAGAAATACTTTTATATTGATATTGAGGAGAAGCCTCGACAGAACCAGAACCAGCACCATTGGAACCAGAATAAGAATCAGGATAGCCTTGTCGATGACGCCGTGGATGATAACGATGAGGAAGCGGAAGCGGAGGATACAATGAGTCATATTCGGTCCCATTCGAATCAATTTGGGTTACTTTTCTTCCTTGAGGAGCAAAATGAGGATAGTCTGGATCCGTAAAACCCGCTATGATCGCCTCGAACGAGCCGCGCTTAGCCCTAGTAACGAGACTTTAGCCTAGGTCGAACGAAGTTTCTCGAAAGTCTTACCAATCTATCGCTGGTACCTTCTCCGGATCACTACTTGCCGACTCGGATGCACGGAGGATTCGTTGAATGTACTTGCGACAAGAAAAACATATAACGACAAAGCTCTAACCAACCCCCTCAAGTTCAGCAACCAGCAAGCCCCAACCGGCGAGGCCCGGTACGAGTTGGGAAGGGGGTAGAGAGGGATCAAAACCGAAAAAAAACTCACTGTAACAGTAGAGAGGCTCCGCCGAAGCAGCCAAAACAGGATAGCGCCCACGATTTCCAGAATCTTGAAGAAGGGAGAATCGATCCACGCAGATAGCGGAGAACCTAATCTTGATGGTAGAGAGAAAAAGAAAAGAACAAACAAGATTGAAAAAAAGGAAACGCCCACGAGAAAGAAAAGGTTGTGAGTCACCATCAAAATCATACATATATATCGACCCAGCCATCTCCATCCCAACAAACCTAAAATCCCCCAATCGAAAACACACAAAAAGAACTCACCTCCAAGCAACCAACCCAGTATCCTAACCACAATCCCCCTCCACCACCTATCCGAACTAACACTCTCATACGAGAACCAACCTTCTCCCCCCCTCGATGACGGCGGTAGCTGGGGCGGGGGGACCAGCTTCTCCTTCAACTCCGCCGCCACTCCATCAATCACCTCCATCTGTTCCAACGCCCTCCCCGTCAAATCATCGAGCACACCGCCCAGCTGATTTGCCGTATGCGAAACGAGTAAAAGCGCTTGATGGATGTCATGTGCAGTTTGCTTCGATAAGGAGTCTAGGGAATAGACGGTCTCGGTCGCCGAGAGCGAGAGTTGAGAGATTGCCTGGGCCGGAGACGACAGGGCGAACCGTTGAGACCTATAACACAAAAACAACAGGTACGCAAACGCTCACCTCTTGCATCGCAGCAAACTCACTGTAGATGACCCTCCACTGGCCTTGGGTCGTCGTCTGTCGTAGAAACAACCACCATGAGAATCCTATCCATAACCGAAAAAAAATTCCGTCTCGAGATTAACGTACCGTCAATTCAGCGACAATGGCTTCCTGTCGCTGATGAGCGAGCTGGAACGTTTGACCGAGAAAGGAGAGCAAACTAGCTTCGACCTGGGGTACGATACCTTGCAACTCGCGCATGTGCTGAGGAAAGACGGTTAGGGTTTGAAAAGATCGCGCCGTGTACCCTTCGGACTCACTCGATCAGACAAACCCTCTAGGTCGGAATCAATCTATCAGAACGACAGGCCTGGTCAGCATCGAGTCATGGAACGATTCAAACGGATTGTTACCTTGGCTAGTTGATAAACTCGATCTTGGGCGATTTGAGTGCGAAACTCGGCGAATGAGGTCGAGATTACATCTAGAGCCTACGCGAACGTTTCACAGTTCATAGTCAGATCGAGAAAGCTCTAGGTCAAGAAGCGGATTGACTAACCTCTGTACTGTCGCGTCGAACTTGGGCAACGGCGTCGGACGATTCAGTTTGAACCGTTCGGGACAGAAAGAGAAGCTGGCCTGTAAGGTTTGCGAGATCCTGCACGAAATGGATGTAAGCAGTCACAGCATACAGCAGAGACAAAAACGTACGTCGACATTGGACGACCATCTTTCAGTCTGCATCGCGTGCATGCGCTCACGGTCTATGATCATGCGGAGGAAAAGCTCTTGGTTAAGAGAAATATTCCGAAAAACGTCTTTTGCGTCGTCTAAGATAACGAATGAGGCGAGAATGACGATGAACCAGGTGCTACGGCTGACCGATGTCATTCCCTCTTTGGAACGTGAAGCATAATTGAGCTGGAAATTGTTTGATCAGTCTTGTTACGACACAGGTTAGGCAGGGAAACAAACTCACGGACTTCGCGAAGGTAACCCGAATAGCTTGACCAGAATTGGGCACTGCGAGATAAGGCACTAGGAGGAACGTGGTCAGATTTGGGATATATGCTGCAGCAAGGAGCCTTACTTGACACAATCGGCCGGAGAATCCGATCCGTCCTCGTATTGGCCTGAAAACCCTCGGCATTCCATAGGCGCATGATGCTTTGCTGTGGCCAGTTCGCACAAAGTCATAGAAATAGCAGCTGTTTGAGGTATTCAGTCCTCGGTCCTCGACATTGAAGGACCGGTTCACGCACATACAACCCGTTCCTCTTCGTTCAATGCCAGTTCTGAACAACGCGATTTCATAGAAGCGGTGACTTTTCTGAAACAGTCAGATCGACGCGAGTAAATTTCGAGAGAGTCTGGATGCTCGAAGCTGTCAGAAGAATCTGACGGCCTTCGTCTTCATTGTCTACCTTGGCCATGGCTTTGAGTCCATGTTCCCGCTGTCAATGAATTGGGTGCACCTATGTAATTCATAGAAGATGATTTTGAATACAAAGCTGCACTGAATACCTTCAATAGCGGCTGACGTTGACGATACGGGCAGGGCAAAATATACACATCCAATAACGAAGTAGAGCAGGGAGAACATCGTGGTTAGGAAGGAAGAAGCTAAACGCGCTAAATTGTCACGTGACAACAGGACGCCACCGCCCGGCGCAAATCTTTCAACGCAATTTTCACGCGTCCTGGCTCAATTCTGCGCAATTACACGCCTGGAAACCTTATCTTGAGCGCGCTCTCGAAACGCTACACAGAGTAAAAAAACTAATGTTCACCAGGTACGTTCGCGACTTGTTGACCTGATTTTCACTTCAGGTTCAACACGACACAGGACAGCTGGTCATTGCAGCAAAACCGCAGTCCTTCATAATTCCGAACGACATCCAAGCAGGAACCACGAAATAAATTTCCTTTTTCTACTCCTGAAAGATTATCAACGAACTAAATGTAACCTATTTGACATGTACCTTTAAGTTTGATATTTGAACGAAAAAAGAAAGAAAAAACTAAAAAAAAAAAAATTACGCATACAATTTACAAATCAATGTATAACCGGGATCTCCAAATCATTCGGAAGATGAACAGACTCGTCAAAAGTACCATTCATCTTATGCTCCACCGCCCACTCTTGGATCTTACCAAAGTCCCGACACTCGTGAACCGTATCCGTCCTTCCAAGCGTCATGTTTCTCTCCGGATCCCAATCCCACACGAGAGGCGTCACGTCGCCGGAGCACATCAGAGTCCTAAAGATATCGTACGTTGAAGGTGTGAGTATAGAAAGTCAAATTCTCGCTTACTGTCTGAGGGTGTCGATACAATGATCCATATGTTCCTCTCGGAACAAAAGCCTATCAAGCTCTGTAGCCGTAAAGTTGTAGTATTCAGGGTGCAACGCTTTACGGATCGTGTTCTATGGAAGGCAAGAACATCAGAACGAAAGAAAACGGACTTGCACGCTGATCTATTTACCAGGCAATGCAACGTATGGAAGACCTCCGGAATCTGTCATCCAAAAAAAAAAAAACGTCAACGTTCCCTTCCCGATAGTCCCCGATCACAAATTCACGACATACAACTATATAATTAGACTCATCGCCAGGGATCGGAGACGTCCTATTCGCCATCTTCGCAGCTTCAGACTTGGGTACAGCAGCCGCAGGGTCTGAACAATCTTTTCAGTCAATCCAACACAGCGCCTCAAATACAACAGATACGCACAAGGATACAACGCCGCCCAAGCCTCATCAATCTCAGGCGACGGAGGTCCCTGATACGGCGACACTTCATCCGCAAACCCAAACGTAAACTTGACCAATTTATATTCGATCGCCTCTTGAGCAGGAGCTAACGATCGAGGATAAGTAAGCACGATATCCCAGAGCCCGTTCAAATCGAAACAAAACAAGGTAAAAGGTAAAGAAGAACGCTCGCGCTCACAGTATACGATACCCAAAGGCGACCCATGATCAACAGGCTGGCACCTCGTCACCACAGGCTTATTCAACACCAACCCCAGCAAGTACACGTTCAAGATAGCCTGGATACCAATGATAAACCCATAATATTGCGCTTTGCTCCAACGTCTAGGACGCGATCCCTCTTCGCCCAAATAACTATACCCCTCCAGGTCCTGCAATTTCTCCTCAAACTCCTTCGGCTCTAAAGCCGACGCCGCAAACAAAGGCACGTTCTCGACCGAATCTTGATTTTTCCTGGGCATAGTAGCAGAACGACGGTAGACAAAAAGCGTACGGAATGTCCACAACGGGCTATCGCAAAGGAAAGAAGTAATTTGGAGGGGAAGGAGATAAGAGGCCCAACGTGGACACTTTGCAAAAAACCGAACAAACTCATCTGTCGTCCGACCGGGATTAAATAATCCATGCACACCACTCATCCCATCCTTTCCAGTCATAGTCTTCGGAGCGAGCCACATACCAGGTACGGTTTAAACCACATGCAGTAATGGGATCCCGGGAATGAATCGTCTTCTTTCCGTTCGTAGTTCATTTCATGAATGATGATGATAGATCCCACTACGCCGAAGACAGGCAGACCTTTATACAATCATACAGTAGTACGGCGAATGTGCTGTGGGTACCTGTAGATCATTCAATAAGAAAAGATCAGGATAGATTCCGTCCGAGGCGATAAAGAAAGTACTACATACACACTCGATTATCATGATTGAATTCAGAATAGCTCTTGCGGTCACTACAACTACGTTGAACGCGCGGGGTAAATTAGCATTTAACTCTGAGCCTATGCTGTTTGCGGGTTCCAGCTTTAACAGTCGATATATGAATCGCATGCCGATTAGCGCTGATATGAACACACGAAATGCAATTGACGACTACAAAGATACATTGAACTGCCTAGGCATAGGGACTTAACCCGGAAGCGCAAAAATTTGACTGGCAGTAGTAAGAAAAAAATACATTACCAATGAATTCGAACCCAACTAATGTCCAAATGAAAGAAACAAGCAAAGGGGGTTGGCGGGGGAACGGCGGAAGGGGGGAGGCAACACTTTTAAAGATCGGGGACTCTCAGAGCTTTTCGGAAGATGAAGAGAGGAAATCCGCAGATTGACTTTTCTTGGTGGCAGTAAAGTATGTCGAGTCTGGTACGCGCGTACCAGAACCGTTCATCGTTGAGACGACGGCTGGATGATTGAAACGCATGGTTGTATTGTTGGAAATAGATGACCCGTAGTTGTCCTTGTCGATTGTGACAAGGATAATAATCGCGATGGGGTATATTGACTGTGGCGAAAACGAGCAAATGAATATAAGCCCAAGAAAGGAAAGATGACAAGGACGCGCTACATACAGTCACATATGGTAAACTGCCCATGATGGCGGACGTTGCTATAGGTGATAGAATTCCACCGAGGGCTCCCAACATGGCAAGAATCTAACCAAAAAAGGATTAAGGAAAGGCATCGATCGATAAGTTTAACAAATAGCATACCCAGCAAAGACAGTAGAGGACGCTGCTTTCCAACAGAATGAGTAAGATGTTGAATACCCGAGTCCTCGAGTTCGAGATTTGGGCCATAATGTTGCGGCGATACTCCCTGCTCTATACGTTAGAAAAGCCTTCAACATACGCCAAAACGACGTACCAAATTTTAAACCCAATCAGGATAGTCGACACCAAATTCGTGATCAACAGCGGGAGCGAGAACATTAACGTCCTGACTCCAGATCCCTGAGCAACGCCTCCACTCTGTCTGACCTGCTGGTCGACGGACAGAGCACCCTGAACGAATGTTGCAGCTATGAATATCATATACCTGTCAGCCTTCTAACTCGGCCGCGAAATCGGAATGACGTACTAATTGTCCCTAAAAGACAGCAGAGAAGAATCATTTTGACGAAGATGTTTCGGTCCCACAACAGCCATGCCCTCCATACGACGATTGAATCACTGATAAAGTACTGAAAGCAAATGAGTCGGCGGGTATAGAGCGGACACTAATGGTACTCACTTGAAGGCGCTGGAAAACCATAGTTATGATAGTAACTTTATTCGAGATGTCCGTCGCGTCGAATGTACCGCCCAGTTCATCGTAGGTAGCCATGTACACCCAAATAGTCAATGATAGGCAGACAGCAGACAGACAGAACAGCAGCATGATGATCCCGACGAGAAACTTGTTTCCTATAGATTTTCGCAAACCCCGAGACCTGAAACAGACAACAGCATAAGTTGTCTAGCGCCGCATCATTGAATACTCGAATTGAAAACACACCAGAGAACGTAGATTCCCATAATTGTGACAACCCCTTGAACGCCTTTAGTATAAAACATGTCAGTCAAATTCCTTTAGCCTCGTAGGGAATGCAACATACCAAGCCACAGAGCTTCGACCAATACATCGGTAGTTATTACCTTCAGTTCAAGAATTTCCCCAGCAGGGAGTGCAGGGGGCGGACCAGACATGTTGGACGGCGCAGCAGCCCTTTGTTGGGAGGAGGAGTGGAAGTCGTGTGGAAGAAACCTGCTCAACAACAGACATTCCTCGGTGAATAAGTAACATTCAGGTTTGCGTATCGTTACGTAACAATCTCGTTAACAAGACGTCCCCCCCAGGGCCGTTCAATTAAACCAAACTTTGAGTCTAACTACTCACGAGACACCGTTGGAGAGAAATAGACAACAGACCAGACATTGAGTCGTGTCGTCACAAAAAATATTCCGAGGAGGTAGAGCGCTTCCGCTCTATGGAGCTCTATCAGCTTTATGGTCTGGGCAAGGAGCAACAGGACCCGAAGTTACTTCCTGTGGGGAAAATAATCCTGAATTTTGTACCCATGCATCGATCGCGGCGTGAGGAAAGAAGTTTTTGAAGAGAGTCCGAATACAATCCACACATGTTCAACCTCCAGTAATATCCGTACAAGCCGGGCATAGAGTACGTTTTCTCCTGCACATGTGTCACCCAACAACGTCGTGACTGCGAGGTTCTTCCCGTAGCAAATATTCCAGTACTTCCTCCTCCATAGCACCCAAGAAATGTACATTCATGCTTTGGTGCAAGCACCCTTATCGTTGCGATGTATTGCTGCCGCTGCTTTTACGCCCTGATTATACCTTTATATAGACAAATAGAAATACACGCTAATATTTCACCGACTAATTAACTTGAAAATAGACGAGGGAACGTCAGAATCCTCGAACGAAGCGACGCATTCATCAATCCATGATTCGCAGTGGAAAGTAGAACTCACCAATACCGCTTATCAGGAACCACTTCGCAAAAACACCCGGGACAGGTAAATCTTTCCCACTACCACCATGTTCCAAACGAAGCGACTGCGTTTGAGGGAGTTGCGCTCATCAGACCTTCTATTGGTTCAGCAGATGTTCAACAATTACGAATTTCAGGAGAGCGGTGGCTTGGATTATACAGTCCCTCGCGGGAACGAGTTTACGGAAAGATGGAGTGGGTGGGCAAAGAGCTGTCTGCTTTTTACAATCATCGAGGAAAAAGAAAGTAACGAGTTTGTGGGCTTCACCAGTCTGAACATGCCAATAGCGAAAAACCGCGATGCAGATTTCACGATTGGGATCACCCAATCACAGTGGGGGAAAGGCTACGGAACTGAGGCGACCCAGTGGGTGGTCGACTATGGGTTCAAAGCATTGAACTTGCACCGTATCTCGTTATCGGTGACTGCGACGAATGCCAGGGCTATCAGCCTGTACAAATACGTGTACGTCGGAACCTATGCCAAATACAATAAACTGAATTTCTTCCCAGTGGCTTTGCGGAAGAAGGCAGGAAGAAGGCAGGGAAGTGGTCCAATGGACAGTGGGTGGATCAGGTCATGATGGGAATCGTGGAAGAAGATTGGGCGGCTAGGATCCCGGATCAAACGGAGTCCTAGCCGTCTCGGCTGCCCTCTCTCGTTCTGTAGCAATGCTAGCCCTGTATGTATTCAAAACCACCTCAGTAACTCTTTTTTCGCGGTACAGCTGGGGGTCTCGTCTTCCAATTTTCATTCTCCAAAGATCAACACTGCAGGTTCACGGAGCGTCCGCATGTATTATCTATTCTATTGAATATTCCATGGAAAACGAATGGTGCCTAGTCATATTTCAAGCGTCCTGGTCGTTGGAACTGGCATACTTCTTATGGATCTGCATTCCCTCACAAGCATCATACCAAGCTGCGAGGGCTGTAATTGATAATTACAGCTTTCGTCACTGCTGTTCAAGCATCAGACCGCCCAAAGTATTAAGCCGCGGTGATCATTCATTGAACGTACGCTGTCTCAACGAGATGTTACAAAAATTCCTGGTTTCTCGGAAGTAATTTTGGCTGTCCTTGTCTCAATTTGTTGCCAATATTTTCGCAGCGTTTTGGCAGCGACTCTATCTTATCTCATGTCGAATAGGTGTCGGAAGTTTTGATTCCAACATTCGAAGCTGAGAAGCGAAAAGCAACCGGCCTCTTTAACCGCGCCCGTGTACATATAATGTCGGTTTTTCGTCATTACAATTGACGTTGCGAGCACTTCTTTCATTAATCAAACGAGTTACCGCAAACAATGCGCCCGCCACAACCGAGATGTTGCGAGGCCCAGACCCTCTGACCCTATTCACTCGGTCATCTGACGTGATACGAAATGCCTTGCAAAGCCTCTCATAGAGCCAGGACCAAATTCTGAAGCTCAAATCCGTCTCTTCACAACTGGCCCCGTCTACCTTTCCATCCTGTGGCGGCTGGGAACATCCCAGCCCGGATGCAGTTTGCTGTGCTTCAGGTCCAACGTTGACCTCGTTCTATGTATGTAGCATCTCGAGACGTCCCTTAATATTGTTCAGCTACAGCGTGCAAATTTGCACTGTCTCCCGCTTTTTTAGCCAGAAGAGTGGGTTCTCAACTCAGCGCTCCTGATGGTTCTAGATGCACTGGATGTCCTTGTGACCGTAATAGCTGTTCCCGCCCTTTCCCTTGGGTACGCTCTGTAGGAGAGGGGAGGCAATCAGTGAGATGAAACTCTCCCCTTCACCCCGGTTCCTCTGAAGTGCGCATCATGATCGGCTTCGACTTAACACCTCAAAGTTCGGTAAGTTCTTAATTTTCCGGAATGAGGGTTCATTACAACGTCGTCAGAGGGCTCTTACAAACGACGTGACGCAGGCTTACGACTTTTGCGGGCATACCAGGCTTTAATTCATCTTACCCGATCCGAATCTCAAGATTCAACGATACTCGCTGGTAAAAGTACTAACACATTTCCCTCCAGTAGAAAGTTACATGCCTGGGCAGTGAGCTCGGTAAGCTCTGTGCTACACACCACAAGGGGTTATCCCGATAATCATACAAACCACACTATGTTGATCACACAGTTGTGCACTGCTGTAAAGACGAAGTGACATCACCGTGAAGACGGCTAATCCCATTCCTGTATCCTCTGTTGAGGGGTACACCAGAAGCATCTGAACTACCCTATCGTTGTTCTGGTTAAAAAAGCGAGTTCGAGATCGCTAATTTTCACCACCTTCCGAAAACCGTCTCGTCGACTTTTAACTCGCCCTTCATCCGTTATGATGCTACTAAAGCCTTCTCTCATCAAGTGCTGCGCCCTTTTACTCATCACTAGTTTTGCTTCTGGAGCTCCAATTGTGAAAAAGCAGGTAAGAAAACTAATTATAAATTTTGGCAAGGACTTACAAACGAACCATTACAGTTGGAACCTGCCAACGGGGAAGCATTGTTTACTTGGTAATCTGTGATGAGTATGCAAGCACCATTACTTTCAACCTTGCTTTGAGCTTATTGAATATCTTGATCGCAGAGCGCCTTGACCGCATGATGAATAGTGGTCCCCGGTAATGACTGTGTGAGGTTGAACGCTGGACTCTTCGGCCGAGATTGGGTGGACACGTATTCATCAACAGCGAACTGTACTGTAATCGCCTACTCATGACCGATGACACTCGAGTGTGTTGGATTCGTACAAGCCCTGCAATTTTACTGAGAAATGTATCAAATGTAGATGGTATGAGACAAGGTAGGGGGCAATACCAACGAGCTTAACTTAGCAACGCCCAAGGCTAGCGAAAAAAAATTTTCAACGGTTCACAGGCACCATTATTTACCTCTTTCACAGCTGTAGTCACTGGCACCTGATTGCGAAGTGTATTTGGTGCAGAGGCTCTGCTCTAGAATCATGTCTATGGCAAAGGAGGCCCTTGTAGCGTTTCAAATGCCCAGACTCTGACGTTGTCAAGAAAACTTTAGAGTATTCCAGTGTCCACTCTTGGAAGTCAGGGACTTGAATACCTTGATCGAAGTTCCTCCCCTGGCAGCTGATAGTCTGTTGAAATTAGGAGTTCAAGCACCAAATCCGCCTGCCACGGACAGAGTGTTGATGCGTCTCAACTTGATCAGTAAAATGCCACACATTCTGCTACTCGTGGGTACTTGAGCAGGCATCGGTGGAAAGGGGACTATATAATGTAGTAGGGACCTGACTCGGTGAAATCTCCAAGACATCTCTTGGCCAGTCCGTTTGAATGAGTTAGCATAAATGTAGAGTCTTGCGATGAGATACCCATGGATCATTCATGCATACAACATTCGTCTTTATGGCTAATCAATAGCTCTAGATGAGCCTGGCCCTGTTAGTTTTTTTCGCGTCATGTCCAGATTTTGGGAACTGATGTCACGTGTGCGCGCAAATAGCTCATCCGCAAGCTAGAAGGGATATACTGCCTACTAGGGAGCGGACTCAGCGGAGAGCATTGACGCTAGTTACACTGGTGGGCTTGTTAACGTGTAGGTCCTCCAGAAAGGTTATAGCCACTGATAACAGTTTTATACCTAGTTGACATCCTTGGCTCAACAGCCTGAGTAAAGGGAGACGGGACTCACTTCTCATTTTACAAGATTAAAGTTTGCACTCGGCCTGTGGCATTAGCTCTCTCCATAATTCAGGAATGTCAGTGGCCACCACTGCCTAACTGCTCCTTTGCGCCAACCAGATCAAAACTCATGCTAATTTAATCTTACCTAAAACCAACTGCGAAAGGAGCACCAGCGGCTGGCTGTTGATAACGGCGTTATAATGTAGCTGAGAGCTTGTATGCTAATGAGGGATTACATTGGAGGTTGCTTGTCTGGATATAATAGGTAGTGATCCATAAATAATCAGACTACTGTGCTGTTTTGAAAGGATGTTCAGCCGGTATGATGGCTGATAGTTCGCACTGGTCAGCTCATTAGTAGTTCAGTGCTGTGAAAGTGGCATGACAGATACATTTTCAGTTCATTTGCTGGCATAGCTGGCTACAATGATGATTAGAAATGGAGCCAAAAGTTCAAAAATTTCAAAGTTCAGTTCAGTCCAGAGGTCGAACCCCTGCGACATACATTGTGCACAATTTGACTGGTGCTATCAAATGAATGTTTCTGCACAATCATTAGGTAGTACCAGTCGAGGCCAACCCTAATATACATAAGATAGATATAACTACCCTGGTCCCTAACCTAATCCTGACCCTAACCCCTAACCCGACGCACCTAATTACCTACCTGTCCTTCCAATGGAGCTACTTGTTAGCAATGTCGCAGACAGCTCCCAAATGTTATGGCTAGTAACATTGAGTAAGAGGTCCCAATGACACATGACTGAACAACCTTTCGAAACGGTGCAGTACTCTTGGTTATCGGGATCAAGAATGCAGAGCGTTGCTGCATTTGAGAGTCACACGTAGGGGCTTAACAGCACGGCGCTCACAGCCCGCATAAACTTTGCATCAGCTTTTCCATCTTATCTTTTCTCATTTTCAATGGAAAGAATGCAAGTAAATCTTACGGGAGAACTATAAAACAAGAAATACGTGATTATTATAAAAGTAGTTCTATCAAGAGCATGTCATTCAGGCTTGCAGTTTGTTGGGGTAAGCAATGATCTTAGATAGATAGATAGATAGATAGATAGATTCTACACGGCTCCACGTACCCGCGAGGGAATAGCCGGTCCTAGACAGACATAAGTAGTGCGCAGGAATTAGCAAGAGGGAGAGAATAGCAGGAAGAGAGGTAAGTAGCGAGATATGGAAGGTTGGGAGTAGAGAACTAGCAGTAATGTGCACAGGGAGGAGAGAATAGCAGGAAGAGAGATAAGCAACGAGAGGATAGATAATTGCTTCCAAGATGCAACCATGACTACTGGTGTCTTCAGTTTAAAGGAGCCAACTTGCCATGGAAATGGAAGTAAAGATGGGAAGAGCAGTTGAGCGCTTATCAAATATAACCATTAAGTTAGCATAATAACGAAAATGTTGGTGTAGAAAAACTTTTGCAGTTCTTGAATTACTCTACCCCATGTCAAGACATGCTAGATGGATATCTTAAGCTTCAAAATGACCACAAGCTTGGGCGTTTTTAGGGCACTCAAGGTTCTGCCGGCTGTCCCGGCTCGCACAAAAACGGTGGGTTACTGAATACTTAGACAGGCGCTTTCCGAAGCCGCATCGGGTTTTCACCACCGTCTCCATTTGAGGAAAATATGTTTTGTTTGAAACTTGCGGATGGTGCTCAAATTCTTCTAAATGACATTACAAATACGATTCCCAAAGCATGAGAAGAAATAAGCTTTTCAGCAGTAGTACTTCCCGATGCTGGTAATCCGGAAAAACCACAGTTTGAATGCTTGAAAAAATTCCTGATCATTTTTAACTTTATCCATTCTAATATAAAGCTAATAAGTCGAGCTAATAAATTTATTTAAGCGTGCAAAAAATTTTTTGAGGGTGAACAGTTAAAAAGTATTAACTGTAGGTCGGAGGTCCCGCATTAACTCTGGTATATAGATAGACAATAAGTCTTCCTTCCATGCGCGGCGCTCCTTTTCTTTCCTCCATTTGACACAAAGGATTTTTAAACCCCCTTTAAAGGTGCTATCGACGACCTTCATTCTCTACGAACTAAGTATCATGACGAATTGAAGTTGAACGGTCCAACCATTCGGAAGTTGTCAACGTCGAACTTAAAGTAACACGTCTCCCGCACGGATAATGATTAATGATTCCCGACTTGACATTTCAAATGGATGCCCCGCACGAAGCACAACTGCGGATTCGGAGCTCCGTCTAAGGAACGCGCTTCAACTCACCTCAACGTATTTGGAATAGGACCGGGCAGGAGACTGCCTTCCATTAACTGCATAGCGTAAAATTCCTAGCGCCAAGCGAAATACTTGGGCCAATCTGAATCTACAAACAGGCTTTCACCTCTTGCCACGTGTAACTTCATGTCTCTGGAGGAACTATGAGACGATCCGCTGTAAATAGGCATAGAAAGTATTAGGACCTTCCCGTACCTACCCATTCACTCGCCGGGGTCTTAACATTTAATCTATTCGTGTTCACTGGTCACCGGCGGTACGGAATTTCCTTCGTTACGCAATTTCCGAGTACTTCCGATTCTTCACTTCTAATATCCAACTTTCGAACTGGATAGTGATGGTTTTTTCGTCTTACCGCCCATAAAAGGTATCCTCAGTCTTCTTGGATCAAGTCCGCCGAAGGCTGGAAGCATTAGACATTACGTTCGGTGCTCTGACTTTGCCAAGCTCCACGCAGTCTCGCATTCGCATTTGGTAGGGAGGTCTTTCCTTTCTGAGCATGACTCTGGGCCGAGAACAGCAAGGGCACAGGACAAACCCGCTTAAAATCTTTACGTTTCATTATGGGCTAGCGTTCTACTTCAATAACTGAAAACGTTCGGGTAAATTTCTACTTTTTGGACTTCGCTCTCGCGAAGGTTGCGGGCGGTGACTGGGAAAATAAACCTCCGGCTTCGGGACTGATGAACTACGAACATCTTGCGGCAATTCAGCGTCTGGATAGCTGATTGTAGAAGGGATAGAATGCACGCAGGCAGTCGGACGGACCCAGAAAGTGAGTTCATTAGTGTCACCCATCCTTCGAGGATACGAAGAAGATTTTTCTGTCACTGCTCAACTAATATCCGGCTGCATTCACATGAACGCTCATGAGACGTAAGTAAACTTTACAATTTCTAGCGTTTGCATTCCTTTGACCAGCTGCTGATACCTTCCACGAATAAAATTGGCCGATGAGAATCTCCGTGCTCGTTATGGTGCTGTATACGTCTCTAAGTTATACATGGATCTCGACAAGTTCGGCGGATATAGTCAGACTCGGGGACTGGCTCGATTCCTCATTCAGCATTTACGCCCGCGCACTCGTCTTTAAATCTTCTCAAAATCTTCTTCCAAAATTCTGACCTTCATTTTTACTAGATTTAGCAGGCACTTTTGGAAACTTGCTCTCATAATACGACTAGTCCAATGCAGAAAGCATCCGTGTGCTCTTCGGCCTTACTGGCGAAAACGAGTTCCTTCCAACCAATTCCCGACACCCCTCTAGTGCCTTGCGGATTTCAATTCGAACTCGGATTCGACATAAGAACATTGCTGATATGCGATCCATGAACATCTGGCGTATTTTTTGAAAAATATTGCCTCATTTAAGCATAGGTTATCGTAAAATCTGAACAATGCATTCTCAACAGACCGCTGCAAACGCCTGGGTGGCGGCGAAGGTGAGTATCCCGAATCACGGGAGTTGTTTTTATTGATTGAATATAATAGATTCAAATTTACGCTTTGATTACTGTTTCTACCGGTATTTGCTTGGTTCGACACTCACTCTTCCTCAAAGCGCTTGTAAAGATCCGCTCCTTCAATTTTTTAATCTGGGCTAGAGGTATCTTGTTGTTTGGCCATTGGTACCTGACCCTTCCAAAATAGTCATCGGAATTCTTGTTTTAAAGGCTGAATTCACTGGTTCATGCATTCACTTCGGTCAAAAATTTTCTAGCCGCTCTACCCCACAGACGTCGCGCAAGCGGGAAGCATTGAAATCAGGTCACGCTAGGCCTTTCCCGCTCTGGTACGTCTGCTCTGTAATCGCTGGTCCGTAGCACCTGACTGAAGCAAGGAAAGTAATAGCTGACACATAAGCGACTGGGTCTGGTACATTTGAATGGGGAACAGCAATGTTGGGTTGATTGAATGCCAGTCCGACGATCAATGCTATTCAGTTCCACCTAAAAGAGTGTATTTGGGCGTGACTTCCGTTTGCTGTGGAAAAGCGCGGTTTACAGTTTCCATCTACTCTGCATGTCCATTGAATACTTGGCAGTTCTCTGATTCTTACTTCTAGGACTTCAAGCACGGATCAGCTCTCGTAGTGTCCGGTTGGTGCCGTGTCTCAAGGGCCCGCGGTTGATGGAGGGGTGCAAATTCAAGCGTAGTCAGGGTGTCGACCGCTTCAGACGTATGGCGCGATGTCCCTTCCGAGAATCCGGCTCCCCAGAAAGGAATGAGTCTGGCCAGACCAGAAACAATTTGGGATCACTCTGAAAGATCTCTCAATGAGACGGTCCGAATCCAGTTCGTCCTTTTTCGAGTCGAGTTTCTCAGCTCAAATCTTTTCAATTATATCCCGACTCCTGGTATAAAAGCTCCTCACTGTTTCGACTTTCCCCATCCACTTCCGCCACCTCATTCAACATCTCATCACCCGTTCAACTCCTCGATATGTTCGCTAAAGCTTTCACACCCAACTTCTACCTCGAGCCCGTTAACAATGAGCTCGAGCTACGCGTTGGCACTCCGAGCCCCGCTGCACCCAAAAATAAACGAATTCTCGTCATTGGCGGTGGTGTCAGTGGTATGACGGTGAGTACAACACACTCGATTTCATCCTTGACTAAACGAAGCTCGCAGTCCGCATGGGCTCTTTTGGATCAAGGCTATGATGTTACTATCATCTCCGAACGCTGGGCGGATCGCAAGAATCGTATTACCTCTCAAATTGCTGGTGCTCTGTTAGTTCTCCATCATTCAACTGCTGTCTCGTCTTTAGACTTTTGAATGTTTAGATGGGAATATCCCCCTGCTGTCTGTGGCAAGCACACGGATGTAAGTCACCGCCGTCGTTCCCATAGGAATATAAATCTTACTAGACTCTTCACTATAGGCTATATCACTCTGCCACTCCAAGATATGGGCAATGAATTCTTACAAAGTCTTCGAGCAAATCGTAACAAAACTTGGTGATACCGATGGCATCGATCACGGGGTTCGATTGAGGACTGCCAATTTCTTCTTTGACACACCTCTTGAGGCTCGACCTGACCAGCTTGACAAGTGGGAAGAAATCTGCAATTTGTCGAACACGGTATGTATGCATTCAATCTTCAAATCTTCATTGCGATCTCAAAGACATCCAGATAAAAGGGCTCAAACGCAGCGCCGACCTCATCCGGCACCATTCCGTTGACCCGAAAGCTGGCATGCAGGATGCGTATCAACTTCAGGCTCCGGCGATCGACACCGACGTCTACATGATGTGGTTACACTTTGTAATGAACTGCAAAGGTGCTACCTTCGTTACGGAACGCATAAACGGCGAACTTTTGGGCCAGGAAGAGGAACTCCTTTCCCGCTTTGATGCATATGCTCTGGTCAATGCCACCGGTCTCTCCGCTCTCGAACTCGCGGGAGATAAAACGGTCTATCCACTTCGGGGAGCGATCATCCGGGTCAAAAACGATGGGACCAAATTTCCCAAGCTTACCGAAGCTCTGGCTGTAACACACGACGAAACATATGGTACTGATGAAGACATGGTCTTCATTGTTCCTCGCAATGACAACATCCTGATCTTAGGCGGTAAGGCCTTGCACTTTGATGAGTTGCCCTCCCGGGTTGCTGATGAGTCTCCAGGTATTACGGAGCCTCATGAATGGAACCTCAACCTCACCGTTGACACACCTGTCATCAAGCGCATGCGCGAGCGATGCAACGCATTTGTCCCTGGATTGGAAAATGCTGAATACGATGACGAGACTCAGCTCTTACAAGGTCTACGACCCTTCCGTGGCTCTAATGTGAGAGTCGAACGCGAGACTAGAACCAGAAAAGATGGTTCGGATAGTCGTATCATCCATACCTATGGACAAGGTGGATCGGGATTCTCGTTATCATTTGGATGTGCTGCATCGGTGAGTCTGAAGTTACGGAGCCTTGTGTAAATAATACTGAGACCCCATGTTCCAGGTTCTCAGTCTTCTCCAAGAAATTGAGGCTTCTAAGCCGCCAACCAAGATGGAAATTTTGAGTGGACAGATGGAAGGACTAAACTTGGCCTGCCATTGATTGATCATTTTTTATTTTTTTTATTTTTCTGTTTTGCTATTCACGAATTCTCGGATCTTCATTTTGTATAACTGCGAGTTTATTTCTGTTGTCCTGTATTCTCGGACTGAATGTTGCTCTATGTATGTCCATACGCCAAATAAATGTTGTGCTTAAAGTCGGAACTAGCTTCCGCGGATCTTCATTCACATTGATTTCAAGCTCATGAGAAGAGCAGCATATAAGGAATCAAAGCCCTATGAATGAAAGTTGTCGCCGCCGATATTGTTTTAAGACTGCATGCTTGACACCTCTATTGCCGGTCAACCCGCACCTTCCCGTGCCCATTCATCTGCTGTAATCTCACCATATGCCTTAAAAGGAAATGTGCTTCCCTATCGTAAAACACTTTGTATAGAGTATATCGGAGTCCTGGAGAGATAACAACTATGTTGAGCAATGCGATAAGACTATGTTGAGCAAGACGATAGAACCAGCTTTGACCAGATGACGTATTAACATTCTAATTCCTCCGTTTCCAAGTACCTCCGTCACCTTGGGTGAAAATGCGATGAGTATCGAATCACGGGAATAATTTCAGATCAGCATTAGTGCTTTCAAAGCATATACATTCGCGCCTATCCACACAACGTTTGTGCGATTTCAAATTCCCGCCTTCGCAACTGCCTGGCGAAGTACTGTTCATGGGGTTTGCGGCTCCTCTGAGACTATTGCGGGCTCTTCGATAATCCATTTTCCAAGGTGCGCTCGGACATTAGATCCGGTTCTAGACTTCCAACGTAAGTGCGCGAATTAGACACCGATGAGGTCGAGGAACGTTGAACTTTATAATATCCTGGATTCTGATGCTTTGGCTATGCTTAGATGCGGACCATCGAGATGTCAAAGGAAAAACTGAACGACAGGAGACGGCAGGCAACGACGAGTTCCTTTCAGAAATTTAATAAAGAAGATTCGAGGCCTCACCCTGTTCGACTTCAAAGATGCGCCGGGCGCGGGGGCCCAAACTCCAGGTGGGAGGACTAGAATTCAGGGTTCACCCGAGTCGTCTGCGTACATGACAGCATGTCAGGTAGTTGACACTGAACAAAGGACATCTTTTCAAGTAACTGAACTTGTGGTCTATGACATTGAATTGGCGTTCATTATACTACCTCAAAAGTCATTTGGGTCCCAAGTTATGATCATTCTAATTAGCTCAAGGTTCAGCTGCCTAAGAACATGATTCACGCAGATGTCCAGTGATGAAACACGGGCAGAACGAGAATACAAAAAGAAACAATTTGGAGGACACGAGGGGGTCCCGCGATGGTCGTTGTACCCAACAATGAAAGAACAATTTGATGAAACAGAATTTAGACGATGGGGCTCTTCATCGAAGGCAGTGTGAGTACTTTGAAGATAGTCAATCAGCGCCATGCCCTTCATCTGGGGGCGAATGAATTCAAGTACTCGGGTACATGAATCGCATACTTCATATAGCATATGTATAATTTCAAACGAATACAATTGGCGTCCCGCATCAAGCCTTGATGTTCCCAGAATACTCCAATCACAATTGAGTAGGAGTTTTGTTGAGAGCGAAATTCGCAGGCACATGCTAAAAGACTTGTCGACATCAAGCAGGGTAAGGTAGGGTTATTAGCGGCTTCAAGTCATCAGGAACTTTTCCCCAGTTAAGGCAACATGAAGCCTAAATGGATTTCTGTCGTGCACCTTGACCGTCACGATCACCGACGATGGCACGAAACTTAAACCGTACTCCATTTAGGAACGATACATCGTCGGACGAGCAAGGACAGTAAGTATTCAGTCTGCTCATTGAATCGTCATGTTCGACAAAAGATCGTTATAATTGAGAGACGAAGTCTGCACACCTGACGATTGGCGAGTGGTCATTAGGTATATTCCCGGATGCTTCCGTAGTCTAGTCATACATTTAGCAACAATTGTAGCGGAACTGAAAGTAATAGCAATCGAGAACAGGCCGTGGGCGTTCTCCTTGATAGTGGGCACCAGAACGTACCAAATCTGGCAGCTTTCAGACCTATAGAATTCCGTTCTGACAGGAGAGAATTCAATTACATGTCCGGGTATGCAGATGACCATGATATCTATTTTCACGCATCCGATAGTACTCCATGGTGATCAGCGTTTGTTTTCCGTACTTGAGTGTTTGTTTTCCGTTTGCTATCAGTTCCAATAACGGCATCTTCCAATTGCAACAGCGGTAAGAGACATCTCCCGCACTTGTAAATTGTTCATAAGTATCAATAGCCGGCCAATGCGGTGGATGGTACCTTGTGGCGAGAATCCAACTTATTCACCCACTAACGCCAGTTTTTGGATATCAAACGCAATGATCGTTGAGTGCCTGAGTTCTATGCCAGTCGAGCGCCGAGAACCTCCAGTTAATGAATTTACTGAGTCCAGACGGGGCCTCCCGAAATTTCGACGCTCACAAATACGTTCGGCTTTCTCAATGAATCCGCACGCATACATTTATGTATATTATACTACGATCAACTGAGATCTGAATTGTGCATTTGAACAAAGAATATGGAGATAGACGGGAAGAAACAGTAAACCGACTCTCGGCGAGGCGCGCGGGTGAATACGGACGTTTTACGGCTGCAGTAGCTGTCAGCGTGGATCTGGCGGTAGACGATTTGTTTCCCAATGTAAAACTTGAAAAGGAAAACCGCATGACCTCCACTGGCGACTTACTTTGGTTTCATTCCAGATCCGTTGTTGTGGCTTGCCTAGCTCCCTGCTTTTTCCTTCCTTGTTCTTCAGTTGATCTTCATGAGACTGTCATGGTTCTCACCGGTTTCATTCTTCCTCACTGCAAGTCTGTAACCACACATGAAGCTGCCGAGAGACGAAAACGTTGCAGATGCTCCCCTAAAGTTATTGCACGTAGTGGAGTGATTTGCCCATTGTCAGGGGGAAGATGTTCACGGATGGACCGGGAGCGTTTAGAAGTGTTCCGTTTCAGTCAGTTGCGAGCTCATCTGGTACTCCTGCCAATAGTCGATTCCTGGAGAGCGACGATGTGTACCTCATCGGGGTAATGCTGGCATTGATCGGTAGTAAGTACGTTGTGCACTATCCCTTCTAAGAGATCTCTTTCATTTTCAACCCCAATCGCATCTCAGGTACAAAGGAGATTGAACATAGGCGTTCATGTTAGCTCAGATTGCTTGAAAACGTAGGGAATGAATGAGCCGAATTAACCGCTTGCGGTTAATCTTTGACCCTTATTTGGAATTTAAAACGCCATGCATTTTCTTTCGTAACTTACTAACTAGATTCTTTGTGGATAAATCGCAGATTGATACAGCATTTTTTCAAAATTTGAGGTAAGATCTGATAGATCACATACTTAAGTTCTCATACGAAGTAAAAATCTGACTTTCAATCTTCGGTAAAAGTTTCTTAAGAATGTTTATGCGGAATCTTGAAATGTTTCGGAAAAATTTACAAGTAACTAGTTTGTCAGGAAATAGCCGAACGCAGGATACAAGGTAGGTGAACACTCAGCAAGCGTCAGGGAAAAAAAATCGCGTTTACGGAAGCCAGGGGGTAGGGATCTGAGACAGGTCTCAAACACGCCTCGAGGAATCTGAAAATATCAATACATGATAGCTAATAAGACAGTTAAATCCTCAGTAATCACAGCACACCCATTAGGTATTTTCCTATCGCTACTAGTATATGAGTTTTCAATCACCGTCACCACCACTTACCATTCGTTGTTTTATCCTCATACTCTACACAATGTGGCGCTTTCACAATCATGCGTAACCCATAGCTGAGGAGCAGCACCAGAGTCTAAAATTAAACAAGAGTATAACATAGTGCGGTGGCGTTAGCAGTCAAGAACTGGTAACTCGTGAAGATCAGTGAAAGAAGCAGTAAAAACATAGTATATATAATAGCGATAAGCCGCAAGCCACAAATGTACAGTAAAAAAAATTTAAAAAACATATATCAAGAATGAAACCCTTGGAAGCGCATATTCGAGGCCTCAATGTCAAGTTAGATTGTTCGAACTGAAGATTAATCGAGCGCGAATGAAATACACAAATAAGAAGCAAGGCCAAAGAGCTGTGGTCGGACTTGAATGTAAAGATATCTCGTATGAGGAAAGTGGGGGGGAGGAAAAGACGTCTACTCACCAACGTGGGTGGTGGACAACCACGATTGATTGAGTAACTTTAACCGATCCGACAGGAGAATCCACAGGCACAGATGCATAACTTGAAGTACACATCACATCAGACCAGTCAAAAACTTCACTTGAGGTCATGTTCGCATTGTGTAAGAAGAAAACAAGACAGTAACAGGGTAAGGAAAAAAGAACCCTCACAATTGGACATTCCGACACGGGGAATCGAACCCCGGGCTATCGCGTCAAACTCTCGTGACACCATTCAATGAGAGGCGATAATGTTAGCCACTACACCATATCGGATTCGGTAAAGGTTCCTCAAGACCCTTGTTCCCGTAGAAAATGGTTCAGGCGAACAAAAAGAACCAGTCTTTCTTTCTTTTCTTTAATCTTCTGCCCCCCCCCCCCCCCCCTCCCTCCAAAAAAAAAGAATCCCTTCTTTCATCTAAGTACATTGTACAAGGGAAAAAAAAGGCTAAAAAATGCCAAGAGTCCAAACTCAACAGCAAAGTTCAAGGCTAAAAGCAGTAGCTTAAGCTCTTACTCAGTACTTAGCATGCGGTAGGATTAGCCTAGTAAAGAGAAAAATAGAATAAGCCGCGGCCAGGAAGGATACAAACTAAAAATAAAGTTAGCTCGTGATGAGCCTGCGGTACAGGAAACTTAACCCAACCCAAGCCAATGATCAATCTCGACCGATGGCATTTGTCTCGAGTCTTGACAGTCATCACTGCCACTGGTTACTAGTACCTTCAAGCCTACCATTAGGCAATAGCAAGCGGCCTACATAGTACTTACAAACAAAACACAGATACTTGCTTCAACATGATTGATCGACTCTGACTGTTCCACCACGAGAATCCATCATAAACAAGTACATACTGCTCCGGCATACGCACACAAAAAATCACATCGAACCAGTTCAAAAATGGTGAACCACTCAAAATCATGTTCGTATTCAAGAAAAAGAAAGATGGTAAGAAATGAAAGAAAATAAGAAAAACAAAAGAACATATTCTCAACCTTTCGGTTATTCCGACACGGGGAATCGAACCCCGGGCTATCGCGCATCTATACATGGTTTTCAGTCCCTTGCTTAATGAGAGGCGATAATGTTAGCCACTACACCATATCGGAATCCAAAACATGCCCTGCAGACCCTCCTTCACACAAAGTACGTTGTCGACCCGAGAAAGAAAACTATTTTATACTTCATATTTGTCTATATACGACCGCCCACCTCCCAATCACCGCTCACCGCTCACTGCTCTCATCTATGTACACATTGTACACAACACCAAGTAAAGTAAAGTAAAGGAAAGTAAAGAAAAAAAAGGACAAAAGGCAGAGTCAAAAGCGCAAGTTCAAGTTCAAGTGAAGCTAAGAGCAATAACCCAACGTAACCAGTCGGTAGAGTTTGAGTAGAAGCGGCGCGCGGGAAAAGAATAGGATAGGAATAAAGCACAGTTAACTCGTCAGTTATAACGACGGGAACCTACCCGACTCCATCCTCCGCCTCGACAACCACCCTTCCCTACTTTTACCCAATTTTCACTCCTAACCCACAACTCACGCAGGCAACCGCAACCCCAAATTATCCGGAACCGCAAGGGTAGGGTCAATCTGCGAACTCATATGACCGCCAAACCTAAAAAAAACAAACGAAACGACGCCCGATAAACAACGCAAAAGAAAAACCCAATTCCAAAAAAAAAAATCAACCACTCACCCAACAGCCCCATCGCCCTTCCTAAACCTCTCAATCCTCGCCTCGACTTCGGGCCTGAAATTCTTCATGAGACCTTGGATAGGCCACGCAGCGGCGTCGCCTAGGGCACAGATTGTTCGGCCTTCGACTTGTTTGCTGTATTACGCAGATGTGAGGATATAAGCGTAGGAGAAGATAAGAATATGAGTATGAGTATGAGTATGAGTATGAGTACGAGTACGTGAAAAAGAAACAAGACAGCTCACGTCAACTCGAGCAACATATCAATCTCCCTAACATGCGCTCTCCCATGGACCATCCGATCCATCATATTCATCATCCAAGTCGTTCCCTCCCTACAAGGCGTACACTGCCCACACGACTCATGTTTGTAAAACTAAACCCACAATCACCCCGCGTCAGCATCCCATATACACACAAAAAAAAAATCACGAAAAAGCCACCCACCCTCGAAAACCTCGCAATAGCCTCAACCACATCCGTACTCTTATCCATCACAATCACCGCACCCGTCCCCAACCCACTCCCCGCATCCTTCAACGAATCATAATCCATCAACACTTCCCCACTCTTCTCCTGATTCAAAATAGGCACCGAACACCCCCCAGGAATAATCCCCAACAAATTCTCCCATCCCCCCTTCACTCCCCCACAATGCTTATCAATCAACTCCCTCAACGGGATCGACATCTCCTCCTCAACCACACACGGGTTATTCACGTGTCCGGATATGCAGAACAACTTGGTCCCCTGGTTCCGCTCCCGCCCAAACGAAGCGAACCACGAACCACCCCGACGGCAAATCGTCGGAGCTACAGCGACCGTCTCCACGTTGGCCACCGTCGTCGGACACCCAAACAACCCCACATCCGCTGGAAAAGGAGGCTTCAACCTCGGTTTCCCCTGCTTCCCCTCCAAACTCTCAATCAGCGCCGTCTCCTCCCCGCAGATGTACGCCCCCGCTCCTCGGTGGAGGTACACGTCAAAGGCGTACCCGGACCCGCAGGCGTTGGGCCCGAGGAAGCCGGCGGCGTAGGCTTCGTTGATGGCTTGTTGGACGTGGGAGGCTTCTTGGTAGAATTCGCCGCGGATGTAGATGTAGGCTGCGGTGGCGTTCATGCCTCGGCCGGCGACGAGGCAGCCTTCGACGAGTTTGTGGGGGTCGCCGCGCATGATTTCGCGGTCTTTGCAGGTTCCGGGTTCGCCTTCGTCTGCGTTGACGACTAGGTATCGGGGGCTGGTGGAGGAAGGGGAGGAAGGGAAGAGGGGGGAGGGGAATAGCGAGAGAAGGGGACGGGACAAGTCAGTTGAAGATTCGGGATGACCGTCAAGTAAAATCTACCCACCGTTTATCGTTCTGCCAATTAGGCTTATTCATAAAACTCCATTTCAACCCAGAAGGGAAACCAGCACCTCCTCGTCCTCGCAGTCCAGAATCCTTGATAGTCTGAATGATCCATGCGTCCCCTTTGTGAATGATATCTTTCGTACGGTGCCAGTCCCCTCGAGACTGTACAGTGAAGGAGAAGGAGAAAAAAAAAAGGGAAAAAGTATCGTCAATGAAGGACTTGTCGGACTCGTGAGCTCAGTACATACCTGAGCACCCTTGATACCATG
This sequence comes from Collybiopsis luxurians FD-317 M1, assembly GCA_000827265.1. NCBI lineage: Eukaryota > Fungi > Basidiomycota > Agaricomycetes > Agaricales > Omphalotaceae > Collybiopsis > Collybiopsis luxurians. The sequence goes on along the minus strand of KN834777.1, from coordinate 389,689 downwards.
ATCATGTTTACAATACGCATTGGTGAAAATTCTATCTTGGTCTTTTAGCCCTCCATAGCGTCGGACGGGAGGGACGTCGGTGGCAGTAGCGAAGGTTCGAGTAGCGCGTAGGGGTCGAGGACGGGAAAGTCCTGTAAACAAAATACAGAGCTCAGTCGCTACTTCCGTGAATACGAGTACGAATGAACACTCACCTCGCATAGACGTTTTAAGCATCGTCGACAGCAAGCTGAACGACGGCGACAGCGACGACGACAACGACGAAGAAGTTTTGGGAAGACTTTGGCCGTCGGGTGTGTCGGGAACGCCGGAAGACGCACGGACCACAACACGTCACGAGGTCAAAGCCAATCAAGTTCGTTGGATTTCGGGTCTTCAGTTCTTTTTCGGTCGAGATTTTTGGTTGACATCTGAGAAACGTGAAAGAGTTCCCAGAAGTATAGGCTCTTTTCTACAAAAATTAAAAACGCGAGAGCCCCTTAGAGTACTAGGTCTTGGTTATTCGAGAGCAGTAAGGTCATCAGTATTTTACGCTAGATTCCTGTAATTCCGGCCCGATACCGATTGTTGTGGTCGAAGAGAAAAAAAAATCAAAAAGGAAATTTTCCAAAAAAGGAAAAAAAGAAAGAGAAGAAAGAGACTCTTCGTCTCTCTTGTTGCCTCAAAAGCTTAGTCATAAATGCTTTTCAGACCACTTTCTAATCTTCCTACAATTTTCTTTCTATTTGCCTTCTGTATTGACACCGAAATTTCCATTTGGAAGTGATTTATGGATATCGGGCGAGGTGCAGCGGCTAGCGCTGCCATTTTCAACAGCTGTGGAGCTCAAAGTTTCTAGGCTCATATGTATATATCTAATTGATTTTTCTATATTTTTGCTTGAGGCAGAGCAACTTAGAACGAGGTATGAATGAATTTTTTCAAAATGCTACATATAAGGCAATTCTGATATCGCGCGCTGTGCCCTGGTGACTGTGGGAGCAGGTCACGTGATACTGGCTCGTTGCAAACAGTTTCTTGACCTCAACTCGCTTGCTCGCCTACTCCCACCTGAACTGCACATATTAACTTTGAGGGGCCTATCCATTATCTCTGCATAGAAATGGGCTTGGCCACTGTATGGACCTCATCTGGAAATATTAGGTTCTGATTGCAGTAGTTTTCAACCTTTATTTTTTTCTTATATGCGACTTTCAGGCCAATAGCGCAGAGGGGGGTTGAATGACGGGCTGAGTGGAAGGTGCCTATCTCAACAACATCTTTTCCTGAGATGAATTTCTGATTGAAGCCTGTTACAGTGATTACATTGATTCCGACGGCGATTCAGCCACTGTATTACATTGAATATATCTATGTACAACTATTCGCGGATTCTACGCTATATACAAATACTAATAAATCACGAATTTTCACAATGACGATTCGGATACTTTGATTGAGAGTAATATTCCATACCGAGAAGGTGCATTCAATCTTGAGGAGACAGCAGGAGTAGAGCTGTCTAGATGGGAAAGTCTCGAGGCTCTGAATTTAAACTCCATAGTATAGGAAAACACATTGCATTGTTATGCGTTGAGTGAGACGTCGACGTCGAAGAGAACAGAGCAAATTAGGGTTAGCATTACTCAATCCGGGTATTCTAGGGTTATCGGCAGATAAGATTATTATGACGGCTGTGCAATCGGTATCCGGTATCGGTAACTGCCACATCATTGGATACCGCCCCGTAATTCCGATATGGTGTAGTGGCTAACATTATCGCCTCTCACGCATAGAGATATATCCTAACGTATTGCGCGATAGCCCGGGGTTCGATTCCCCGTGTCGGAATGACTGAACATGAAGTGTCTTCTTTTTTTTTCATACACTTCTCGATTCTCAAAGTCATACGGTATCCATTTACATCTTTCCCGCTATTCCAACCAACTTCTGAATATCCTTCCCGGCAAAAACTCAACTATTACAATTAAGTATAACTAAGTAAAGGACTCGAAGTTCAATCTTCTTGTTACTAGTAATATCTTACTACCCATTTGACTCGCCAAAATACACAATGCCAGGCTCGGGGCAGGTCTCAGGCTCGAAGTGGTGTATGCGTTCTCTCCCTCACCTATCCTTGCCACAGAGTTCACTCCCACATCAGCTCCCCACTTGGCCAATCTTCCTGTCCACCCATTATACCTCCCCAGCCACTCAACCTTCTCCAACCTTAATTTGTATGGTGGCTCCTCCAGCCAGCCTGTTGTGACCATGACCCAGACACCTGTCTTCACCTCCTTGCACCAACTGTGCTTTGGCCACAATGACATCTCCATTGGTGAATCTGGTGACAGACTGACCAAGCAATGGTGCTCAAGCAACTTACCAGCCAAACCCCTGTCACCTCAAAAGCACAATACACTGCCAGAACCTTTGGTATTGAAAGACTGGCATGCATGTCACCATCTGTGGACTCAAGACTGAAGAAATTCTTGAGCAGGGGCTACTGTGAAGGAATACAAGTTGCACCAAAAGGATGTTCTGGAGGCTGGAAACTTTGGCTTCAGTATCCAACATGTCCATTTAGGGGCACAAGTATCTTTGGAATGGATTTCTATGTTGTCATGGATAGCCCAGATGCTTGAGTGGTCAGGAGGAAGGAGATGGAAAGCCCAAGTTCAATTTGCACACTGTATTTAGAAGGAGGATATGATAGCATGGCTTAAGCAGAGGTTCAATGGTATCCCAGTCAGTACTCTATCTTCATTTTTCATTGTTGGTCATCTAATAATCATTCTATGTCTTCAGGAATAAATCTTTCACTCCCTGCTATAACTCTGTATATAACATTCTGGCACTGGACCCTCTATTATATATATTGGGAAAGGAAGGGAAATGAGGGGGAAAATATGCTGATATAATGGCTTTGATTTGATGAGAATACAGGAGTACTATGATTATATATATAACTGATACATTAGGAAAACTACCCTTGGCCCAGTTAGCCTAGGTCCCCTGAAGGTCTCTAGGATTCTGGCCTTAGCCTAGGCACCCCTGGAAGCTTTGGGTAGCCTGGGTAGCCTGGGCAGCCTAGGCTATGGCCAAAATCCTAAAGACCTTTAAGCTCTCTAAGAAATTTTTGAAGTATCTCTGAAGTGTCTTTGAAGGCTCTCTGGGGGTCCCAGGGGATCCTTGGAGCAGAAATATTATAAATCATACAAATAATACAAAATTATATTACAAACACATAGTGAAGTATTAATCTTGTTTAAATACACAAGAGGATCATTTATATAGCTGGAAATATTCGCAGATTTTAGCTTTGAAACAAATCACATGATGCAGTCACTTGAACTGTCTACAATCAAAAAAATTTTCCCATGGTCAGAATATGTTTACTATCAATATAAACCATTGTACATATACTATATACTTATGTATACTGTACTATACTGATATACTGTGCTCAAGTATGTTAGCTTAATGCAAAGCTTATACTAAATGCAATAATATAATAAACCATACTATAAAGTGTAGGTCTGGAATAGTAGGTAAGAAACTATCATTACATATAATATAGTGCAATGCTATAGCTTAAAGGGTTAATGTAGAGGTAGTATATGCAGTGTATGATAGAGTAGTAGATGAATAGAGTAAAATATAATATTATTTTAAATTTATTCTTTGAAGCCTCAGGGCTTCCCAGGGATCATCAGGGAAGCCTCAGGCACTCTCAGAGATCTTCATAGAAGAAACCTCAGGCATCTCCAGGAGCCTCAGGAATTGGGGGGTGTCTCCTGATCACTCCAGCTGACCTGGGCAGCCCAGGTAGCCTGAGTGGCCTAGGCTTATCTGGACTCTCTGAGACTAGCCACTGCTAGCCTAGGCATATGGAACTTTTTCCTGATGTAATACGAAATATATAATATGCAGTTGAGGCAGCAGGATAACAATCCATACCCTTACTCTATACTAGTACCTCAAAAATAGAACTGAGCAATGTTAGTGTAAAGGACTGGTGAAATGACAAGGAAAGGAAGGATTGAGATGGGTCTTAAAGGGGTAAGAGGGGTAAGAAGTAAGGCATTCAAATCAGGAAAAAGGCCCTATATCCCAGGCACATATGGGTTGTTATGGGTTGTCCTCAGGTAGTTTAAGGCTTTTCAGGAGTCCTGAGCTACATAGGCTGCCCAGGATTCCAAGGGACACCCCTCAAATTCTGTGAAGCATGAGAGTCCCTGAGAATCCCTGAGGATCCTTGAGGCTGCCCTGAAGATCCCTGGGGATCTTTCAGGTGTCCTGAGGCTTCAACATATAAATGTGAACTAGTAAAATATACTTTCATCTGTTCTTCTACTTACTCAACTCTATATATCCTACTCTTGTATTGCTTTTAATATACTGTAGCATTGTATTACTGTAGTATTGCATCTTATTATATGTAATGGTTTATTATCACCTATTACTTCAGTTTTACTAGTCAGTTATTATACTTTAAGTACAATTTTACTAATGTAAGCTCTGTATTAACTTAACATACTTGAGTACAATATATTTGTGTAGTACAAAGCCTATACATATGTAAATAGTATATATACAATAATTTATAATAATATTGTGCATGTTTTGACCATGGGAAAATTTTTTTGATTGTAGGGTTCACAGTGAGCTCATCATGTGATTCATAAAAAAAAAGTGAAAACCTCTGCATAATTCTGATCAAATAAATGTTCTGGTTGTGCATTTACACAAGAATAATGCATAACTATATATTTGCAATGTAATTTTGTATGATTTGTAGTATTTAGAATTTTTCTGCTCCTGGGATCCCCAGGGAGCCCTCAGGGACTCTCAGGTTATTTTCAAATATCTTCCAGGGAGCTAGGAATTGGGCTAAAACCTAGTAAGCCTAAGCAACCTAAGCAACTTGTGGTGCCTGAAAGTGCCTGAGGGTCTCCAGGATTTGGCCACTTCCCTGTGTGTCCTCAGACTTCCTGTATTTGCCTGGGAAAAAGGTGTTTTTTTCTGATAAGTTCAGTTGAAGTAAGATAAAACTCTGGCAGAGCTTCATATTGGGAAGGAAATGTGTAGCAAGGAGAACATGCAGATACAATGGCATTGTGTTAGAAAACATCCATTTATTGTCCAGCCACTCTGGCACCCAGTGTCTCATATATGCTTCCATTGAAGTATACATACTGCATAGTTATCCAAGTCCCTCCTCTGCTGAGGTTGTATTGACAGTGCATTGTCTCTTTACACATTAATCTGATGAGGATACAGGAGCCCTAGAGATACTACTGTTGAATAAGTATTCGGTCATTCAAGTTGGCTCAGGGGATCTGTAATAAACGGCAGAGACTCAGAGCCTGAACGAGATAGTCGAAGCGTCTGTATTACCTGTAATAAACAGCAGAGACTATTGTACTGTAAGTAAAGGTAAACGTAGGATAAATGTAGGTACTTGCCTCAGAGCCTGAACGAGATAGTCGAAGCGTCTGAGGCAACAGGGTAAGGGTATCAACATATATATATATACTGTGGGAAGTGAACGGAGCAAGTCGGAAAGTACTCAGGTAGGTATATGTGTTTATACGGTAACGTACTTGTGTCCATGTTTGTATAGGAATGAGCGTCTGTCGGGCGTAAGCATATAATTCAACACTCCCCCTCAAACTGGACCAAGTCCAAATCCTGCAGCAAAATGTTTGGCCTTAGCGCTGGGCAGTGCCTTGGTCAGAGAGTCTGCAATCATTTCCTCCGTCGGACAGTATACGAGAATAATCTTGCCGTCTTCAATAATATACCGGATGAAGTGGTATCGCATATCGATATGTTTGGTACGACCATGGAACTGATGGTCTTTCGAGATAGCGATAGCGGCCTGGTTGTCAGAGTTAAGAATGGTTGGATTCTGAATGAGTGTGAAAGTGGGCTCAAAGATTTGAGCAATGAATGAATGGATCCAAAGACCTTCCTTGGCAGCGTCGGTAGCGGCGACATATTCAGATTCAGCGGTGGAGAGAGTGACCAGGGTTTGGGAATGTGATCCCCAACTAACGGCTCCGCCATCGATAGTGTAGACCCAACCGGTAACGGCACGGCGGTCTTCAGCCATATTTCCATCAGCGTCGACCCATCCTGTAGCGTCATTGGATTTGAGTCCGTAGATGATACCCCAATCATTAGTACCCTTGAGATACTTGATTGTGCACTTTCCTTCATTGAAATGTGCCATTCCAGGATTGGTGAGAAATTGGGATAAGACGTGGACAGCAAAAGCAATGTCGACTCGAGTTCCGATAGAAGCATACATAAGCTTCCCAATGAGGGTACGATACGGAATGTCCTGCATGAGAGCAGCTTCGGCGGGAGTCTGTGGGCATTGCATGATGGATAGACGTTTGTGGGTATCGAGAGGAATCGCAGATGGATGAGAGTTCTCAAGCTTGAATAGGCGAACGATAGAGTCGATGTAGGATTTCTGGGAAAGAGAGATGGTATGAGCAGCGCGGTTGCGTTTGACTTCAATCCCTAGGATCCAGTGAATTTCACCCATATCAGTGATAGTGAAAGCTTCCCGAAGCTTTGTTTTCACTAGTTCAATCAACTCTGGAGAGGAGGCGAGAATTGTCAGATCATCGACTGAACAAATGATAATAATGAGCTGGCCATCTTTGTGTCTATAGAACACAGCGTGATCCACATCGCAACATTCCATCCCCAATAGCGCCTTGATTGTAGCGCCAAACTTGATATACCAGTAACGGCCACTTTGACATAAACCATAGATAGGACGGTTGAGCTTCAAGCATGTAGTGGATGGCGTCGGAGACAGAGGGTAGCCGGGAGGATGTTTGATGTAGATTTCTTCATTCTCAATGAGATCGCCGTTGAGGTATGCACCTTTTACATCAACTTGGTGAATTTCAAGATCAAGCCGGGCGCCTAAGGCGAGACAAACACGGATAGAGGAGAGGCGGGCAACGGGAGCATAGGTTTCGAAGAAATCAATACCTTCAACCTGAGTGAAGCCTTGAGCAACGAGACGCGCCTTATAGCGCTCAATGCAGCCCTCGGCGTTCTTCTTGATACGAAATACCCATTTAGTACCAACTAAATTGGCGTGAGCCGGCATATCAATAATGTCCCAGGTATGGTGCTCTTGCAGATTTTCTAATTCTTCCTCTATGGCCTTAGCCCACTTTGGCCAATCTGTGGAACGTCTAGCCTCAGTGAGGTTTGCCGGTTCCAGGCCTTCAGTCTGAGAAATGTCGGCAAGGAGGGCTTGTTCGGCAGTCGTATCTTCCGGAATGGCTGGTGGAGTAACCGTGGGAGCGGTATTCTGGATGCCATATAAAAGGTCTGGGTTATATCTGGAGGGTAAATGTCGTTCCCTCATACTGCGGCGAGGT
>KN834777.1:239854-368593 GCA_000827265.1 Collybiopsis luxurians FD-317 M1 | reverse complement strand
TCTCTCTCTCTCTCTTTCTCTCTCTCTCTCTCTCTCTCTTCCATGCCATTGTTTACATTCGACATAATGACAGAATTGAGCAGGGAGCCATGCAAATAGCCTCCGAAGACTGATTCATTGTTGAAGTCATCCAGGCGCTAGGAGTTTTGGCCCAAAGTATTTGTTGTTGGAAGGACAACTAAGTTACTAAACACCATGTCAACCCTCACTATCCAGCCCTCGCTATCCTGTATGCGGTCAACATCAAATGCAATCCTTTTCAACTATGTGTCAGGTCCTTTCAGAAGATTCATCGCTCTATCTGTCTGACCAAAATTTTCAGGCTAGTTTACCATCTTTCATGGCCACACAATTTCTATTCGTGCGCTCTGTAAGGACTTGAGGGATTTTGAGTGGGAATTTGGATGGGAAAATGCTGAGAAAAGCTGCAACACAGTGAGATGAAGCTTCGGGGACTCAATGGAAGGATTATTATTGCATTGCAACTTCACGGTTAATCGAGTGGTTTTTCGTATCGATATCACCCTCTGGCAAGGGACCTTCCTTGATGACACATCTCTGGAGCAAATTACGGCAATTTGAGGTAATGGTTGACATGGGTACAAGTGCACGAAAGTATACCAATGTGTCAGGATCAATGGTGACTCGTTGCTTTTGGTGAGTCTGAGCTCTAACTTTATGGGATGGATTTGCAGTAACATTCAGGAGCCTCTCAAGCAGATCCATTATGCTGGATGCCTGTCAAGGGCACTGAAGCAAGACAGACTCATGAGAGATCATGACAACTGCAAACCGCTGTCAAAATGTTGTGCAGGTTCTTCAGTATGCATTCCTGCCTCACGTAATTGCATCAGGACTATAGTTGCGAAGTATATTGAATGTCCAAAGTGAAGTAGATAATTTTTTTAATTTCTTTGATTTTTTTGATTTTTGATGCGACTTTTCAACCGTGGAACAAGGTTTTTAGTAGTCTCTGTAACATTCACTATGGCAGTTCTGAATTTTCTCGGCCGTGATTATTACCGTAAATAGATTGGGAATGAATATTAATTTTTGATCTTGACTGAAAAGTACTCGAAATTTTGAGCTTTTTCTGCCCGATATTGAATTGAGAAAAAGAAAACAATTAAATCTGCTTTTCGTTCGAAAAAAATATTAAATATTTCTTTCTAATTTCAATTGATAAAAGGAATTAATTTCGGGCATAAAAGGATTATAATTTCCTTTGTAACTTAATCTCAAGGCCCGATCATCGCCCGTTACTTTTCGGAGCCGTAAAAGGATTAATTTTGCCGCTGACAAAGTGGTTGGAAAAAGTAGTACTTTCACACATGCAATATCTATCATATTACAGCCGGGAAAAAATTGAAAAATAAGTAAAAATTCATGCGAAAAATTATATAATCTTCGGCGCCTTTTGCATGGGAAGAAGGCGCCGCAAAATCATTTATTTTACAGCATCTTTTGCAGATGCAAAATTCATTCATTTTCTGTGGAAAAAAATATTAAAATTCCCAGGGAAAATTATACATATATCTATGCCTTTTACAACTGCAAAAGGTCAGACCATTGGTGGTGTATCACATATAGTGAGAGAGGGCCGCCACAATGGATCGCGCGGCAGTCACGAATCCGAATTTTTGGCATGTTTATGACACCGATGCATTGGCTTCTCTATGTCTGAATTAGAGGCCATGGCTCGCAGAAGACTGTCAATGTTGGACCTCGGATATAGAAACTTCAGTATTGTCTTAGTTGCTGTCAGGTTGAAGTAACTATCACTTGTAATTCACAGTGTACACAGTTCAGCCTGATAAATCTATTTGAGAAAAAGGAACAGCTAAATGTGAAGCTCAAGTAACCAAACAGAGAGAAGACATCACTACTCCAGCTTCCCCCTCATCTCCCTTGTATCTCCTTCCTTCAACCCTGATTTCCAATTCTTTCCCTCTTACCATCCTAAACTTACCAACCCCAATGTACATACATCACAATTCTCAAGTAAGATGATCCTATATAGTAAACTTGAGATACAAAAGATGAAATCATTCAAGAAAAATGCTTCACACTTGTAACTCGAGCAGCATTGCAGATCAACTGAAGAACCACATCAAAAAAATGAATCTTGAGAGAAGCTGGTGACTAAGATCCATGCCATGTTGTGGGTGTTGAGCGGGTCAGCTGGCACAACCACACCTGGAATACAACACCCTCGATGCCAGCTACCCCAACTACAGCCTCCTCCACCTTCTTTCTTCCAATTACATGTCCTATAGAGCTGATGAACACGATGTATTTCTCTATAGATCAGAGTGAAGAGATTTTGTGACATTGCCAGAAGGAATTCCAGCTTGTATGAGAGTGGCAACAAACAAAACTTAAGGCAACTAGTAATAGTAATAATATATACACGGTGCCGCTTGACAATAGAAGACTCAGCACGATCACTTGCCAAAAAAAAAAAAATAATTGCCGTAAGGTCACAAGGTGGTCACACTCACACGGACCATATACGGGGAAAAACATAAGCATTTTGTCACGGCGTGACACCAAATGTCCCGACAAGGACAAATCCTTCATTTCATTTCGGATTCATAAAGCACAAATTAAGATGGTGCATGGCAATACTGTAGGCCGTATCCTACAATTGAGATAAAAAGGAGTTCGGTAAGGGACAGAATGAGAACAGTTGGAAGTTTGCACTATAGTGTAAGTACTTAGTATATTTGAAATTTCAATATTTGTCCAGTTTCTTCACCTTTGAACATTGACTTGTATCAGAACAAGGGCATAAATTCAAAATTATGAGGGTACACCAGAATCATCAAAGTATTTCTGTGATCATGAGCAAGCTGTGATAAATTAGGAACAAGTCCAGTATGGTATCAAGAATAAAGATCAGAGCCAATTGCTCAATGTGAATGTAGAATAATTACAGGCTTATAATCTAAAGGTAACAATGTATAGTGGAAATAGTACTGTAGTCCATGACAAAGGCAAAGATCGCCCTCAATGACGCTGAAAAGGCTGACAGATATTACCTTAAAAGGAAATTTGTCGGGATCAAAATTTCGTCAGTCATGTCACAAGTCACCTTGAAGGTGTGTCGAATTGAACAAAATGGGACTGTAGGCTAAAATCTATAAGTGCACAATTTGGTGTGAAATGTATATCTGAATTACAAGATTTTGACGTCAATCCGTCTCCAAGTTGTTAAAAGAAATCCGTGATATTTGTGTTGGTGTTGAATAACTCCTGAAGCAATTATTTTCTCGCAAATTGAAGATCATATGCGAAGCCAATATGCTCGGCAAACTACAATCAAAAAGATTAGTAGATCTTCAATTAGTACGGAATTTTGAGTACTCTGCTACAAGTGTGCCCTAAGTTAACTGTTGAAATTACATGTTGGAAAACAAAACTAACAATCCTTTGAGCAATTCCTTGTTTTTTTTTCCCGTGAGTTCAAGCAGAAATTCTTTCAAAAAGCTTACTCTTTGAAACTATACAAAAAGTTTAAAATCTGATAAGGGCAGGAAATATACCAACTTACTGCATAACATAGTAGGTTTCCTAAAGTCGCCAGAGCGTTAATGCCAAAATATATGACAACTGTAGCTCGGCGAGTCAGTGATCATCAACTAATACAACGGGATGAATACGTGCTCACCATCTCGCATAATGAGAATACTTATTCCATTTTCGATGTACTGATCTCTAAACATCTCAATTGTCTTCCGGACAGTCAAAAAGAAAACACAGAGGTCGAATATAACGACTCCAATCCAAATAAACACGAAATCTGCCAATACCAAGAATTAGGCGCTTTAAAGTTAACACTTTAATATAGTTAGACTCACGAAGTCCTCTAGGTTCAACGATAAGTTAAGTTTAGAGAATCGCATATCCGGAGTTGCTGAATACCTACTCTGACGGTCCGAAGATTGGAATATTGCCTATCTGTTCCGACACCGACACTGGTACAATATTGACCAAAGACGGCCGATCTGTCAGAATCAGTTGTATCTGTATAATAGGATTAACAAAATGGTATAAAGCCCCTAGAGTGTAAAACTGACAATAGCATTGCAAGCCATGCCCAAACCCAAGCCACTGAGGAATATTCTGACCCGTTTGCTTCCACCATACAAAGCTGTTACTATCACTGCAAAGAGTGCTGGAAAGAATTTTGATATGGATTGATATTGGCAATAAATCAGAAACTGCACCACTCATAATGCAAAAGCCCACTAATACGAACACCTGCATATAAAGGGCAAAATATCGACTTCTAACCACAGCAAAGTATGAATAACCATGTAACAAAGGAAAGCCATTCACTGTACTTACCCTAATTGTGGCTGCATAACTCAACACATTGAGCTCAAGTGTAGAAGAAAATTGGTTACTTACATTTAGTTGATCGACTGGTTGATGCTAGAAGTAAAGCATCAAAATTGGAATATTTCCCAGGAGACTCAAATATCGGTCAACAAAGAAGAGTATTGCGGGAAGGCTGCTTTTGCAATGGCATTTCCAGACTAGCTCAATCTCTCGGTCCAAAGTGAGGAGCCAATCATAAACCAAGATCACTAATTGGCAAATATCTTCATCAGATAAAGCAAAGCTCAATAAACCCTAGCGTACTAAATTGTATAAGTCCAACATAATGCTCCCAATTCCTGTGAACAGAAAGCAAGATGGGTCATTGAATTCACTGTAAAACTCGAGGGAAATCGCACACTTGTATCTGAACGTCATGTAGATTCAATTGAGGCGTCATTCCAATGTGACCTACATGGAAGGGTGGATGGCGAGTGGATGAAATGGGAGGATAGCAAACCTCTTGTTCAGGTATTTAATAGCATGCATGTGGGCCGCATTACGCAAGTACCAGGTGGTGGAGGCTCTACCGTAGGGCAGCAACATTATCTGCATTGTATGTGGGCCTCGAACGTAGGTTCAAGTTCACCGACAGCCGACAGCACTTACTGTCAGAATTCTGATATGTAACACTCGAGACAGAACCTAGTTATAATAAGGATGCTAATAGCGCCGAATGGTGGAATAATGCACCCTGTTATGAGTGATAAGCGGTGCGCTGCATTGGCAGTACCGATATTTCCTAAATCACAAAAAATTTCTGGCGGCACCTTAGCAATGTGAAGGCTGCAGTCTTCTCGTATCACTTAGTATCTCGAGTCAGAAAAATTAATGCATTACCAGCTTCTCTGCCCGCAAGGCTTCAACACCGAAAAATAACTCTAACACTAGTATGAGTCCGGTCAGGTTCTACCATAACACAGGTAACCGGCCACATAAGCACTTAACTGTGACAGGTGTTTTAACTCGCATCAGCTAGTATGTACCTGACCGAATCCTTGCACGCCAGAAATGGAATCTATTCTGTAGAGCACAAAGTTGACGATTCAATTTTTCTATAGGTAGAATCAATATCCATATGAATACAATTGTTGGACTTCTTAATCTCTGATTACAGGGGGCTCATTATCACTAAGAGACGCACACAGTAGCGCCTAAGTGTCTCCACCCAAGCTGTAGGTACAGAAGAGATGTGGCAGCATCGTGCACTACTTGACGCCCTGCCGCTGGTAGTGGGCCAACGCTGCCGCGTGGCGGTTACTCGTGCCCTGCGCGGTGGCGCCGATCAGTATCTAGTGACTTAAATGCCGCTGCCCCAACTTAGTCTAGACTCAAAATGGTTTATAATTTATTATCATGATAGCTTTAATACATTACTTTGTGTCATCAATATTACACCATTAATATAAAATTGCCTGTAAAGGATCAGACTCAGAATTCACCACCACAAAAACTCGGCATTTCATTACGTTCCATGCACTCGTAATCGGCAGAAGTAATCTAGGAATATCGGAGGTTAAATTGACCCAAGAGCGTCGCAGGCAACCACAATTAATACACCCAGGGAGATATAACATGTGACATAATGATACAATCTGTAATGGGGTTATATAATGTACCGGGGGAATAAAACACATACCAGACACTCTAACAAAATACAGGACAATGAGGACACTGGAATTGGGTTACATGATTGAACATGAGCATGAGGTTGAGGTGTCTGAAGAAGAGGACTCAGGAAGAAGAGGAAGAACCTACAAGCAATGATAAGGCATGGCAAGGACCTGAGGATGGCAAGGAAAGAGTGGATAAACCAGGTCATTGATATTAGACAATCTCGCAGCATAATGCAAATTTAACAAGTTGCAAAAAGTATACCAAGAATTTGACAACTGGTGGCAACTTTGTACACATGAATCAAACATGACATAACTTGCTGAAGGCCAGACAGAACCAGCCTATCAAGAAAAAGGTCCCATAGCCCAGGCTCATATGGGTTGTTATCTGATGGCCTAAGGCTTCTCAAGGCTTCTCAGGGGTCCTAGGTTGTCTAGGCTACCCAGGATGCCAAGGGACACCCCCCAAATCCTGAGCACTCTCAGGTTGCCTGAGAGTCCCTGAGGATCCCTGAGGCTTCCCTGGAGATCCCTGGGGCATCCTGAGGGCTCTAAAATGTGAATGTAAAATAATATTGTATATTCTCATCTCTTTCTATTCTTACGCTACTATACCTCATTCTATATATTATTCTACTCTATCTCATATTGTATTTAACTCAACTTTTTGTATTCAACTACTATATCTACAGATTATTATCAGTTATTATACATAATTGTACACTATTATATACTACTGTATAGTAGTTTAAGCTTTCTAGTAACCTATAAATACATATGTTAGGCGCAGGGTTCTAGAATAAGAAATAATATATAAATGAAGGTATTCGGCAATAAGGAAAGTAAGTAGTACCTAGAATAAGAAATAATATATACTAGGTACGTCAGTTAGATGCCAGGTATATGCTACATATAAATAACTCACAATGAAGGGCAGTAGGTCGGTATTGTACTCGTAGAGTAAAGAAGAGAGGGTAAAGAAAAGAAATAGGAGAAAGCCAAATAAGTAGTTACACAGTAACTAAAGGTCAGAAATGTATTAAGTAATTGAGTACTAAATATAGTAAGTAAAAAGCCTGTTAGGGGTATGAACAGCGTATACCTCAACACTCCCCCTCGCTGTGCACTTACTCAACACCCATAGCTTTGCAGAAATGGATGAATTGGATGTGACTGAGTGATTTGGTCATGCAGTCAGTGACCATTTGATCCGTAGGAATATAAACAACATCAATTTCGCATCATTCAACATTTTTGTGAACAGATTGAAAGTGAATATCAATATGTTTGGTACGCATATGGAAAGTGGCATCGGAGCTAAGACAAATGGTGCTTTGATTGTCGCAGTAAAGAGTAGTGGGTCCCTGGACAAGAGAGGGAATGGGTTCACATAGAAGTTTGTGGCACCACAGGATTTCTTTTGTGGTGTGACTCAAGGCAATGTATTTGGACTCTGTCATCAATTGAGTAATGAGATCCTGCTTCTTGGAGGACCACGAGACAATGCCTTGGCTGAAAAACAAAACATAGCCACTGACAGACTTACGATCTAAGTTGGAAGTGAAATCAGCATCCAAATAGGCTTCTACAGTAAGTTTTTCACCTCCCAACTCTAATCCCATATTGAGCATTCCAAGAATGTAATGAACAACACATTTTAGGGCCTTCATGTGTGTGGATGTTGGACTTGACATATAGCAGGAAAGAACAGATACTGAAAAGGTGATATTGGGATGAGAGCTGTCAGAAAGGTAAATCAGAGAGCCCACTCCCATTCTGTACTGAGCTGTGTCCTCAGTTGACAGCATTTTGACTGAAATGCCTGCAGATCCAGGAGTGAGGTCAATGCCCAGTTCCAAAGGAGTGGAAATGGGATTCGCATCAGTAAGTCCCATTCTTTCAATTATAGTTTGCATATAGGCTTTTTGAGCTAACCTGATTGTTCAGCGTTCATAGTCCCAAGTTACTGTCATTCCCAGCAGCCAACTGATGCTTCCGAGCTCGGTTATATTAATTCTTCCTTGATACTCAACCACAAATCCCCTCGATGTTGCCCTACAGTCTGCAACTATGGAAAAGTCATTGGTGGCAACTCCCAGTGAAACATACATCTTCCCATCTTTCTTGTGGAACATGCACAGATCGGCTGTACTGGTTTTGAACTTCATGGTGTCGACAAGGATGCTGCGATTCTTGTCGTACCATTCCTTGGCACCTTGACAGCTTCCGTACAGTGGATGTTTGAGTCGGCAGACTGGATTTTTGATGCAGGAGATGTTGGACTTAGGGGAGTAGTAGTCGATGAGGAATGGGGGAAGGTCCATATATATGGTGTGGTGAAGATTAGCTTAAGGTAGGGGCTTTCTACATTGATTTGTTTGATGAAGGCACCTTTTGATGCTCTGTATGCAAATAGGATTCAAAGGGAAGATTTGTGAACAACGGGGGCAAAGGTTTTGTCAAAGTCAATGCCAAACACTTGGCTGTAACCGCCGACACAAATCTGAGCTTTATACTTTGAAATATTGCCATCTGGTCTGAGCTTCTGATGTAGAGCCACAACACATTTAGCAACATTGGTGCCGTTGCATGGTCTGTTGACTATATCAAAGGTTTGGTAAGTTTTGAGGTGATTGATTTTGTTTTTGTATGCCTCAGCCCAGGCATCTTTTTCAGGACCGGACAGAGCTTGAGCAATAGTGGAGGGAGTGCTGTTCACTTCTGCAAATGCAAGTTCAGCAAGTTTATTGGAGATGAGGTCCTTGTCATTGTCTTGTTCAGTTTCAGCTAGAAGGGCTTCAAATGCTTTGTTGAATTCGGCTAGTCCTGCAGTCCTGCCAGCCACAAGATTCTTGTAATAGCTGGGAGGAGGTCATTGTCTAGTGGCCCAAGTTTTGGGAGATGAATTGGGGACAGAGGATTGAGATGGTAAGTCATTTTTGTCAACAACTGGGCTGGAAGTTTTGAGTTCATCCCTTTGCTCCCCCTCAGACCCAGGAGTATCAAAAATGATATTTCCCAGATTGTGCTTCTCATCATGCTCAATGCTAACAATGCATTGACTCAGCCAATAGATGCAAACTGCTTTAGATTTGTGGTCGAATCCAATGAACTTGCCTTCTTTTCCTTGCTCCACATCCAACTTGTCAGCATCAAGATCACAAATAGTCAACGGTGCACCCCAGGCTATCATTTCCTGAAATGTAGGTTTCATTCCATGAACAATTTTGAAAGCTGATTTATCTCTGCCGAATGCTGGAATGTGGTTCTGAATCCAAATGGCATGGTTGATAGCTTCAGCCCATAGAAATTTGGGGAGTTTTGAGGCAGCCAACAGGGCACGAGCATCAGCAAGACAGATGCCAATAACTCATTCAGCAAGGCCATTTGATTTGGAAGAGTCATGAACATTGAGGTGGCGAATGGTCCCAGCCTTAGCAAGGTGAGTCTTGAACAGTTCACTCATGAACTCACTGCCTCAGTCAGAGCCTAATATCTTGATAGACGTAACACCTCTGTGATTTTTCATGAACGCCTTGTATTCCTTGTAACTCCTGAATGCATCGGATTTTGCCTTTAAGAAGTATGGTATGATTTCATGACTGAAAGCATCAACAATAGGTTGGAAATATTGAGCATGGCCTAGACTTTGTACACTTGCAGGACCCCATAGATCAGTTACCACTTTGTCACCGTAAGAACTATACTCCATTTGACTCTCTTTTGGAAATGGCCTTCATACAGCTTTAGCTTTAATGCACACATTGCAATAGGGGTGTTCAGTGGTATATTCCACTTCAGGAAGGCCATCCACTAATTGATTTTTCAAGACATTGATGCAAGAGTCGAAGTTGATATGGCCGAGGAGGTAGTGAAACTCCAAGAGAGTATATTTCTTCTTCGAAGAGAGAGCTGCTATTTCAACTGGAGTAGGTGGTGTAGTGTTGAGACAGTAAAGTCCTTGGTTACTTGGGATCCGTGCAATGACTTTAGAAACTGGGGAAGGTGAGCGAATTGTGCATAGACCGCTGCCAATTTTGAGAGTATAACCTGCTTTGTCTAGCCTGAAGATGGAGATTAAAGTATATGACATTGATGGGGAATAAAGTACATTTTTGAGGGTAACGCTGGTTGGTTTCTCATTTGGTCCCATAGGAAAAGAGACAACCATATCCCCCTTGCCCACTGAGGAGAATTCTCAGCTGTCAGCTGCACAAATTGGTTCTGGATCAGTTTCGATGAAGTTGATAAGTGTGTGTTGGTCAGGGGTAAAATGACTGCTTGCATCTGTGTCAATTATCTTTGCAGATTTGGAGCCATTTATTTCTGCATGAAAAGCAGTTTGAAACTCAGGTGGATTTTGGGCAGAGCTAGGAGTTAGGAAGGAGTAGTCGTATTCCTTGGTGTCAGAGTCATTGACTTTATGCGACTCATTAAAAATGGCCAAAAACATGTAGTTCTCCTCTAGAGCTTCCTCCACTACATTAGCAGATTTTGGGTTAGCTTTATTCCCTCTTCTCTTCTGCCAGGGTGCTTGACCCTCTCATCCACTACCTTTACCATAGCACTTCTCAGCTATGTGACCCTTTTTATTGCAATTTGAGAAATGAAGGCTCAATTTGTCAATGTCTGAGCTACTGCCCTTCTTCATAGGATGTCTGGGGGTTTTAGGACCATACTCATCTTTCCACTTGCCATCATAGCTGCATTCTGAAGTGCCTTATTAGCTGCCTTTCATGCAACGCAACCATCATACTCCTCAAGAATAGGAGAGGTGATAGATGATATGGTTACTGTCCCGCCAGTCAAATTAATGCTGGCAGTAACAGCTTGAGCGATGGCATGGTATGTAGGTGGAAGGGAGAGTTTAAGGTAGGCAATATATGTTCCAGTAGGCAGTGGATGTCCCATGGTGGATAAAGACTGACGGAGGTTGTCTATAGTATTGAAATGCTCTCAGACATTGTTGTCTTCACCACATCGAGTGGCTTGGAGAGTGCTGAGAACAGAGGTATGGACAAGATCCCCTTTCTTTTCAAATAGAACACAAAGTTTATTCCAAGCATTGGCAGCAGAGCTGGCACCCTTGATGTGATTTAGGGTGCTCTTGGAAAGGCATTTGTAGATAATGTCCTTAATCTGCGCCTCACATTGATGGTAGGTATCAAGTTCAGTTTTGATCTTGTCAACTTTGGTGTCAGTTAGTGTAACCGCAGTTGTGGTGCTGCTTGAGTACCAGATTGTGCCTTTGAGAACAGGTTCGGTAGGTTGGGTGACTCGTCCAGTAATATGTCGATGAAGTCCAGGCTTGCTGACAATGTTTGTGTAGACCTTTTCTTTCCAGCTGTGCCAGTTGGAACCATCATCAGTGAGCTTTGGGAGAATGTCAAGTTTGTAAGAAGTTTCAGTTGTCATCATGGTGGGGCCCATAACCTGTTAGGCGCAGGGTTCTAGAATAAGAAATAATATATAAATGAAGGTATTCGGCAATAAGGAAAGTGAGTAGTACCTAGAATAAGAAATAATATATACTAAGTATGTCAGTTAGGTATATGCTACATATAAATAACTCACAATGAAGGGCAGTAGGTCAGTATCGTACTTGTAGAGTAAAGAAGAGAGGGTAAAGGAAAGGAATAGGAGAAAGCCAAATAAGTAGTTACACGGTAACTAAAGATTGGAAACATATTAAGTAATTGAGTACTAAATATAGTAAGTAAAAAGTCTGTTAGGGGTATGAACAGCATATACCTCAACAACATATATAGTGTGGATACTATTAGTTATAATAAGGGTAAACATATTTTGATCATGGGAAAAGTATTTTGATTGTAGACAGCTCACAGTGAGCACATCATGTGATTTATTCTAAAAGCTCAAACCTGTATGAATCTGCAGCCAAATAAATGTTTTTATTGTGGATTTATACAATACTACTACATAGCTATATATTTGAAATACAATTTTGTGTTATATGTATTATTTAAAATACCTGTGTCCCAGAAATCCCCAGGGATCCCCAGGGAGCCCTCAGGAAACCCTCAGGGACTCCTGGGGATATCTCAGATATCTCTTAGAGAGCCTAGGATTTGGCCTATTTCCTGGGAGTCCTCAGGCTCCCTCAGGCTTCCAATATTTGCCTGGGCTTTAGGTTATTTTCCCAATGAGTTAAGGTGAACCAAGGTATGGAATGATTCATACTCTTTAGTATCTCTCCTATTAAATTATGTTTGATACCAAGCCCTAATCTTTCCGCAGTAGTCAAAACCCCAAGGGCCTTCTAATGACAAAGGTCCCATCTAAGCTACTATACTAGCTTGGAAGACTTGGTTTTAGACAAAGAAGCTCACTGGTATCCCTCCCCAGAACCCATCAGTTACAATATTGATTGGCTCAGGTTTGAAATCAATTTGAAGGCACAGTAAGGCAAACCCAAGTAGAGATAGCAAAGGTAAAAAAAAAAGACAAAAGCGGAAAGCAACATGGAGTCCAGATTCCAGCCTCTGTTTGCAACTAAATATTGTAAAGTTTACAATATTTGGTTGCAAACAGAGGCTGGAATCTGGACTGCAGTGAGGATGTAGGGGATAGTCAAGACAGATCATGACAAAGACTTTCCATCAATCACAGTTGTACATAACTACAATTGCATTGCATGGAATTCAAGGGCACCAATTTCTAAACCTGGAAACGGCCTATATGTATTTTCTCAATAAATATGAAGATACACATTAGAAAACTACTCAAAGCCAGGAGACACTGGTCAGCCTTGGGGGCTTAGACTCTCTCAAATATCTTTAGACCCTCATATGGCTTGGGCAGGCAGATATGTCTGGGTTGTGGATATCAGGATTCCAACCATCTAGATACATCTCCGTTTTTATCGAATCTATCCTGATACTTTAACATAAGATCCTGAAACTCCTTTTTTGTCAGGTTTCTACCAACAACTTCCTCACCAAGCACTTGTTGTGCCTCAAGCCATACTTCCCTCTCCCAATTGAAATGCTTCTTGTCCTTGTTCAGTATCCCATTCTCCATCAGCGCGCAGTAATAATCAGCAGAGAAATCCTCTTTGTTGCCAAATACATAGGCAAAAGGAAGAGGATACACCGAAGAGTACATGGCTGGGAAGTACATCGCCTGTTGAAAGAGATAGATACTGTAACTATTAGAGATGAGATGTGAAAGTTGCAAGTCATCAATCAGATTACAATTCTGCTCCGCTTCCAGAAGGAGCTCATCAAATAGGGCCTTATCTCGCACATTCCGCTTGCGCAGAGGATGATCATTGTCCCAATGGGGGTGATCTACAATGAAGAGTGGGTACTGAGCGAAGGATGATACAAAGTCTGGGCCTGAAAATTCCCAGTCAATGATGGCTGTAATACGGAGATGAGAGGAGTTGACATCAGTAATCATAATGTTCTGTGAGTGAAAGTCTCCAGGAGAGAGGGGACATCCATGAACATCAATGGAAGGATCAAATAATGCAGGGATGAGGGAACGCATAAACCATGCCTGAGAATGGGTATATGGCTTGATATCAGAACCAAAATTGGATTCATCTATGTCATGAAGTTGGGCATTGGCGTAAGCTAACCAATAATCGGCAGCATGAGAGTAGGACGTGGTCAGAAGGCGATGACGGATTTCAGTGTCATCAGGGTCTTCAAATAATGAGCTGGAATAGATGCACAAGCTATCGTCGGCTCCATTGAACAAGGCTCCTTTTTTATCAAATCGATGTGACCATAGCTCGAGCAGAATGTCGATAACTTGTCGGAGGACGTGGCGACGTCTATCGTTGTCCATGTTGTTCCACACCGAACTAAGCGGTACACCATCGACCTTGGACATAAGGATATAAGGCGAACGCACATTTTCCTCCGCTTGAGCGCTATAATGAAGAACGTGCGGTACAGCGATGGAGGTGTGAGTTTCGACATACTTCATTGTAACCACTTCACTTTCGACCCGTTTCGAAATTGCAGAGTCGTGTTCCTCACTCATAGCGCCCTCCTTTCGAAGAGGTACGCGAGCGACAACGGTAGTCTCTTGAGCGTCGTGAAGATGAAGGAAACGGACGAGATTGTACCCTCCTGAGAGCTGCTTTCCCCAATGGCAGCTGCCTTGAGGAAGGTGGGCAAGTGTACATGCCAAGGAAGAGAATTGTTCCCAGTTAACTATATCAAATGTAATCTGAAAACGTGGGTCTGTTGAGGAAGAAATGCTAGAATCGGAGGGAGACACCATGTTCGGAGGTCGTTTGGAAAGTCGTAATCGACAAGATTAAGCGCCAAGAGCTGTAAGGGCGCTCCCAGATCAAATCAAGCGCCTAGGCACGCTAAACTTAAAGCTTAAAGTCTTCGAACATCTTTCATTGTGTCACCACTACCACTGTCAGTTTATCCTAAGAGAAGGGACGCTCGCACTGGTCGTGGAACAACCTCAGGCATACAATCACTGTTTCAAATTCCGCGAGCTCGGTCTTTAATTGGGGCAACGCAATACTGAGCAACTGACCTCGGCGACCCCACTCTGTATGAGCTAGCAGTAGCCTGGGTTTCAATTCCCTCTAGCGTCCTGTGGTGGCCTCCGCTACGATGTTTACCCTTGTCTTTCGGCGGCCAGCCTCGATTTGATTCTTTTCGTCCTCTCAGCTCTAATCTCTCCGAGTCAGTGTTGAAGCTAGTAATTAATAAATTAACACGGGCGCTGGGGGACCCGGTGTTCCGGCCCGGGTAAGTCGTGACGGCTGTACTGTTTTTTTTCATGCTTCGACTTAACCTGAGCCGCCAGCCTCACTCGTATTCGTTCTTGGATACAATGCCTATATATAAATTTCCTATATTTCCTCCAGCCAATGTCCCTTATCAAATCTCCAAGAACATCCAATTCAGAAGCATCAGCATTCAAACTGCAGGGCGCCAGAGCCTTTTTCACGCTTTAACCTTTGACCACCACCTCCTAATCATTTTCGCATTCTAATCATACCCCATCACCACTCGTATTCGCTCATTTTATCGGATAGAACCGCCAGATTTGGCCTATATTTTCTTCTTAACCGAAATTAGCCGAGAATGTCCAATTTAGAAGCACCAGCACAAGCGAGTGCCAGCGCAATGCCACAGGGGGTCACCGACCCGAACTACAAGCCTTTACCTGGTCGCCTCGGTAATTTGACGGTTCCCCAGCAGCATGCCCTGGATAAGTTCAAGAAGGAGCTTCAAGAAGAGGGGGTTTTTGTCGAGGAAAGAATGGATGATGCCACGCTTTTACGGTTCGTTTCTTCTGCTTCTATCTATTTGAGTTAGTACCCTGAGCCCGTTCTGTATGTTAGATTTCTCAGAGCACGAAAATTTGATGTCGCCTTAGCGAAGGCAATGATAATCGATTGCGAAAAGTGGAGGAAAGAGTTTGGAGTTGATGATATCGTAAAGTACGTCTTCTTGGACTTTTTTGAAATACACCAGCTGATCAACTGCGTAGAAACTTTGACTTCCCAGAGAAGGAGGAAGTCGACAAGTATTACCCGCAATTTTATCATAAGATGGACAAGGTATGTCTTGCCGTTTTTTCCCTATCGCCTGCCTCTCAATGGATGCTAGGATGGTCGCCCAATCTACATTGAACAACTCGGAAAACTCGACTTCAAAGCCCTCTATGCGTGCACGACACAAGACCGTCTCCTCAAATGTCTTGTTTGGGAATACGAGAAGTTCCTAACCTCCCGTCTCCCCGCCTGTTCTGCCGCCGTCGGCCACCCCGTCGAAACATCCTGCCCTATTCTCGACCTCAAGGACGTCTCTCTCTCTAATTTCTTTTGGGTGAAAGACTACGTCATGGCCGCCTCATCCATCGGCCAAGACCGTTACCCGGAATGCATGGGTAAATTTTACATCATCAATGCTCCGTGGTTGTTTAGTGGTGTATGGATGATCATTAAGCCCTGGTTGGATGAGGTGACGGTGGCGAAGATCGCGATCTTGGGCAAGGACTATAAAGACACATTGTTGGCTCAGATCCCGAAGGAGAATTTGCCGAAAGAGCTCGGGGGTGGTTGCACATGTGGGAAGGGGTGTTCATTGAGTGACGAGGGACCGTGGAGCGAGGCCAAGTGGCAGAAGATCGAGGCAGAGATGAGTAATGGTTCTGCGAAGACTGCATAGAATTAATTAACTATAGCGCATGTGGTTTTACATACATATCCTTCATAGCATTTATCATTTTCGAGTTGTTCATCATTTAATTCATGACATACACGGTACGAAGGGTAGTAGCGAATCATTATTTATACTTACCGACATCTTGAATCTTTTGTGAAGCTTGCTTAGGGTACTTTGTTGTATGTTTTTTTTGGCCTTGTCCACTAATTACTGCTTATGGTTAATCTGGAAGTTTTGTGAGTATGGATCCTTTAGAGATTGGTTCTCTGTGAAGTCTGTACATGTTTCTGGGTTGTACCAGACTTGAGCCTGATGTTCAAACCTAACTTGTCATCCATTTACTGCAGGCTTATAAAAGCAGTGTCTGCTAACTGGCGTAGCAAGGAATTCTCAACAGAAAAATTGTTTGAGTTAGCATCTAGGAGTCTTGTATCTCAAAAGACTGTGGATCATGATTCAGTTGCTTTTGTTGGAAACCTCGCATAGGCCGCATGTGTCTCGGTCCCAGTCATGTGTTCGCATGGTGGCGTGCAGTTTAATGGTCCATGGAAGCAAAATTATAGATGTGTGTTTCTTCCCTGGTTCCGTGCGGGTATCGATGGTCAGGTGTTTCACATAGACATTTTATCTATTTTCTCTTTTACTTTCTCCTGTATATTTCACTATATAATGCTTCGCTGTAGTTCACTTCAACCCTCAGAACCTCTTCATCGTTCTGAGGGTACGTAACCATTCCTTACTATGGTTTTCTTTTACTCATACTCATTACCTATAGACTGTGTGTACTTACTTAGGGTATAGGTAATGGAAAACCTCTTTGTCATTTTGAGGACCGTGTGTACTTACTTAGGGTATAGTTAACAGATTCACAGTCAGAGTTGCAAAAATCCTAGACTGACACTGCAAACATCGGCTCGATACTGATGTTTGTGGGGTTTTCAAAAAATAAATCAAAAAGGAAAATTCCAAAAAAGGAAAAAAAGAAGGGAGAGCTTGAGTGAGCTCTGTACACTTGTAGGCTTCAATCACACTTTCAAACTCTTCAAATAGTTTCTCTCAGCTATCTGCAAAACTTTTATCCTGCTCAGATTTTTTTTTGCTCTGCCAGTTGTGTCTTTTCTCTGCAACAAGATACTGAAACAAAATGCATCTTGTCTTCACTCATTTCTGTGAATTTCCTTATAAAATGGTGCCATTACTCTCAGTGATATGTATTCAGAGCTTTCATATTTTTTGAGCCTTAGTTGAGGGGACTTGCGCGAGGTAAATGAATTATTTCTAAAATTGATGGAAAAGGAAATTCTAGATACTGAGGCTGTGCCATTAGCTGTGTGCCCACGCACCACTTTGCCGAGCCACAGCCGCACCCTTCGCCCTATCAACTACCAGTCTTTTTTCATCCACATTGATTCTTTCATAGCTTGTCTCTCTAAATAGGCTTCAATAATGGTTCCTCAGTTTAGCAAGGGGTCTGCCAAGCGCCTGTCCTTCTGCTACCTACTCAACTGGAAAAGCTCATGCCAAATAATGTAGCCAAAACATGTTATACTCAATGAGGGACAAGAATGAAACCATCGCTCTTGAAGTTTGCAAATCCTGGCTTATGTTTGGTGAAAATTCCAAGGATACAAGTGTATTTGGACATTTCAAGGTGCATGTCTCATGCTAAATCCTCGTTTCAATGTGAACTCAAAATTTGCAGGTTTCAGATATCATATGTACTCGATATTTATACAGATAAGGATACAAGTACACCTAGTTCCAAGAGTGTAATACACATGCTGTTCAATCCTGCCCCGAATTACACAGAAGTTTGATTTTTTTGAGCTTTGCCCTCAGCACTCCAGTCTCGAGACACACACACTTTCTTACCCCCAGGATGTTTCTCACCTTCCATAGTAGATGATCTTTGTCCCTGCTTTCTTTTTCCGCCCTGCGGTCAGCCTACCAGACATGGTTTTGATGTGGAATACACCTGACTGCTGTGAAATTCGAAGTTGAATTTGATTGCAGGACTAGATGAATTATTGTTGCTGAGATGATTGAGAATAAAGTCAATGCGGTCACAAACCTTTCATGTTTTGGTCAGACGAGGGGAGTGATGGACTTGAATGAGAGAGTTTAGCAGGCTCAAATTTGAACATTGGGGTGTAAGATTTTCAGGAGTAAATAAGGATGGGGTTACAAGCTAAAGAACGGTATGAGCAACCTTCATTGACCACTGCTGCATCTCAATATTAAGGTGCATGTGAGGCTTGATAAGCAATGGCAGTGCACAGTATCCGGTATCAGTATCTCACACTAACACCGCTACTGACCCCAAACATCCTCAAACTATGTCATCCTCTAACCCCAACGCTTTGCCTAACCTTATCGTCATTCTCAAAGACCACCAGCTCACAGGATTGAGCAATTGGGCAGTTTTCCCAGATCATATGAAGAGCATTGCCCGCTCTACTGGTCTCAGGGGTTATCTAGATGGCACTATTACTGCTGCTCCTGCCAGTGCTCCTGCCAGTGCTCTTGCTGCCCCTGCTCCTGCCGCCCCTGCCAATACTCCTATCAATTCCCATAATCCGTCTCCAGAAGAATGGGAGCTTCAGGATAGTCAACTCGCTGGTATCATGTACCAGAACATCAAGGACCTGTGTTCCATTGGGGTTGATCAGGACATGTCTTTGCATGCGATGTGGACTGTACTTACCAGAGAATATGAAACTACATCTGCTGCAGCTCAAACCCTTGCAAAAGAATGTATTCAACAATATAAATACATTCTGGGAACCCCTTTTGAAGAATACTTTAAAAGTCTTGAGGCCCTACACAAAGCAGCCAGTAATGTAGGATGCACCATTACTGATGATGACTTACACTTTCAATTTCTTACTTCCCTTCCACCTGATCATCTATGGATTCTCCAATCTCATGGGGTGCAAACCTACAGTGAAATCAAATGTGCTCTTATAGAGTATGGGTTGAGTCCACTGGCAGAACAACAAGCTCCTCTGCTGCCTCCAGCACCCTTGCCATGACTGGGAGAAGTGGTAATAACTGCAAACATTTGGGGAATGTTAAGAGAAACTGCTGGGCCTGTGGAGGAGGAAGTGAGGGTAAAGCTCCTTGTTGGTACAATGCCCCCAAAGGCATGGAACCAATCTGGACTGTTTCCACTCCTACTGCTGCTGTGTCATCTTTGAAACCTGAGGAATCCTATACCTCTGCTACAGCAGCAGCTACCATCTACGATCTTGGCAATTTCAAGCCTGGAGGTACAGAATACACTTTGGCCTGTAATTCCCCAGCTGACCCTCTCTTAACTAGACTGGGAGAAGCTTTTGCCCTTCTAAGTGGGGCCAGGGATAACACCAATAGTGTAGACAGATCATCTGTAGTCTGTAATTCTGGTGTTAGCAATATTATCCTGATGTTTATTGATAGCGCCACCTCACACTCTTGTATACAAAACCATTGACATTTCATCTCCTATACATCCACACACTCCGAGGGTCAAATGGCTGCTGAAGGACTTAAAGGAACATTTAACATTGAGGGGTATGGGATCGCTAAACTCACTGTAAAGACAGATGAAGGGTCACGGTCTGTGCATTGATTAAGATTCCCTGCCTCTCATACTCCTTCATTTGCGATGAACCTTCTCTCCTTGCCTGCAATGGATCAGAAGGGTTTCTGAGGTAATCAGGGAAGCAGTAGAATTGACTTAAAGGATCCCCAGACAGGGAAGGTGATTATTGATGGAAGATTGACCTGCACTGGACAAAATCAAGGACTATATCAAGTTACTGTTGCCAATGATATAGACAATGTTCTTACCACACCCTCTTGTGCTACCAATAACTACATGCCAACATTGACTATTGTCCTAGCTTCCTCCAGTTGCTCTCGCTCGAAACCTTGCTCAATTTCCATGTGGTACACCCACTTTGGTCATGCAGATATCAATATGATACATATCATGGCTAAATGGGAGCTTGTTGAAGGCTTAGAAGTTTCTGATTTTGCTACTTGTGGGAAATGCAAAGTGTGTCTATTTGTGGAAGCAAAATGCTGCCCATTTGACAAAATTGTAATTCCATTGTTGGAACCTTTGGACAGAGTTAGTTTGGACCTATGGGAATGCTTGGATACAAGGAGCCTGGGAGGTGCATTCTACATGCTACTTGCCTGTGACAATGGTACCGGCATTCCATTTCCTTACTTCAGTGCAAACAAGGAAGCATCTACAATTCTCTGGCTGGTTCAGGACTTTATAGTGATGGCAGAATGTCAAACAGAATGACATGTTCATGTCTTTTGTATTGACATGGGTCACAATTTGACAACTGAATGTTTGATGATTGGTGTGCAGGGTGCAGTATAATCATTGAGAAGGTTCCTAAGTTGTTGTCAGCTGCAAATGGGCAGGTTGAGTGAGCAAATTGTACAGTGATTGAAGGAGTCTGAGCTATGCTGGAAGACTCCAGCCTGGACCATTGATTCTGGGCAGAAGCAGCTAATGCATTAATGGGCCCAATTTCAGCCCAGGCATGTAATTGATGAAAATTGACAATTTCACCTTTTGCATTACATACGCTGGCTGCAGTAATTGTGATCTGACAGCTAAAGTCTACAATTACACTTGACAGTGGTAACTTTAGTGAAAATGGAACTACTCGAAGAAAGGGGATCCATTTTGTAGAAAGGTATACCATTATAATTCAACACAGAATGCTTGGGAGATGTTGCTCTAGCATTTGTCCATGCTAGCAGACCCACCCAATTACAGTGATGGTCTCTTATAAAGCAGGTGTATTGTTGGAACCACAAATGAATCTTTCAACTAAAAGGGTTACCATTACTAGAGACTATTATGAGTGACTGGTGGGCCAGATTGATAAGGAACCAGATTGCTCTGATGCCGAGAGTGAGATGGCTACAGCCTTGTGGAACCTAATTAAAGATGAGCGGACTAGAGATACCAAATCTTGGAAGGACATAAGGTTATAGATCCCTTTTGATCTAAGGGACACCATTCAATGGATATGGGTGGCCACTTACAAATAATGAGCTACAATATTAGAACAAAAAGAAACCTCTTCTTGAGAAAGAGATGCAACTAGATAGATACTATGGATAAGCGAAGCAACAGTTGCACTGCAGAAGTGGGAGTGGGTTATTATTCAACCCATCTGCACAGAATCAAAATGAACCTGACTCAAGTCATTCAGGTTTAAAACTGAGGAGACTACCTATAAAGACTTATTGGAAACTTTTGGGTAACAATTCAGGGACAAACTCTGAAACGGTTACCTATAAGAGAAACTACAATTTGAAAGAGAATTATTTTAAAATGATTTTGTATTAAACAGTAGATATTATTTTTGAGCAGTATAAATACAGTTGTTAGTCTACTGTTTAATCAAGTAACCTTTGGACTGTAACAGCCTCTGTGTGAAGTGTTTGATTATTTTTCTTGCCTGGAACATGGTTGTATACCTGCTGTGATTAGCAGTTGAGTTGCTCCCATGTTTTTGATAAAAACCACTTAAGCCTAAAACCTTTGACATATATTTTTCATTGAGACATTGAAAAGTTGACAAATAGTCTCTCATTGTAGAACAACTTGGAACATTTGAAAAATATGGATCATTACCTCTTCAAATAGTTGGAGTTTTGACAACAAAAGGATCAATCAGGTTAACTGAATTGTCCTGGTATTGCAGAACCTTTGACAACACACCCCTTGCACCCTTTAACAAGAACAAACCTCATTAGTGTACTGTTACATTCAAGGCATGGTGCCCACTAGTCATCATCCAGGTGTGGTGCCCTGGGAGAAATGGTTTGAGGTAAAGAAGGGGAAAGTCAATGTGTTGCACCTTTGTTGATGGGAGTGTAAAGTGTGGGTGACAGATCTTGACAGGTTGAACAGCAAATTAGGATGACAATCCTAGGAAGATCATCTTGTGGGCTATCTTGGATGCTGTGGGTATTGGGTTTGGGATGTTGGGATGTAGCATAGAAGGGGGTGTATCCTGTGCAAGATGTGGAATTTGAGGAAGGTGTTCCATAGTGGACAGTGGAAAATACTGACTCTAGCTTCGATGAGACAGAGGATGATCCTGACATCAGAACAGATTCTCCAGGCTGGCTCAATGCCTCATCCTCAGTTCCAAACAGGGAAATTTCTGTTGATTCCCCTCCTACTTCCCCATCGTCTATTCATAGTTCTACCTCAAACACTCCTGTTCCTGATCCTGCTCCAAATCCTGATCCTATTCTGCATCTTATACCAGTTCTCCAATGGTCTGGTCAAAGTCACAACCCCTCAGTGTCTATGCTGCACTCACAGGCTTATGAAGAAGACAAACTCCAAGCCAGGAATGATGCTGAAGAGTGGGCAAATGTTGTGGTTCTCACCAGCACAATTAAAGGAGGTGGGGACATTTCCATTTTGAAATCATATTCTGAAGCCATGAAGTGGCCTAATGACTGGCTTCCTCCTATGCAAGCTGAAATAGACTCCCTTGTTGAGCATGGTTGCTGGTCTTTGGTCAACCAGCTGGTAGGTGCTAGGGTTCTAAGCAGGATGTGGGTCTACAACCTCAAGGTTGATGGTGATGGCACATTGTTGAAATGGAAGGCTCAATATGTCGCCTGGGGTGACATGCAAGTTTCAGGGGTGGATTATGAGAAAAGTTGGTCAATGGTAGCAAGGTTTGAATCAGTGCATTTCCTTATAGGGATTTGCACTTCTGCGCACCTTAAGTCCTGTCAATGGGATTTTTCTGCTGTGTACTTGAACAGAAACCTCCCCAAGGAGCCACTTGTCTATATGAGCCAGCCTGTTGGGTTTGCAAAACAGGGGGAGGACAAAGTGTGTTGAATGCACAAGCTATTGTGGGTTAGGGTGCGCAGTGGTGCCTCTGAGCTGTTAGGTTCGGAATGGTGACGATAAGATAAGTAATTGTCTATTGTTGTTGGTCTTCAGAGTAGGCCTTTTATACTCTACGGTAGGTATTCTAGAAGTATCTACAAGGTAAGTAACAGTTGTACTACATTCCATGTATCACTAATACCACAGTAATTATCTGAGTAATCTACGAATAAATATTACTAAGCCTCATACCAGAGTTGCTAGTTCCGGTCAAAGCGTCGGATCACAACACAAGCCCCTCTATGGGATGTCCCAAGCAGGCCACATCTAGTACAAGGACTTGGAGGAACAGTTTCACAACCTCGGTTTCACTTCTTCACACACAGATCCTTGTATTCATTTTTGTCGAAACCCTACTTCCCAAGATTTCTCTATTGCATCAGTCCATACAGATGATGTGTTCAGCGCTTCTACCTCAGATATCAAAGCTGACAATGTAATGAAGGGTTTTAGTATCTGGGACCTCAAAGACATTAAGGACAAGAATGTCCTGGTTGGGTTAACAATCAAACATCTTAAGGATGGTTTCATTGCTATCTCCCAGGCACCCTTCTTCCAGAACACTTTTTGCTACTTCGGCATCATGGATCTCATGCACCCAATCTACACTCCCTTACCACCAAACTTCTCTCTCACTCACAACAATGTACAGACTATTGAAGATGCTCGCTTCATGGAAGGTAAACCCTATTGAGGCATCTTAGGATGCTGTTGGTGGGGTACAAGTAGTACTCATCCTGACATTGTGTTTGCCTGCTCCATTCTTTCTACTGTTCAAAATACTCCTACTCAGCGCCACTGGGAGCTTCTCATCAAATTGTGTTGCTATATTTATACCACCATACAATATGGGATTGTCTATCAACCAGGAACTTCAGGCAAAGTCAAACCAATTGGCTATGTGGATGTGGCCTGGGCAGGGGATAAAGCATCTCAGAAATCCATGTCCAGCTATATGGCCCTGGATCTGATTCTTTTCGTCCTCTTACTTACTTTTACTGTTCTCTGTGAGAGCAACTTCTCAGTGGACGAATCGATTTTGATGTTCTTCACGGGTGATCATGTACAGGTATCGATCATTTTACCTCAGCAAGATACCCAGCTCCAACCGATGAAACATGAGAATTTAGAAAACACACGATAAGCTGATCGTCATCGTCAGTGATCACTGAAACGCGTCGGGCGGCCCCAAAGTTACAGATCTTTAACACGCTATAAAGCCCATCAACGACGAATTCCAAATCTGTGGTTGCTGCAGGTTCAGTCAGACTCACCATCTCCATCAATACTCACTAGCGCTGCTGGTTCAGTGCATTTACCTCTTTCTGCCTTTTTTCTCGCCTTTGTTCCAGACATTCTGCACACATATACGTATTCCAAACATGCGTTTTGGGTTCGCCTCCTACGTCGCTCTTGCATTCGTCTCAGTGGCTTGCGCAGTGCCTATCACGGCGAGTATCCATTCTGCTGATGCCCAATCATGCTTGCTTACAGCCCTAAACCTACCTAGGATACAAACCTATCTGACGCCCCCTCAGTTGCCTTATCTCGCCGCGCCGTACCCACCAAAGTCGACTTCATCCACGACCGCTCTGACCCTGAATACGGTTACAACCCCACTGTCGCCAAACACGCTGAGCAACTCGTCAAAGCCCTCCTCACTGAAGCCGAAGACGCACTCGGCGCTCCCTCCGGTATTGCTATAACGTTATTCAACTATGGGTTCCCTTTGAAGAGTTTCAACCCCGGACAAGATTTTCAGTTTTCGTTTACTGGGCCGACGGCTTGTAACCCGAGGTGTGTGGGGCATATGGAGAATACAAAAGTGAAAGGGGTGCAGGGGACAATAACGAGGCCGGGGCAGTTAAAGCCTATATATGAGGCGAAGGATCTGAAGGTGTAGGCAGGCTAAAAGAGCGAAAAGGTGCGTGCATACGAGTAGTCCTGCTTGTTTCTGTGATATAAACAAGAGTTGCTGACTGCTTTTGCAGCGCGGTCTCCGAACCATCGTTACTCCCCATTTCGAGAGCGTCGTCTTGCTCGGGCGGTAGCAATGGCGTGACACGACACGACTTGCACAGTTTTCTCTATTCTTTTGGCATTCCTGGAACATCTGTAGTGGTAACTTCGTCGTTAAATTACCTGTACCGACCTTCGGGTTTTGACGGCCGTTCTGTCTGCAGTAAAACTGGAAGAACTCTTCTTGTCTTCCCGTTCCGTAAAAGTTTTGGATACGATACGGTAGGAGGGTTGATGAGCGAGGTAGTAAGTCGTGGTGGGGGGAGTTGGATCGGTGTGTAAGGGCGAAGAGGTGTTTGGGTGGTAGAGCTCTTATCCATCATTCTTACTCCTTTGCGGTCGATGTATACTCATTATTTCAAGCTCTATTGCTAAAAATACGTTCTTTCGCCCATAAAACTCTGTTTCGAGCATGGTGTAGTGTCTGCATCAGTCGTGACATGGGCATTCCCTACATTATTCGTTCATCCTACCCAGGCATCTCTGCACATCTCCAGCGCTGCATTGCCCCTGGCACAGCTGGCACATGTGCTGCACGCGCTACCCCGGGTTTTCGGGGCCTACTTACGGAGTTGAGTCGAGTACTTGTTAGGCTAGACGGTTTATAGAATACCGCTTCTGAACTTTGAGTCGGGCGACGTAGCCCATGTAAGTAACCCATGAAGTTGGTCAGTGTTTGTTGTCGACCCTTTTCGGCGGAAACAACAGACCCTTATTAGCCTTAAGCCCTCATCTGCCCCTACAACCTTGCAGGTTCGCGGAATATGGCGATCACCCGTCCGTTGATACACTGATCTGTATCCGGTAAATCTGTAAGAATCGAAACGTGTCAGAAACTCATTGCTTTAAAAAGGAGGGAATACGCGACGTATTCTCCAATCCCCCAGTTACTGCTGGTTCAGTTGCTGCGACTCGCCTTCAACCTCCCAAACTTATCGAACACTGCTGGTTCAGTTACACATACATACCTGCTCCATTCATACAAACATCATGCGCTCCGAAATTGCCTACGTCGCCACTGCTCTTGCGTTCGTGTCCGCTGTGTATGCCGCTCCTGTCGTGGTAACTACTCTCCTGCAAAAAAAGCGTAACTCAGAACACATTACTGATTGTTGTAATCTTCAAAGGATGGAGAAATAACCCATACTTCTAACGCGCAGTTATCCCGACGCGCAAAGGTAGCCACCGAAGTCACCTTCACCCAAGACTCCTCATCCCCCGAGCACGGATACAACCCCGAAACCGAAGATGTCGTCCGACCGCTCGTCAAAACGTTGCTCACCGAAGCTGCACCATCCCTCGGCGCGAGTCAAGGGGTGACTGTTAAATACAAAAACGGGTTCCCTTTCAAAAATTTCAACGATGGGCATAGTTTCGAATTTACGATCACGGGCCCTTCGGGGTGTAAGCCGCATTGTGCGGGGCACATGGAGAAGAGCGGGGGGAAGACTTCTGCGACGATTACAAAGCCTGGACAACTAAAGCCACTTTACGAGGCCAAACAACTTTAGAATCTCCGTAAAGGCAAGTATGTATACCCAGTCTACGATTCTGTTTATGTGTTGACGACTTGATTGCCTTTGCAGGCTGTGAGTTGACTGCCTGGGTTGACGTTCCGCCTTCTGTAGTCAGATATCTGCATGGATGTTGTCTGTATGTTGTTTTTATCTTCGTTAGAAGATGTGAATCCAGTATGATGAGAGGTTGGGGTATAATAACGAGTTCTTGGCCGATGAGAGTGACAGCGGCAAGTTGGCACCATTCGGCCTTGCTGCCGGTACACAAGCCAGATGCCGAGCCAACGCTCGGCTTCGACGTTTTCTTTTTCTTCCGCTCCTTCCACGACACTCACTCGTCTCGCCATCAGTTTCAGCCAACACGTAGTGCAAATACTCACCGTTCAGCGAGTTGCCTGGTCTGAACATGTGCTAGCCATGAGGACTATTCGATGCTTTGTCAGCTCAGAAATGCTTCTTCTTTACATGTAATACTGTCTCTACAGCTTTCGACACCATCTCGTAGACTTGTACTGTCATCATGAGGGTTGAAACCTCTGTTGATTTACCTACCACTCATGCTTGGGGCTCTAGATCAAGAGAATCCTTGTCCCAAAATTCAAGAATCCATGAACTGGAACGCTTTTTACACTCGAGGCTTACGTCCTTGAACACGCCAACGCGGCCCCCTTCTGAACCAAACTCTTCAACCTCTTCTCATCGTCCTTCTCCTTCCAGTTTAAATTCGCGTATTCCTCGGATGGCAGATACATCTATTAGTCCCGCACACACTCGATTCACGTCTATCAGTCCCGCACACACTCGAATCACATCTATTAGTTCCGCACACGCCCGATTCTTGGATAGCCTCGTTGGTAGATTGAGACGTGAATCTTCGTCTCTCCGTAGCACTACAGGTGCAGGTGCAGGTGCAAGTGCCCCAAGCTCGGCTCCTTACCCATTTCTATTACACTCATCCTCTTCTAAATCTACCGATCAACTCCTACACTTAAACTTGCCCACGGGCAAACCTGGATCTGAAATAACTCTTGTTAATGTCAATCCATTCAAATCCAGTACGTTAGCCGCCGCAACCCCTTCCCCATTCCCTCTCCCATCGAATCTTTCATTAGAGGGTGCTTCGATTAAAACGGTTCGTACTGGTAGTGATACTGCAGATGTAGCGGGGGAAACAGATGCAGCTCCTGGAAGAACACGGTATTCTTCTCCATTTGAACATCGGTACGCTTCGAAAGCGTCTACAAGAGGAGGGGATGTTGAGAGAAGCTCTAAGAATGGAAGGTATTTTGGATTTGTGTCCGGAGGAGGAGAAGAAATAGATGGTCGTTTGGTTACGTTAGTAAGTAGCAAGTACTTGAGCTTCTTCTTATTTTGATTATTCCTGATACTACAGGTTTCCTCAGCCGCCGAGCTAGACAATATGGGCGCGTTGGTCCCGTCTAGAATTGACTACATTTCTCATCATCATCCAGTCGACCACGACGATCGCGCGGACCTAAATTCGTTCATGCAAGATATCGATACGCGGAAACCGCTCCTTGGACGGTCTAGGGCATACGCCGAAGCTCTTCTTTCTTCGGAAAGAAATAGCAACAAAACTGCAGTTGATACTAATATGGATACGAACCCTGATGCTCAATGGACTACAAAAGGCTCGAGGGAGAAATTATCAACTGACAGATTAGAGAATCTAGATTTTGCTACGGAACCATCTACTGAATCGTTGTCAAAGTCTTTGAGGGAATCTCTGGGATCTAGTCCATCTTCTTCGGGGCAGAGATCGTTTATAGGTGGGCCTTTTCCTTCTGTTTGTGACGGTACTCTTCTTACGGTTGAGGACGATGTCGAAGATGATGCTATCGCCGATGCCGATCCTAGCAGGCCTTTGACTGCAGATACAAGTCCGAGTGCGACTACTACGACTGTTGTTGCATCTTCTCCTTCAACTGGTAGCCTTCATCCATCCTCATCTCCGTCGTCGTCTAGATCCATCCTAGAGCCTTCTCAGGGTCGTATTACATCTGCTGATAGTACCGCTGCCACTGCTATCCCTACTCATTCTGATTCATCCCTGATACTTACATCCGCGTTGGATGTTGAAGTGAGGTTAAAGGAGATGCATGATGTGTTTTTTGCTAGTTTGGAGGGTTTGAAAGTGGGGAGGGGAGGGAGAGGGGACTTACAAAGGCAAAGGTAGAGATACCCCTACGGAGAATTGGTAGTGGGGGAGAGGGGAGGAAGGAGACGGAAGAAGAAGAGGAGTACTCGGGATGGTGCTCTTATGTGGGCCTGTTTGCTTATCTGGATTTCATCGAAAGAACACCGTGACTCACTTATTATAATTATTTTGCTCTGGATCTTTCTTTCTGCGTATGAGGTCTGGTCGAAATGATCTTCAGGTACACTTCGGATTATTCAGATAGATTTAGACGATTCACTCCACATTGTGATGTTGTTCGACTTGAATCTATCCTTGTAACTCGATGCAACTTTCTTATTGCTATTGCTGTTGCTTTTTGAGGAATAACGAGTCAAGGCTTGGGTGTATCACAAATAAGTTTAGGTCGTTTCGGTCGTCTTCTTATAGGGACTGACATACCTACAATATCTGGTCGGCTGAGGAGTTTGAAAAGCGGCTCCGGCAAATGCAGCAATGCCTTAAAACTCGTAGAATGTAGCCGTAAAGACTAGTCTATGTTTTACTTTGTCAGCTGAGAGATGCTTCTACTTTACAGCTTTGCGAGGTGTTCGCTATGATTCGTCACTTCTGTATCTACCGTCATGAATTTCGGATCGTCGGTCGATTTACCTATCAGTCATCCTTTTGGTCCTAAATCTAGAGACTCCTTGTCATTGAATACCAGGATCGATGAACTGGAGCGCTTGTTACATTCAAGGCCGATGTTCATAGACACATCGACGTTGGTTAAGAATCAACAGTGGTCCTTGACAAGTTCTTCTCGTCCATTCACATCTTCTTCCCATCTCCCTTTCCAATCAAACACCTCAACTTCTTCCAATCCGCGTATCCCTAAATTGGCAGACACCACATCTACGACATACACCCAATTCAAGAGGTATCCGAGGACGGAGAGACACACTACGACGAGGAGTGGGATTTAATCTGATTCAAGATTCAGGGCATTGATAGTTTGAATGAGGATAGATGTCGAGTTCGAGTGTAAGTTGATCATTAACTTGAATATCATTTGTGGTATGTGAAGGTTTTGGTAAATTAATAGACAGATCGGCATACAATAGTTAGCATTTCAGGAAAAGAACTTTCTGGGACTATCTATGGCGTCAACAATTTCAGCAGAGGCCCAAGTAAGAAGCCAAAGTTAATTTGGTATCCCCCAAGCTGACAACTGAAAGTAAGATGAGCCTTTAGTACAACTGCGGAATGAGATCACGTACGTGGGTCGTCCCAGTCACATATCTCAAATATTTCTTGGCCTTCTCCAGAACAAATGATTTCGGCCAGTTCCTTTACATAGGACGGGTGCTCCTGAACTTTTTTCTGAAGCTCGTCCGGATTTCGACTGAAAACATCTAACCCGGAGGATATTACATGGGCCATCTTCTGCTTGTCCATGGAACCAAGGGGGATCCCGACAGACAAAGCATGAAAGTTTCCAGTAATTATGCTTTTTCCCCTCACAAAGTCGATTGTCTCCGTAATGAAATGGTTTATTCGCGCATTGTCTATACCGTCGTTGGGGTCCTCCAGAAAATTGGCCACCTTTACTCTGTCGACAGCATAGCCTTTGACATAGCGGGGCTGCAGAATCTATTAGAAAAACTGAATTCATTATGGAGGTGTTATTGCGCACCATAATGGATACAAGTGAAGTGGCGAGGACTTGTCTGATCAAGGCGACAGGGTAGTTTAGTGGCTGCACGTGAATGTCACTGGCGTGCCAGAATCATGTGATAATCTGGCTTTCATTGTGTCGCGAATCGCGATGCGCGACCTACGTAATGCATTGTACATTTCTTGGCTCTACTCGCCAGTGTGTTGACGAAAAAAACGATGGCGATAAGTGGGAACTGATCTGATTCAGGGCGTTGATATTTGGTTGAGGAGGCCTTCCCCTTCCAGACGCGTCTTCGAATATAGAGAGACAGTCGATCTGCTTCCGCTACGGTATATGGAGTAACACCGGAACATAATGCGGAGGGAAATTAGCCTGATCCTTAGCCCCGTAATGTGTTTACCCGGCTCATTAGAAGGCGACGGCCTTGATGAAAGTTAAACTGAGTAAGTGTTTGAACATATGTGGCTCATTAATAATAATAAATTACAACATCTATCTCATCTCTGAAAGCTTTAAATCGATTTCAACTCATGCAGGTGCCCTGTTCTCGTCCACCTTAATAATGATTGCTCCCCTCTGTCCTTTCCCAAACTTCGCGTTCTCCACTCTTCCATAGTCAACCAACTGCCCGTTCTTCTTGAAATTCTCCATCTCTTTCCCGAGGGCTTGATTACCATTGGGGGGGAAGACTTCGAGGAGGAAGTGGTTTTGCGTTCCTCCCTTAGTTAACGAATATGTATCGTATTCGCCGTTCTTTCCACTGCTCACTTTGTTTCCGATGGTGTAGCCTTTGAGGATATCGTCTTTTGCGTCTGAAAGCGTAAGAGGTATTGTCGTTAAATCCAAAGTCAATGAAAAGAAAAACCAAATCAATCACGTTCATCGACGGGGTGTTGCTCCAAAGGCTTCCATACCACCCCTCGCATCGGCTGGACGCTCCCAAGCTCCTTCTGCGCCTGCACATCCGCTGCCTTTACCATTCCAGACTCAACGTACTGTCCAAGCTTCTCGTACTTTTCGATTGTCTTGACGACGACGCTCAAATCACCGGATTTAGGGAAAACTTCGATGAACTGGCCATTGCGTTTGCCCTGTAGCGCATAGGAAGGCTGTTCTCCGGCTTTCAACCCGGCTTTCTTTGGACCGATCTTGATATCCTGTAGATATACTACGGAACCACGCGAGTTTTAGCAGGTTTGCAACCAGTGTAGTAAATAAAACCCACCGTCGTCTTTGAATTTCCCAGCGGATTTTACTGGAATGGGAGTCATGGGTTTGATGAGGACAGCAGGAAACCCTTGTCGTCCAAGCTCGAGATTGGTAAGCATCCCAGCATCGACATATTGCCCAGACTTGAAGCGTTGATTGATTTCAGTCTGAACGTTCTTGAGATTGGCAGCTTTGTCCTTCCCGTTGAATACCTCGACGACAAGCTCTCCATTCGCATGGCCTTTGTACGAGCCGATGACTGAGTAGGATTTGTATTCGCCGTCTTTTCCTTGACCGGCCTTCGAAGGGGTGCGGATTGCGAAGCCTTGCAGTTTGCCTGTGGTGTTGGAAAAGATAGTGAGCCTAATAGTTGAGAGACGCGAAGATATAATGTACTCACTGTTAGCATTGAATTTGGGAGGAGAAGATCTTGCGGTGTAGACTTGAGAGTGGGAGGCGTCATCGCGCAAGTTCAGCGTAGCTACAAGTAGGGGAAAGGTCAGATTCAGTCCGTCAACCTCGATGTCGAGGCACTTGCTTTCTTCCCGGATCGCATGATGTTGAGTAGCCGACACCTCCGTAGGATCGGTATACGCCCGAATTTCGATCTATAGTTGCGTCGTGTCAGCGACTGTCTCTGCATCGATAAGGAATGAAACAAATACCCACATCAAACGAATCACGACCGCTCACAGACATCCCATGAGGTGCGGCAAAAGCGGTCAGGAACAGGGAAAGAGGGACGAGGGTCAAAAGGGACGAGTATGAACGAAAAGAAACCATCATAAAAATCGAAAAAAAGCTATCGACGAATGAATAGCAAAGGCCACAGAAGAACGAAATACCACCAGGGTACGGAGTTGAGAGGCTTTCTGACCGGCAGAGAAGTGTGGAAGGAACTTCGAAAAGCTTGGAGATTTATATCAGGGATGGATTTTGAATTTGATAGCCGGACATCTATTTACGCGCTCCTCGTCATTGATGCCCGCACGGCCCCTGACGCTCGCAGCGCCAAATGGACCATTCCAAATGGACCATTCCATATTGCCCATAACGGCGTAACTTTACAATTCCTGTACCCGCTCGGAGTATGTATTATTCAACGAAGGCAGAATAATACAGGATGCGCAGAGTCCGCCGATGGAACCGGGAGTTGATCGGGCGGGAGAAATTGCTATTAAGCTCCGAGTCGGAGAGCGGCGACCTGTTTCTATGGGAATAAATACCTTTCATCGAGCGATAAACTTTGCTTCTCGTCGAGATGTTGGTAGCATCGTAATTCATTCACTGGTTTTGTTTGCCAAACTTGATCTGACTTCTTGAAGTAGCCACCACCGATCCTGACATGAGGCCAACGTGAGCCTGCGCAGGGAAGAATTCGCAGGCTTTCTGTTCTCATCTCTAAAACACCGAAGTAGATTTCAGCTCATGCCGGTATCTTCATTTTTATCCACCTTGATCGTATCGCTGCCCTCTGCCCTTTCCCGAGGTTTTGCGTTCTCCACCCTTCCATAGTCCATCAACTGTCCGCTCTTCTTTAGATGTTCCATCTCCTCGCAAAGGCTTCGTCGCCGTTTGGGGACTTCAAAGTGAAAAATTATTGCGCTCCTCCTTTGGTTATTGGTGATGTAGCTGCTCACTTTGTTCCCGATGACGTAGCCTTGAGAGTGTCTTTTTTGCGTTTGACGGAGTAAGATTCGATGAATGAAAGGAAAAACAAAACACCTCCCGATTAACCTTCTTCTTTGACTGAGCTACTCTCACTTCATTCTTCGTCATTCCATGGAATTCCGAGGGGCCAAGTCCTTAAATTTGAAAGAAGCAAAATCATATAGTATACCTGTCTTATTTCTTTCATATCGTTCCAGCTAACAATTGGACTAAAACGACCGCTTCGGTGGCCAAAAAGCATGTGGCCGTTTGCGGATGACTGTATTTACTCGTGACTAAATTTGCTCTCTTCGGAACGACTATGTCAACCTTTCTTACTGGAGAAGAGGGACTCGTTCAGTCAGCCGAAGATCTACGCGTTCGGTTCCAATTCAGAGAAGACCGTTGCGGTACGTGATACACCTATTTTTCTCTGGTAAATGACGCGTCAACGAC
The DNA here is from genome assembly GCA_000827265.1 of Collybiopsis luxurians FD-317 M1. Taxonomy (NCBI): domain Eukaryota; kingdom Fungi; phylum Basidiomycota; class Agaricomycetes; order Agaricales; family Omphalotaceae; genus Collybiopsis; species Collybiopsis luxurians. The sequence continues at coordinate 334,822 of KN834777.1, read as the reverse complement.
TTTCAACTCTGTTTAAGATCAGGCTATGAATGAAAGGGACTCATGTACATGTATATTAGAACGACTCAATTGGCTTAGGCGTATATAAGAGAGCGACATTTGACTGGGACTTTCGAGCTCTAATACTCGCTCTTTCACTGATCAACAATGTCTGACACTTTAAACGCTCTTGTCGAAATCATAACCACACAAACTGCTGCTCTTCAGTCAGCTTATACGAAGACCGGTTCCGAAATACCCTCAGTCGACTCACCCTTCCAACCGAACTCATTGGAATTCGACCCCGCTGCTGCTGAAGCTAGACATCTCATTGTAGCTGCCGCTTCTCAGTTAATTGCAACAGTACAGTCTCCAATCGACTATCTCCAGGATCAATTGAGTGGGATGTTTGATACAGTTAATATGGGATTTGTGGTCGATGTTAATATCCCGGAAATCCTGAAGGAGAAAGGGCCGCAGGTAATCTCCATTGTTCGAATTGTTACCGTGTTGAATTGCTCTGATACCGCGTACTCAGGGAGCTCATATTGAGGAGCTCGCTGAAGCTACTGGGGTTGAAGCATCCTATCTCGGTACGTTATTTATACGCTCTTTCACCTGGGCCTATCTTCGTCCACGTCCTCACATTTAACATCAACTAGGCCGTGTCTTGCGCTACCTGGCGACACGCCATATTTTCAAAGAGATGGCACCAAATGTATTCTCCCATAATCGCCAAAGCTCTCTTTTAACTAAGGCAAAGTCACTCAAAACCATTCAAGAAGAGTAAGTCCGTTCCATATCTACACTGTTAATGTGTCAATAACCTTACGCTTAGTCCCATTTCTCGATTCGACAACGCGCCTCTTGCTGCATTCATTCATATTGCGTACGTCTAACCGTCCCGTTATCACCGTCCCCAGATTCTTACTTTACTTCACCTTCCAGCTCCGATGAGCTTCTTACTGCCTCCACGGCTTTTTCTTCGTTCATTAAAAACCCAGAGCAAGCTTCCGCCCCGTTTAACGTGGCATATAAGACCTCTTCGAAGATGTGGGACTGGTTCGAAGAGCCCGGGAATGAAGTCAGGTCTCGCCGTTTCACAACTGCGATGAAGAGCAGCGCAGAGTCTATGTATCCCCCGGAAATTTTCACCAGTGGTATGCTTAAATTCTACTTAACGATCGGCAGCTAGAACAAGAGTGTAACCTACTTTAACGCAGGCATTGATGGAAGTTCACTGAAAGCCGGAGATGTGGTAGTAGACGTCGGAGGAGGGACCGGCGCGGCTACTCTTGTTCTTCAAAAGGCTTTCCCAGATTTGCGCTTCGTAGTTCAAGATCTCGGTCAGCAAATTGCTGTAGCTAAAGAGGTGGGCAAAAGACCGACATTGATTGTGACATTCACTTATTTGTTCATCGTTGTTGTAGTTCTGGAATGAACAGAATGCAGAAGCGGTCAAGAGTGGACAAGTAACGCTCCAAGGTCAGTAGGGCCTGAACTTTGAGTTTTTTTCTTTACTTCGTATCAGTGACTGATCACGACTATATGTTTCCAAAGTCCATGACTTTTTCACGCCTCAGCCTATTAAGAATGCAGCGGTGTACTTCCTGCGCGTAATTATCCACGATTGGGCAGATCAGAAAGCCAGGGAGATTCTGAAGAGCATTCGTCTGGCTGCTGGAGACCAGTCGAAACTGGTTCTGTTTGAAATGCTCGCCAAACATGTGACTGAAGCTGCAGCCAGTTCTCTATCTGCTGAACCACCTTACCCTCTTCTCCCCAACTTGGGCGTTGCCGGGGCTGGATTCTTCACAATGTTGGACATGGCGGTAAGTACTTATCAAAGCTACACCGAAAAAAGCAAAACTGAAGGCAGTGCATCTCAGTTATTGACAATGTACAATGGGAAGGAGAGAACTTATGAAGAATATGCTCGACTAGGACAAGAAACTGGATGGAAGTTAGAGGAAGTACGACCAGGGAAGCTCTCTGCACTTATTTTCACGCCAATCTAGGTGCTACTCCTTTGAATAAAGAGTGAGGTTTCATGTACGCATCTAATCGTAAAATAGGTAAATGCCCAGTTGGTAGTTCTTTCTCTATAGTATTGGACCAGACACTTGAGGTCAGGAATACAGCTTCGACCTTAAAGTAAGTACTCAATGATTTGAAGAAAATATATGTTTACATCAAACATGGGCTAGAGAGTCAATAAATACCACGGCAAGCATGTTATCGGGAGTCACATTATGTTAATGGACAAATTTCATGAAACCCCACCCATTTCCACACACTATAAGGCGTCATCCTAATCACCTCTGATACCAGATGATCCATTAGTAGTTTCTCGAATTTAAATGATGTAGATGTCTCCTCAGGGACAGCTGAGGCTAAGTCAGGAGGGTAGCGGATACATGAAGTGTATCGCTTCTGCCGTGCATGTTCGCTTCGATCATATACAACCAGCGTAAATCCAACTGTAGACATATTACGAAGGTGCTGTAGCTGTTGTCCACTTTTTTTCTGAGATCAATAGAAAATAGAATCAATGAAGGTATCAGCAGCATTCAAAGAAGATATTACCCGTAATCGAGCCCATATGTTATATATCAGAGTAATAAAAGTTGCAAGTACGCTAGGCCACTCCTGTCCCCGCGATGTCTCTTTGACTTGTTGAGTGATAGCGGGATAGATTTCGAAGGAATCGAGGCAGGAGATCAGCTCGTCACTCCCACTTGCTTGGGAAGAATGATAGGCCCAATGCTCTCGAGGGTAGAAACTGAGAGACAATGAATTGTCATATTGTTTCAAGCAACATTGAGCGAGAAAGTCATGTCCTAATGATTTGTCAATGTAAAAATGTGATGATCGTTCTTGGCTGAGGAGGAAGTCAAGAAATGATGCATGGCAGAACGCAAATCCTGAATCAACAGGCGAAGGACCTCTGAAGAGGGAGTGAACACCATGAAAAGCTGCATGAACGGTACCGAGAGGAATATCCAATAGACGAATGAAAGAAGTGGAGGTACCAAGAAGCAATCCTGGCTTGGAAATGTCTTGAAACAATGCTATACGAGCTGCAAGAACCCGAAGGAACAGAGGGCGGTTCTTGACAGTCGACAAGATCTGAAGATACAGCGCATCAAGCTCAGCATACGGCGAGTTCCTGGGGCCAAAATCCTGCACCGGAAGGCCCAATATGACCTTGAGACGATCCGCGGGGACATCACCATCTTCACCGATATATTTCAGTACCGTCGATGCGTAGATAAACTGGCCTGACGCTTTGCGTACAAGATATTCAACTTGTACTGATGCAGGCCAGGGACGAGAAACATGCACCATAGAATGCGAATGACGCAGCAGAATTTTTCTGAATCCGTCGATTAGGAAGACCCGAATATCTCTGGAGGCTTCATATGTGGAGTCGAGAGGCATCCACCGGCAGATATCGCTGAATTTTGACTCACCGAAGCACTCTTTAATGCGAGGTTCTGGTCTGCTGCAAATTAGGATTCGGATTGGGAGGCTAAACTTCTGCACCATTTCAGCCAGGGTAGAGAGGATACGCTCCCATTCGTTGCCTTCATTGGAACACTCATCTAGCCCATCAATAATCAGTATCCGAGCGCTTAGTGAAGGTGGCTGTTTGGGAGAATCTGGACGGACACTGCGACCGTCGTCAGATGTCCGTAGCCGTTTATTTGGAGCAGAAGTAGTCGAGGAGTATCGTGAGCGTTTCTTCCCGGTTTCTCCACGCTCAAGCTCTGATCGAGTCTGGTCCTTTAAGCTCAACCAGGGCTGGATAATTAAGACTTTGCATTGATTCTCAATGGACGATGTGGGTGCAAAAGGATTGTCGATGACTGTTTCATCCACGATACCCCGTAGTGGTCGTATAGCAATGGCCATTTGCAAGGCGATAGTGGTGAACAATCGTTGCGGATTGTTACGAGAGGAATCTGAACGCCAGAAAAAGAAACTTCCAATGAGAGTTCCACTCTGAGCGCATGTTTGGGCAAAAGTCTGAGCGATTGCAGTCTTGCCTGCACCAGCAGGCCCATAAAGCCAGATTATCTTTGCATCACCTACATCTGCTGTCGAGTTCGCCCAGTGCTCCAAATCCCGCAGGACTGCTTTGCGAGTGTTTGGATGGCAAAGGGGAGGAGGACAGCGAGCTTCTGCGTCGTAAGATGCTGAAAGTGACGTGTGACGATGCAAAGTCAAGAGCCCTACAGTTACAATATTAGATTTCAGTGGGGTGTTTCATGTATTGGTCGCCTGCGTACGCACCTATTTGTCCTCCCTCATGTATGATTAGATCATGACCAACGTTACTGAAGTTTCCACCGCTAATGGTAAAATCCTGTGCACCATTGAACATCTGAAAAGATGCGACGCTCTAGAGTTGCTTTGAGGTCAATATTAATTAGAGGTGAAGATGGTTAAGATTAAGCAACGAAGGGTTCCACAGCACTTATACATTCAAAAGTTTGAATTGAAAGCCGATACACGGCACGATTTTCAGATCTGAATGCTGAATTGCTCAATTTGTTCAGCACTGGAAAGTTGGAGTTTTATCAAAGTAAAAGAGAAAACTTCGTAGACCCACTTAGTGAACATAGGGCACGAGCCCAGAAGCAGTCCATATCCGGCATGATTAATTGCTGAGGGTAGAGTGGCAGGATAAAATGAGCCTGCACTGACGCATAGTTTACTCAGGAGTTTCAGCTTCATACATACAAAATAACCTTTTATTATGACTCAGGGACCTAGATACAGTGGTTATTGGCCCAGGTCAGGCGAACAAACGCAAGCGGATGGTCTCCCGCAATGAGTTTTGTGAAGCCTTTCTGTGTTGTACATTTACGACATCATGAAGATACAATCTAGCACACACATCCCTATACTGCTGTGTAGTTCCACCACTTAATTTGCAAATGAGTGCCATTTTATATGCAGGATAATCAACAGTGACAATAAGTTCATTTTTGTGTATGATGGTATGGCACCAGTTTTTGATGCAAAGAGTTCTGACTATGTTGACCTTTGCATATGCACGGAAGGCCGAGCATCTGTGGCATTTTATATTCAAACACTTTAGTCAATCCCAGACTCGTATTTGCCGCTCGATCAATTGCGGCGACCCACTCTCACAGGTAGTCTGAGTGAATGCATAAGAAACACATTTGTAGATAGACAGCCAGGTATAGAAGATGATAACTTCAGAAGCACACAAAAGAGTGAGATACTGAAGGATGAAACTAATATTGGCGCATTTGAATAATGTCTGTAGGTAATGAATAACTTCCACCTGAGCACCTACGAACCAAAGCAGAAGCCAAAGGAACTTAAATCAAAGATGTCAACTGCAATCACGGAAGAGCACAGTTTGGAGTGGGATAAGTATGAGGTATACGGACAGGGCACATCTCTCGACCGCATTTTGTCACATACTTTCGGCCTGTTACTGGCTAAGCACCCGAGTATGTGGAATATGACCTCCTTGACTCTCCCTCCTGGTCTGGGTGATGCGTAAGGTTTCATTTACAGGAGACTGATTCATGCTAATCATGACAATTATTGCAACAGGGTACAGCGGCTGGTACACCAGTTACTCAATTCAGTTAGGTTGGTCAAAGAAGTTGGGAGTAAAACTCACTGGACCAACAAGTACTAGGACTACCAAGATTGACTCAATGATTGACCCAGTCACCATACCTGGGCAAAATTTCAAGCCAGCCATGATAGTGAAGAATGCAGCCTTTGCCATATATATTACACCGGACTCAACGAGCAAAAGTAGGATATTTTCAATCCTAGTTCATTTGCGAAATGAAGCATCCCTCATCACACGGTGATGCTTCCTGAAGTATCCAATGTGGGTTCATCATAACAGACTGCCTCTAGTAATGAATATCAAATTACTTACCAGGATGTCCAGGCAATCATCCCTGTCACAAACAGGTTTGTCACTAGTGAAAACATTCCCGATAACCAGGGGGAAGTATTGTTGCCACAAGATGGGTCTGACCAGATTTCCATGCCACCGAGAATGCCATTTGCAGTATTGACTCCTAGGTAGGATTGTCCAGCTGGGTCAACAAGTTATTGTTGTGTGAACAATAGTTATGTGCACACCAATATTTGAAAGCATAAGCAGTGCAAGAATGTACTTTTGAAGTTTGGAATCCCGAAACAAGACCCACCCTCTCCAAGCAATAACCAAGTCATTCAAGAGCAACTAGTAAATAGGTTATAGTTGCTGAACAAGAGGAAATTAAAATCTCACATTAATTATAGAAGGCCAAACTGATATAAGGTTTAGGGGGAAATGAATAAAATTTGCTATAATGACTCTCGGATTGAGCTCTCCCCGCACTATATTGGCTTGTGTAATGCTGGACCAGTTCTTCAGAAACTCCGCCGAGAACAACACATTGAAAGAGACCGTTGAGGTAAAGGCAACAAACATTGTGATCAAGCAAGCAAGAAGTTTGATTCGTGAATGGGCCCAGGGTTTAACTCTGTGGAATAACCAAGATTAAGCAGAAATCTGGAAACCATTTGTGGCATCCCATACACTAAACCTCTGATAGCAATAACTACTCCTATGAAATACATACCTGCAAGTAATCCATTATTAGATGTTTTAGTACGGAAGATATGAATTAGGGGTCATACATACCATATCCAATAGCTATAAAGACTCCAGCTATAGTGCCAGCGTAGAAGATAGCTCCAAAGGAAGTTATTGTCTGCTGCTCCTGCGGAGTCATGGGAAAGGCGGCGGAAAATTTTTCTTGTATGGCCTCTAAGTCCTGAATTTATACGATAGTACCACCTAGTGATATCAATGGCCTAATCTTCATTTAAACTTTAAAGTATATTTCATACTTGGCTGACATGTACGGAGGCAATGGTCACAGTCATGGTGCTTCCGTTTCGTTGTCATATCACCCAAATGTCACAGTCAAATTTGGACTGGCTGCCAGTCTTAGGGTGTGACAACAGAATGAAAATCTTTCAAAACAAGCCAAAAATCATAAAAGTATTTGTAGAATCTATTCTGAAGAGAGGACAAGTAAACTAGTTTTGATGACCGAATTTTTGTGAGGCAACAAGTCAAAGACGGCTTGTTATGATGTTTAGCTCATGTCTCGGAGAATTCCACTGTCCCCGACCGTGACAGTCATGTGGTGGCAAAAGGTTGCCTTTGCTATATAGGTCATAAGTCCTGCATAACGACAATAGCTCCTTATTGCGCAGCAAGGCCCGCTACCTGTAGGCTGTAGCAATCCTGATTATTAGTATCAATGCATAGTAAATCAATTACAATGCGTCCGATGAGGTTGTGAATTGAAAATTTGAATACGGGCCTGCATAACAAACTCGGGAGTGTATGATCGAGGATGCTTGCATAGCTTATAGCTGTCAAGTTTTGCAAGATTATGAATTATCCTCAATGTAATGGTCTCCATAGCTTGGGAGAATATAACTTGCCGCTTGTGATTTCTTCAATGCTTTAACAGGATATAGGAGCTCAAGACGATAGTGTCCAAAATAAATTCCAGAAATGCCAATAAGGCTGGCTTGTATTCTTGATGACTGTCCCATGTAAGTAGTATGTTGACAGAATGTAGACAAAGAGACTATGTAGCTATAATGGGAATTTGTTTCTGTCTGAGATGGGACATTGAATGACACTAACATGGATCTTGCTGTTGTCAAGCAAAAGAAACGCCGTTCTCAATTGACTAAATAAAGTGCTGTGTATTAATGACATATTGAAGATACTGGGAAAAATCTGCTCTATTACTAGCTCATGCACAAGCCTATATACCTACGTACAATTGATCTAGAATATTCTAATGGAGCAGGACAAACTATTGTTCCGACGCGTCTGCCATTTACGCGTATCCGACGCGTGATGTCATATTACATCCACAACACTCCCCCTCAAGCACGACACATACCCAGAAGCTGAACAAGATGTTCGTGCTTGTATCGGCTAAGTCCCTTTGTCATGACATCGGCGATATTTTCGTCAGTTGCGCAGTAGTTGACTGTCACCTTGTTAGAGGTGATATTCTCGCGGATGAAATGGTGCCGAATATCGATGTGTTTGGAACGAGCGTGAAAACCAAAATTACGGGCAAAGGCAATGGTGCCTTGATTGTCGATGTGAATGTTGGTGGGATGTCCGAATGGTAAGCCAAGTTCCTCAAATAAGATACGGAGCCAAAGGGCTTCGCGGGTAGTGGCAGCTAAAGCCAAATATTCAGCTTCCATGCTCGACAGAGCGACGGTAGGCTGTTTCTTTGACTTCCAGGTTACAGCTCCCCCTGCATGCATGGCTACGTACCCAGAGATTGATCTCCTATCATCCACACTGTTTCCCCAGTCGGCATCACTATAAATGTCAAGTTCAATTGTGTCGGGACTTGCGGGTGACACAATATATCGAATGCCGAGGTTAAGAGTCCCTTTGAGGTAGCGAAGTATGCGCTTGGCGGCGGTGAGGTGAATGGGACCAGGATTAGTGTTGAATTGGGAAAGGGTTTGTACAGCAAAGGAGATGTCTGGGCGAGTCATGATGGCAGTGAACATGAGGGATCCAACTATATTCTGATAGGTGGATTTAATGTCGGGATGAGATTCGCTGTCAGGGAGTTTTTGGAGTTTGACATGCGGATCGATGGGGGTGTGAACAGGTTTGCTATCAGACATTCTAAATCGTTCCAAGATGCGAGTGAGGTACTGGGTCTGGGTGAGGGTAATGGAGTCAGAAGTGCGTCGGATTTCCATACCAAGGAGCTGACGGAGATCGCCAAGCTGATTGATTGAGAATTCCGTAGCGAGTTGAGATTCAACTTCAGACATTAAGTCATCAGTTGAAGCGAAAATGGACATGTCGTCAACATGTACAGCTACAATGACAATCCCTTGCTCGGATCTACGCACGTACACACATTGATCTGAAAGAAGACGCGTAAATCCGAGTTTCGTGAAACTTGCATTTAAAGTTTGATTCCAGACACGACCGGCCTGTTTAAGACCATAGAGCGACCGTTTGAGTCTGCATACACGGGGTGTACCATCCTCATAGCATTCCGGTTGTGTCATGTAAATCTCTTCGTCGAGTTTGCCATTGAGATAGGCGCCAACAACATCGACGATGTGAGCTTTGAGGTTGTACCGGGCGGCAAGGGAGATGAGAAGGCGAACAGTTTCGATATGGACTACAGGTGCAAATGTTTCATTGTAATCGATACCGGGAACTTGAGAAAAGCCTTTCGCAATGAGTCGGGATTTGTATCACGAAATATTGCCGGCTTCGTCGCGCTTGAGTCTAAAGACCCATTTATTTGCAATGGCTGTACGATCCGGTGGGAGCGAAGTGAGGTGATACGTTGAAAGCTTTTGGAGCTGCGCAATTTCAGCATCCATTGCTTCCTTCCACTTTGGCCAGTCAGGACGGGATTGCGCTTCAGCAATAGTGAGCGGCTCTTGAGCCATCATGTCCTGAGCAGCAGCAAAGGCAAAGTCAGCAGTTCCAGGTCCAGTCTCTGGGACTCGAGTTTTCCAAGCGTCAGGTTTTCGAGGTGAGCGTGAATCTGGATTATTGAGGAGTCGATAATTAACTGAAGGATGTTTTCGGCAGCTGGTGGTGATATTCTCTGTGCTGATAGAGCTGGAGATGTCCTTTGGGGCTTTGGGCTTGGTTGTTGGAGGAGGAGTAGGTGGAGATGAGGGTGTAGGAGATGGCAGGGGCGTGGGGGTGGAAGCAGGTGAAATTAAAATGGGGATTTCAGTGTTCTGAGGTGCTGCAGGTGAGTTCGGAGTTTCTATATTTGTCGGCAACTCGACCTGAGGAGATTTTTCTATAGAAATTCCTTCCTTCTCCCCCTTGAGTGCCGACGAGATAACTGGGATTTCTGATGACCCAAGTTCATCTTCAAAGTCGAAAGCAACATTCCGGGAGGTCTGGACCTGGCGGGTTTTGGGGTTGTAGTAGCAGTATGCACGGGACTCGTCAGATAGACCAACAAAGTGAAAAGGGCGGGATTTTGATGTGAGTTTCTGGTTCTTCCCATCCTGGCGAAGAACCCAGCAGGGTGAGCCGAATTCAAATAGAGTACTGATGTCAGGTTTTTTATTCCAGAAAGCTTCTTCGGGGGTGATGTCTCTGTCCAGAGCGCGAGTTGGAGAACGGTTTTTGAGGTAGACAGTGTAAGCAACTGCCTCGGGCCATAGGAATAAAGGGAGATTGTGTTGAGCTAGCATAGCGCGTGCATGCTCAACGACAGTGCAGTTGAGTCACTCTGCTACACCATTCTGCTGAGGTGAGTATGGAGCAGTGATCTCGTAACGAATACCTTCTGACTGAAGATAGTGTAGGACCTTCTTGGAGATGTATTCTCCCCCATTGTCGAAGCGAAAGGCCTTGCAGCGCTTGCCAGTTTGGGTGAAAATGTATGTGACATAATTCTTGACTTTTTCCTCCACCTCTGATTTGTGTCGCATGAAATAGATGATTGTCCTCCGAGTTGCGGCATCAGTGAATGAGACATAGTAGTGTTCACGACAGATACCATTTGTGCGTGCAGGTCCCCAAACATCAGTGAAAGTCATTTCACCAATTTCCGAAAATTTTCGCTCAGCTTCCGATGGAAAAGGGTGTACGTGCATCTTTGCGCATTTGCAGGCATCGCAACTGAAGGTAAGATCACTGTCATAGTCAATGACCATTCCAGTGACCATCTCACGATCCTTCAACAGTTTTACAGACTTAGTATTCATATGGCCAAAGATACGATGCCAATCTTTCCAGGAGCGAGCAGAAGGGCGAGCGGGGAAAGCAAGTGTTTCGGATTTGGGTTCAGGTTGAGCATGGGTGATGTTTGGTTTCGGAGCAGAAGGAGTAGGGTTGGAGGGAGGAGGTGCTGGATTTTTGAATAACCGAGAAGGGCTGTGAGTAATGTTGACAATGTAGAGATTGCCAACTCGCTTGCCTCGTATTACCTCACGAGGGGATGTACCAGGAGAGTAGACCGAAATATAATCTTTTGCAAATCGGACTGTAAATCCAGCGCGGGTCATACAACCGACCGAAATGAGATTGAATGGGGCATCAGGAACGTGAAGGGTGTTGTGAAGGATAAGACTGAAGGCATGTTTACTGAGGTGAGAGGCTACCACAGTGGTGCCTTCTCCATGAACTGAGGTACTGCCAAAACCTTTGACTGTGTGTCCGGGCATATCAAAATAAGTGGAAAAGTGAGATTTATTGCAGATAACATGTTTAGTAGTAGCAGAGTCTATTAACCAAGTATCAGGACCTAAGGAACTATCCGAATAGTCATGGCTCATGAAGGCATAGTCCTCCATGTCCAGTGGTTCCTTGTCCTGACTCTGAGCGACATGAGCTCGGTTGTTAGACCTAGGACGTTTTGGGCGATTCTGTAAGGAATGCTCATAATTTGACTTCTTCTGTTCTGCTGTGAATGTTTTGCCAGCGGCAGTGTCCCGACACTCGCTGATGAAATGTCCATGGCGACCACAGCCATGACAGCCCAAGTTTGACATGGAGGAATTGCGATTATTAAACTTTTTCGAGGGTCGGAATCGATTGGCGGCAAGGGCGACATCATCGGAATTAGGTTTGGCATCTTTACGTCGAGCTTGTTCAAGAATGCGAGCAATGATCTTAGTGGAGTCAGATAGGGAAGAGGTATCGACACCTTGGATAAAATTATCCCAGGAGTTGGGGAGAGAGGTGAGAAGGGTGATGGAGAACTCGTCATCAGTGAGGGTGGATCCAAGAGTTGCAAGTTCCTTCCTGTAACGAAGAAGGGTGCGGATGTGCTCAGAGATGTCTTCGCCTTCTTGGCACTGGGCACGGAATAGTTTCTGTCGTACCAAGACAATTCCGATGGCGCCTTTGGGTGCGTAGACTTTGGATAGAGTAGACCATGCGGCCTTGGCGGTAGCTGCGTCAGAAATGTACACGAGTGGTTCATCACCTACCCTAAGACAGATAGCGGAAAGTGCCTGTCTGTCCTTCTTTGCCCAAGCAAGGACATCTGGGTCGACATCTGGCTTGTTGGGTTTGGTGGCCGTGCTGAGGGCGTGTTCCTCAAGGCCCATGTCGGTAAGGATGTCAAGCATTTTGACTTTCCAGGTCGAGTAGTTCTCAGCACCTGAAAGATGCTGAATACGGTATGCACTGGTTGTCGATGATGAATCTGTCATGGTGGTATGAGTGTGGAAGGACAAGTTACAATGAGGAGCTAAGCTAGAATATGCAAGAATTCAGTCGGGGCTCGGGGCCCATAACCTATTGAAGATACTGGGAAAAATCTGCTCTATTACTAGCTCATGCACAAGCCTATATACCTACGTACAATTGATCTAGAATATTCTAATGGAGCAGGACAAACTATTGTTTCGACGCGTCTGCCATTTACGCGTATCCGACGCGTGATGTCATATTACATCCACAACATGACAAAGACAATAGGGGCCATTATGATGCCAATAACAGAGGATATGGAGGGCCGGAGGCATTGGTGCTGATGGCAGTGATAGGGACAAATTCCTCGTGTGTTAGATCGACCGTTACCGAAATTATATTAGCATTGATACTGTGCGGCAATGCGCATCACAATTATCGACGATAATGAATCCGACTAAAGGGTGATGCGATAGGAGGACTGTGAGAATAAAAATTTAACGACAGAATTGATCTTATATAAAAAATCATCAGTGTTCATGTATAGCTCACTTACTATTCTTGACCCAGAAGTGCAAGATCACCGGGAAGTGCAAGATCACATTTAAAATTGTTTCATGTGCTCTCAATTCTGAGCTACTCACTTCCAACTTTTTATAGCTTTATATTGGATGGTATATGCAAGGGTATATTTACTCACAATTCTGATAAACTAAGAAAGAGTTGACCCGCAACCTGGTACATCATGTGATGCCACTCAAAATGAAGAAAAAGCTATCTACAACTCGACGCTTTCAAAAATCAAAAATCAGGCTCAGAGGATCTTTGCAGAGGGGCTTTCCCAAAAGTTCCTCAGAGCCATATTTTTACTTTTTGGATTTTTCAAAGCAGAGATAGGTTTTCTTTATTTCAGCGGCATCATGTGATGCACCGGGTTGCGGGTCAACTCTATCTTAGATAAGAAAAATTCAGGATTTTGACAATGCTGGAAGTAGCCATTTTTGACGGCGTAACTTCAAAAGAAAAAAACCGAGCACGAGAAAGCAGATGAAAAATCAAGGCAAGTAATGTTTTGATATGCATTTTAAGAGTAGGTTGGTATAATTTTAGGAACAATCTTCAAGTTCGCCACCAAGTCGAAAAGCTGCAAGTGGAAGAGGTCGAGGATTGTCCGGTCCGACCTGCCATACTCCCCCAAATTTTGGCAGGGTCACGGATGTCACACTTGCACTTCTCTGCCATTTTTAAGGGTCTCACTGGTATCCTCTGGAAACTCCCTTGCCATTGCTTAGCGATGAGAGTTTTTTGTGTCTTGAAAATATTATTACAGAATTTAGAGCTCATTGAATAAGAACTACGGAAGTTTTCTATACAGACATTTCCGCTTGCACTTCTCGGCTAAGAATAGTAAGACAAGAATAACAGCTGCTAAAGGTGGATTGGTGAGTGCTGGTAGATCAAAGGTGTCAAAGAATCTGTATGCCTAAGGTACTGAACAAAATCACGCCCACCACAACAGTCTCGTTTGAGTCAAGTTTTAGTAACCCAATTCAAATTATCTCTATGTAGATGTTCAATAACGCTCATCAAGTGTTTTTCCCACCCTTTCCTTCCTACTCATATTGCTTGAATTATGGTGTGACTGTTGCAATATTCGGTGTTGCTACATTTGTCCATATCAATCTACTTTCCTTCCTTTTTGAGGTTTGTAATCCTGTCAATAGAATGCCCGGCTGAATTATTGGCTCAGTTTCCTCCGAGTTGAGCAACCATAACCAGCAATCCTCGACCCAAATTGTCTTCAACTACAAATTTTGCCCACTCAAAAGGTGGACAATGAATGTTGAGATTTGATGCTCGGCTCTGTTTACGCAATGGTCTAAGTCATGTAGGATGGCCTTACGAGTTCCTAGATGGCAGAAGGGAGGGGCATAACGAGTGCCGGCATCAATGATCATAATAAGCTAGAGATGATGTGTGACGTAATGTCACCAGCCTTGTATTTACCATTCACATTGCATCCGGATCCAGCATTCTGGAAAGTCCCCCCATTGATGGTAAAGTCCCGCGACCTGTCGAACATTTGGAAGGACAAACACCATGGAGACTAGATACTGTACTATGCTCTGTTGAATCCTGATCGCAGGTGACTGGCGATGAAAAGAATGGAGAAACTGGGGGCTCTACAGCATTCAAGGCATCAAACCTGCTACACCTGTATACAGCTATGCTGCCGACGATTTGATAGGAAGGTCACCATTACCCGATCAATGCACCATTCAGCAAGGTCCATGGCTTAAAGATTTAGATGAATCGCTTAGAAGACAAGGCGTTACAATCATAGATGGCTGGACACGGTGAGGAACAATTTATTAGAAGCTCTTGCCTCTCCCATTCACAATTCATCTGATAGAATAAACTTTGACTGCAAAGTGTTTCAAAGGGACTACTCATTCGACTTGGATTTTAAAGTGTACCTAGATGAAAGCTCAAGAATACTGCTATTCGGGACCTGATTCTCTCAGGCTGATGTTAGCAAAAGAGCACGTAGCTCGTGAAGCGCCACGAGCTCTGAACCGCATTTGACACTTCATGAGCATTTGTGAGAAATTCTCTCTACAAACAAGGACTTCACAAGAATTTGCATTACTTGCGAGGGCTTGTGAGGACTGGAATTATATAATGGAATCCTGTGACGCCCCATTCCATTCCTGTCCAGGTCATTTACAACCTGTCCTTCGCATGGACAGTTAAGTATTCTGATGCTTTGCAAGCCCTCTACCAAATAATTTGTTGCAGTACCGACAGCTCTGTTTGGCCACCTTGAGTGAGGAATGAAGAAAGGATAAATATTTGGAAGGAAAACGAACAAGGTGAGCGACGAACTTCGCAAAATCCATACAAGTCCAGAGTCACGTGAATAATGACATAATGTGTTTCTACGCATTTCGATAAACAAACTCTTCCCCCTTCCATACCCCCATCATGTCAAGCACCAAACGCCCTGCCCCTTCTACACTGATCTCTCAGAAGACTAAATTATTTCATAAATCATTTCCTGATCCCAGGGCTGTCCCTCGTAGCTTTTTTAACTCCAGTGACCAAGACAACGGACAAGATTCAATTGTGACAAGAATGAGAACGACGAAGAAGACGAAGACGAGAACAATGAAGAAGAGCAGCTAGAGGTACAGCAGAAAAATAAAGCAATATCTCAAACAATTACATTGAAGTCTTTACAAGAGAAGAAAGAAAAGAAACTGCATCAGGAAAAATAGAGTTGGACCTCAGGAAACCTAAGAAGAATAGGACACTTCAAGCACTTAGTTTACCTAGGCCATCCTCAGGTAACCTGAGGTTACTATTCTTCTTAGGTTTCCTGAGGTTCAACCCTATTTTTCCTGATGTGGCAGTTTCTGTACAATACATGCCAACTTTTCCTTTTTTCAGAGCTAATGCCTTTCCATAGAAACTGCACCTCAATCATCAAGGCTAGGTGCTGGACCCTATGCATAATCAATGTGTTCATCAGTATCTCAGCTGTTGAAGCTGCAGTCATTGCCTCATTGAACAAGAACTATGAGTATGTTTCTTTTCTTACTGCATTTACTCTCTGACTCTCTTAAGGCCCAGTGATGATGATGAACCATTGCTCACAAGGTGGAGCAAGCTACTGCCATCAATCTTCCCAGCTCTCCAGGACCTTTTGTAGAAGCAACAACTGACTCTGAGGCTGGTCAGGATAGCTTCATCTTGACAAGTTGTGTGACCTTTCTTGACTAGATTGTCACAAGAAATGATCATAAAGACCTAGATTGTATATCTCAATGACACTATATTGTAGTCAAACCTTCATTTCAGATCAGCACCTTACATAAGAGACACTTGTACGAATTCTTCGCGCGATATCAACCACCTCGTCACACGTCAGAACATTGTTCCTCAGCAATTCTGGCTCTGACTTGAGGAAGCTGGGTCACGCCGCTCCTCGCTCTTCTCATGCCCAGCATATACTCAGGCTAATGTCTCCTCATATCTCAATTCTATAATAAGCTCATGGGTGGTATGTTTTTCCTAAAGATATATTGGAACGTGTCGCTTTGTTTAGCTTCAGACGGAGTAACTCACGCAAATCTTACTAGAATTACATTCGTGGATGGGACGCTCTCCCGGCGGAACTGTACGAAAGTGATAAAGAGGACGCCAAGCCTTCGACAACGGAGCTAAGGCGCGAGAGGCTTGCAAAGCCGAGTGTTTGATCAAGGCTGCGGCTAAAAGTAAGGGTTCGCGTTCGAGAACTTGATGGCTGATAAGGTGCTGCTTGCTTCCATGCCTCCGTTGTGTACTTTCGAACATAAGTGTGCATTTTCTCGCAACTCATTGTTGATTTTTGTGCTATTTATTAAAAATAATTTTTATGGCACTTTAATTAACCTCGACTCCTCTAGGCTCCTTCCGGCTCCTGGTACTGCCTCGTATCAGCTCGCGAATTTGGGAATCTTGTGGTGCTCGCGAGAGTTTCATACATTTGAGGCGTCGCGAGCGTATGCGAGTTTTCAACAATTGTGACCGTCGTCAGATGTCCGTAGCCATTTATTCGGAGCAGAAGTAGTCGAGGAGTATCGTGAGCGTTTCTTCCCGGTTTCTCCACGCTCAAGCTCTGATCGAGTCTGGTCCTTTAAGCTCAACCGCGGCTGGATAATCAAGACTTTGTATTGATTCTCAATGGACGATGTGGGTGCAAAAGGATTCTCGGTGACTGTTTCATCCACGATACCCCGTAGTGGTCGTATAGCAATGGCCATTTGCAAGGCGATGGTGGTGAACAATCGTTGGGGATTGTTACGAGAGGAATCTGAATGCCAGAAAAAGAAACTTCCAATGGGAGTTCCACTCTGAGCGCATATTTGGGCAAAAGTCTGAGCGATTGCAGTCTTGCCTGCACCAGCAGCCCCATAGAGCCAGAGTATCTTTGCACTACCTACCCCTGTCGTCGAGTTCGCCCAGTGTTCCAAATCCTGCAAGGCCGCTTTGCGAGTGTTTGGATGGCAAAGGGGAGGAGGACAGCGAGCTTCTGCGTCGTATGATGCTGAAAGTGACGTGCGACGATGCAAAGTCAAGAGTCCTACAGTTACAATAATAGATTTCAGTGGGGTTTTTCATGTATTGGTCGCCTGCGTACACACCTATTTGCCCTCCCTCATGTATGATTAGATCATGACCAACGTTACTGAAGTTTCCACCACTAATGGTAAAATCCTGTGCACCATTGAACATCTGAAGCAAAGATGCGACGCTCTAGAGTTGCTTTGAGGTCAATATTAATTAGAGGTGAAGATGGTCAAGATTAAGCAACGAAGGGTTCCACAGCATTTATAAATTCAAAAGTTTGAATTGAAAGCCGATACACGACACGATCCCAGATCTGAACACTGAATTTCTCAATTTTGTTCAGCACTGGAAAGTTGGAGTTTTATCAAAGTAAGAGAGAAAACTTCGTAGACCCACTTAGCGAACGTAGGGAACGAGGCCAGAAGCAGTCTATATCCGGTATGATTGATTGCTGAGGCTAGAATGGTAGCATAAAACTCACGCAACGTCGGACGTGAACCTACACTGAAGCATAGCTTGCTCAGGAGTTTCAACCTCATACATACAAAATAACCTTTTATTATGAGGGACCTAGATACGGTGGTTATCGGTCCAGATCAGACGAACAACTGCAAGCGGACGATCTCCCGTAATGAGTTTTGTGAAACCTTTCTGTGTTGTACATTCACGACATCATGAAGATACAATCTAGCACACACACATCCTTACACTACTGTGTAGTGACACCTCTTGTGTCACGACCGCACGAACGAATGCGAATGAATCATAGGAAGGTTAACAATATGCGTAGGGTGTACATGAACAGTGTTCGAGCGTCCCATCTAATGTAATCAATTATTGTGCCAATGCCACGGTTTTGGTTACTAATTCGCGCTGAGAACCCACCTTCGCTATCCCAGATCGTACCCGCACTGTATCACTAAGCAAAAATATCAAGTTCTCGGACCCTCTCTTCCTTCGTCTCCCCTTCTCTGTCCCAATTCTGGACATCTTGAAACGGGCAATGCTTCTTTACGCATTGCCGGGATTTGCCTTTGAACATGGGCGATATTCCGATAACAGAAAAACCGAGCTTGGGCGAACGTATCTTGTGTTGATGAGTTTGTAACCGTTTCGTACTAGAATCAGTCTTCCTGCCTGAGCCTTTGGAAATCCTGGGGGAGTTGCAAGGAGTGCGATCTGCTTTGGAGTCGCAGTGTCCTTTCTTTCTTGTCGCCGCGTTGTCAGGTAAAAGATTCGACTTCTCGGCAGGCTTGATGACAGCAGTCGCTTGAATAGAACGAGAAAATGGATCGCAGGTTTGGTTGACGGGAGACAGGGAGCGGGTACGAGCGGAGGTCTGCGACTTGAATTGAGGATAGCCTGTGGTTTCTGGCCCTGGGAGTGAGTGTGGTAATAAAGAAGAATCAGAGACAGCGATTGAGGCTTCCGACGGAGTATTAGATTCAGTTAGGCGAGAATCAAAGCAGCCGCCGACAGGAGCTAGCTTTGGATTGAGAACAGAGTGCAACGGGGTGTCGGGCACATAGAAAGGAATACTGTTCGAGTCGAAAAACACCGGCGTTGGACATAGTTTGACGTGGTCATGTTCCTTAGGCAGAGGCACTATTGGCGAGGCATGATGCATTCGTGGACTATTGGTCGAATAGGTAACGGCGAGAGGAGGGCAGGAGAGATCTGGCATAGTCGAAGAGGAATCAAAGCTGGCGAGCGAATGATTGAAATCGGAGTTTAGGATTGAGCACTTTGAGCCAGTCTGAGATTCAGCGAGCATCACAAATCATAGCTACAAGTATGTATATACCTTCTCTTCCGAGCTCCCCCGTTCTTTCGCCCATTTCTCCCATCGAACCCTACTCTTTGAGGGATTCTTCCTGGCAGATTTTGATTCTTGTGGGTATTGACAAAGAGAATCAGTAATCTCAAGCTCTTGCTGATATATTGCCGAATGGTAGCAGCTGTAAAGTGAATAGCAAACGACGCCGGTAATGACGATGACGATGAACGTGAGAGCGAAGATGGTCCAGACACTGGAAATAGAGGGATTTGTGTGGTAGATAGTATGAGTGTTGATGGTAGGGAATGTCGTAGAAGTAGAAGGCAACAATTCAGAGTGCGTCGAATGCGTTGGGGACATGGTCAAGGACAAAGTTCAGAAGAACGTAAGCGCTCAAACCAATTTCTGGCGTGCTATGACGTCACGCGTTTTGATACGCTCTTTTCATCCACTTCATCCATTTTCCACTGTTCCAGCTATTGCTGAACAGCCGGACTATTCGTGCGTATTAATTACCGCTCAGTGCAAGTTTATAAGATACTCGAAGGCAGTTTGACGTTCACGGATGGATCTAGTTTCTCTGTATGGTTGATCTTTCCCTAGGCAGTGTTGAGAATTAGCATCCACAGGAATCTGCCGTTCATTTCGCTACTTCTCCATTTTGTTGATGCACTAACATGGATCTTGCACAGTAGCTGAACGGCCATCTTAGCTCCACAGGCTGTCTGAAATCGAGATCATGTCTACTTCTATTCTGGTGCGTGTCATAGTTTCTAGTTCCAATGTCATTTCGTCCGTAAATTTTGAGTTTGGAAACTGGTCTCGGTGCACGTGCTGCCCCATGCTTTACAGCATGATGGTCAGCGCAGCAGTTCATGTATGTGGCCCAGGTTCATCTTGACTGTCGCTTTCTTTACCATGCAACAAGCATTCCACAAGGCTCACAGTCTTTCCATTGTAAACTCTCATTTTAATATCATACGTGGTGACATGAACGTTGTTCATGGCAAACAAACTATTTTCCAATGCCACCATCGGCGAAAGAACGCACATCCTGAGGATGGGGGAGAAGATGAGGAAGAACTGGAAGAAGGGAAAGAAGTGGTGACTCCGGCGGAGTTACGAGCTACACTCAGCGACGTGAGTAAGTTATCTTATTGTTCTCTTTTCAAACATTCATTCCTTGAAGTTTCGTGAATTCAAGTGGGGGGATACATATGTCCTACGCAGTTTAACTGAAGGACCTCGGGAGCCATCATATCTCCAGGATCACTTGCAGGATTACAGTATTGGTATTGATTCTGCTGGATATATTTCCCGTGGCGTGAAAAGTGAACCAACTTCCAGTCAAAAGATTGCCGTAGTCAAGCTTTTCGTGTGCGACAATCAAGGCAATTTGAAATTGAGCCAAGATGAGTTCCTCTCCGTAACATATGAGGGATCGC
The DNA here is from genome assembly GCA_000827265.1 of Collybiopsis luxurians FD-317 M1. NCBI lineage: Eukaryota > Fungi > Basidiomycota > Agaricomycetes > Agaricales > Omphalotaceae > Collybiopsis > Collybiopsis luxurians. The sequence goes on along the minus strand of KN834777.1, from coordinate 314,271 downwards.
GAGCACAAGAAGTAATTCCTTCAACTTCTTTGAAGGCGCAGCATCGAGCACTGACCGTTCGGTTTAGCATTGGTACCACGATTTAAAATCCTTTTCTCGTTCGCGGTACGACCACTTGCCCGTTCGAAACTCCACATTTCGTATAACTTTGAAAGTAGTTTACCCAATATGTGGAACTTGTTTGCCTTTTCCCGCTCGATAAACCACCCTACCTTGATTTTTTTTCATAAAGGTTTGATTATCCCCGCTGCAAGACAAAATTGAATTTGAATTATTGATAGATCTTGTCCCATTTTATCATGCCTATCAAGGTGCATCCCCAATACTGAAGACATACCTGATTCGTCGGTTGGTGGGTCAGCTTTATTTTTTTTTCTGAGTCAGATCTGACCTCATGGTAACCTGAAAAATTACTTACCAGCTGGTTGACCAGAATAGCAGCTTCCTCAAGGATAAAGGCCTTCATATGGGAGTTTTGAGTGAGTGAAAAGATCCTCATATGAACCATATGGTAAATTATAGAAAGATGCGTGGCTGGACCCTGCACAAGGAGCATTTATTTATGGACCTAACATTGACACCGGAGAAGAAAACCCCCTAATCATGGCCGCGATACCAGCTCATTCATTCAATCTTCCTCCGCATATTGCAGGCCGTGAAGACCACGCAATTCATCATATGCTGCAGAGTTCAGGAGTCGATTTTCACGTAGTTCTATCAGATACATTATGTTTAAGACGTGAACATTATCCACGCATCACCCAGTGTACACTGGCAAGAGCACGTACCTTGATATCCTTGGGATCAACGGTGGTCGAAACGGCAGAGATTGGAGTGTTTTCTCTAATAGGAAGGCTGCCATTAAGCTTACTCGTTTTGATGAAGATGAAACCTCGAAGCGATTATGTCTATCCCTTCCTGGTTACATGTCTCTTGATCATTTTGTCTCGATTTTGTATTCTCACCTCCTGTGCAGGTTACCACGACCTGCTCAGTGCATGAGAGTATGAAAATCAACATCAGCTATGCCCGGAACAGGATCGAATTCAACCACGATGATACCTTCATTGACAGATACAGTAGAACCAAAGACTTACGCCTGTAACCTATTAATGACTTCCTAGCTTTGTTACGTAGAGGCCTCCTCAATCTTGTAAGTCATATTTTCATTCAATGTACACACATTAACACTTTTCGTGGGTGTTCTTCGCCATCTTCTTCTCCATCTTTTTTGGCGCCTCATTTGCATATACATCTCAAAAGATCTGTTCGCCGGAGTAACGGTACAAGATGAGTTACCAGCAGACATATCGCATATATTGCCGTGCAAGTGAGTCTCTTTCTATAAACATATGTACGCCAGGTCCTGTTCTCCTTACGGACTGAAGAATACATTGTAATTCAACCAATTGTTAATGCACGCAGCTTCAACTTGACCCGAGGGACTGTGCCAGTCCAATGTCCTAGAAATGGACAATGCCAGCTAGCGCAGAGCTCTTCTCATAAGTGAATATGGTCTTGTCAATTATTTCAAGACCACTTTCAGAGAAAGCTCCAACTTGGTACTATTTTGCATGCTCAAAAACCCAATCATACTTGAGTTTCAGAAGATAGCTCACCCTGTCACCAAGTACTGACTCAGGGATCTCAAAGACAACATTGACCTGGCCGCCTTGGATCGATCCTAGCTCATGTTGGATAAAAACAGGCTCAAGAGGTCGAAGAAAGAGAGTAAGAAGAGAACTTTGTGCAGCATTTGAGACAATGAGTTCAGAAACCTAAATTAAGAGAAAATCAGGCTGACAGAATTAAAGTTAAAGAGCATGCCTACATTTCCCACAGACATACTGGATGGAAAGTAGTAGGTTGGAATACTGGGCTAGCAAGTTAAGCTGGGTTGCAGAATGTAAAAGCGAGACCGCTTTTAAGCAAAAACATGCATTTTCATTGCTTATTTCCACAAGACATACCTGATGCATTAGTGGCCAACGCTAGCGCTTGGCAGTACTTGTGCCCTTCAGCATGTACATAGCTTTTCTGGATCACTAAATATAACGTATACTAACCAAAATAAAATAAATTACAAATTTTAGATCAATTTAAAAGTTGCCTCTCTTGGATCAGGCACAAAATCTTTGCAGCGGAAACTTGGCATTTCATTCCATTCCATGCACTTGTATGTAGGTCAACTCTACAGAACCCAATGGCGGCATACGGTGTGTCCTTTGCATTGAGTACCTGCTACATACATTCTTGCATTCGACAGGTATAATATTCGGATCTACAATTTGAATGTCAACAAGAGCGTCAGCCTTTTGAGTGGCAATTTTTGCCTTTTTCGGTGTGACAGGTTAAAAAATTTCGACATTTTCAGGCCCTGTGACCTCTGACTGTCGAATTGAATGAAATGGGATAGTAGTCTTGCTCTGAGCAAAATGCCACTGAAATGTCAATCCCCTGTGCTATTCTGATTGAAGGGGACATTAGCTTGTAATGCCCACCCGCTAGTATTTTATTCGGATCAGCACAATGTACAATTTGAATTTGAACAGCCCTTTGACTAAAGTTTTAAGTTTTCGGGTGCACAGTAATTCTTCCTTGTGAGCACTATTAAATAATGTACACTGCTGTTCGGCTTAAGTATATATGATCGAAGGTGCTGGTAGTAATTTTATGGAATAGAACCATGCCACAAAATATCAGCTCCCTATCGTGCATGTGCAAAAATGAATCACCATCACTTTGACGCAGGTTAGGTCTTTGTTCTATGTATACATACAGATTCAGTTTGCGCAGGAATCATTTCCGAGACCAGCCGTTCATCCGCTTATCACTTGGACGGATTTACTACTACCCTTTGGATTCAGCTCCGACAGCGGGTACGGCAGTGACGCTGTTGCTATATGGAACCCTAACGTATCTCATTCCTTCTTCCTCCTCTATTACTACATGTAGAGACATTGAATGCTAATCTATTAAAAGTGCACCTACGACTTCCAAGGTTTTTGCACTGGTCACTCCGCTGTCTCTGTCTCTGGGTGCGACTGTGACGAGTCCCGGCGGACCTGCTGAGGTTCCTCCTCCTACACCTGGAGCTCTGACACCTGGAATATTGACTGCGCTTACTCTGACACCTGCCCTGGGTAAGACAAGAGTTATGGCTATGACAAGTCTAAATGAGTGTACTTTGTTTTCCGGATCTCTGACACCTGCACTGGGTGAGATGACGGCAATGGCTACGACAATGATAACAAGTCTAAGTGAGTGTGCTTTGTTTATTGTGTTATGTTTTCCTCTTTCAGTTTGGATGGAGCATTTGAGTACTTCTGGTCAGGATGAGCATCCCTCTTTTTGTCTTTTCTTTCTTGGACCTTCTTTGTCTAATTGTTTTATTTTCAAAATCTAAGGAACTTGACATTCATCTTCTTACTTTAGCTCCCTCGAAGCCCAACACAATTTCCTCCTCTTCCTCCTCAGCATTTTCAATCCTCATTCCACGCTCAGTGTTTTTGCTACAGCACACTACAGTTGAAGTGTCTGCATATATTGACCATGTTACCAGGGAGAGGAAGGAGAGGGAGAGGTTTAGGAAGGCACAGAAAGGAAGGAGTGTCTGGGCTATCGTCTTCTCTTACCATAGTACTCTCCAGCCAAATTTTGCATCAAAATCTTTCAAGATGTTTATGATCACTTTCATGTGTTAACGGAACTCGTGTACAGAGTATTTGTCTGGCTGCTGGAGACCAGTCGCAGCAGGCATGATAACAGCAGTCGTTGAAGCGGCACAAGGACATAGATCACAACGTTGATTGATGAAAGACGAAGAACGGCTACATAGGAGACGAGCGGAGGTGTGCGACTCGAAATGAGGACAGATTGTGCTGCCCTGGACTGCCGTTTTCGGTACTGGGAGTGGACGCGATATCAAAGAAAATTGGCGAGAAGAATCAGAGACGATGGTTGATGCTTCCGACGGAGTATTGAATCCAGTTCAGTAAGAATCAAAGCAACCGCCGACAGGAGCTAGCTTTGGATCAGTAAAAGAGCACAACGGTGTGTCGGGTACATAGAACGGAATACTATTCGAGTTGAAAAACATTGGTGCAGAAGATAGGTTGACGGTGTCATATTCCCTAGGAAGAGGCGTTATTGGCGAGGCATGGTGTAGACGCGGACTGTTGGTCGAGTACGTAACAGCGAGAGGTGGAGAAGTGAGATCTGGCATAGTTGAAGAGGTATCAAAGCTGGGGACCGAGTGGTTAATATCGGAGTCCATAATTGAGCACTTTGAACCAGTCTAAAGTTCAGCGAGCATCACAGATTGGAGCTTCATGTCCGGATATACCTTGTCTTCCGACCTTCCCCGTTCTTTCGCCCACTTCTCCCAACGAACCCTACTCTTCGAGATGAGAGTCTTCATAGTGTGTTTTGAATCTTGTGGGAATTGACGAAGAGACTCGGTAAGCTCAAGTTCTTGCTGATATATTGCCGAATGGTAGCAGCTGTAAAGTGAATAGCAAGCGACGCCGCTGATGACGACGACGACGAACGTGAGAGCGAAGATGGTCCAGAAGCTGGAAATGGAGGGGTTTGTATGGCATATAGCATGAGAATTGTCAATAGGATGAGTTGTGAATGTAGCAGGCGACAATTCAGACTGGGGACATGGTTAACCAAGTGGTCAACGGCAAAGTTCAAAAGTTCATAAGCGCTCAGAGCGATTCTAGGCGCCCTATGACGTTACGCGTTTTGATACGCTTTCCATCTGCTCTCCATGTTCGAGTTTCGCTGAGCGGCCAGCGGCAGCCTAGTAGTAGTAGTACTTGCCGCCCAGTCATCAGAAGCTCATACGGTACTCAAAGGCAGTTCAACGTCAATGAATTAATCCGATTCCGATGGTTGATCTTTCCCTCATTATTCACCCAACTTCTCAGTAGTACTAGTGTTGGGAATGAACACCGTCAAAAAAATCTGCCGTTCATTTCGCTATCATTCATTCTGTTGATGCACTAACATTGACCTTGCAAAGTAATTGAAGGGTCATCTTAGTTCCGCTGGGTGTATTCGGTTCATCAAGATCATTTCTGCTTCTATTCCGGTGCGTGTTATAGTTCTTAGTTCCAATGTCATTTCGCCTGTAAATCTTGAATTTTGAAACAGGTCTTGATTCGTGTGCAGCTTTATACAATAGTCAGCTCAGCAGTTCATGCGTGTCGCATGCCGTTTTATCAACCATCTTGGTCGAGGGCAGCACAAGATTCGATTATTGCTACTACTACATGATTGTTTCAGAAGGAGTACGCTTCACAGAAAGGCATTGTAGAGTAGGGAAGTGCCAGATCAGGGATAAGTAGTAATAATGGTGACAGCAGCTGCAGTATTGACGGATCGAGCCATCAACGTAGCATATTCTATGGCATTTTAGATTTTTTGTTCTTACTAGCGATGATTCACTCAGCACTTTTGTTTAACATCGTCGGATTCAATCACCTTTTAATAATAACTAAGGGATATATGCTAATTTTGTGTGTTGAAATGATGCCCATACGTAACGAAAAACTCTCCTGAGCTCCTACAAACCCAAGTTGAAGCAAAAGAAAAAAGAAAAAATTAGGAACTGCAGTCACAGAAAAGTACAGTGAACAGGGTATGTAGTATCCCAACACGGCTTATACTAAGTACTCTTTTGTCATTTTTCCCTTTCACTTGCTGTGCACCCGAGTACGTGGAATATGACCTCCTTGACTGTTTGCCTTGGTCTGGGTGATGGTAATACGCAAGGTTTGATTTACAGGAGATTTATTCATGCCAATCATGATGATTATTGCAACTGGATACCATGGCTAGTACGCCAATTAACTCAAATCAGTTAATTTAGTCAAAGAAGTTGAGAGTAAAACTCACTGGACCAACAATTACTATAATCACCATAATCGCTTCAACAATCGACTCAGTCATCATACTAGGGCAAGTTTTCAGGCCAGTCATGACAGTGAAGAATGCAGCCCCTGCACAATAGACAACTCCAGACTCAATGAACAAAAGTAGGATGTTCTGAGCCCTAGTCCGTTTGCGAAGGGCAGCTTCCCTCATTGACCGGTGATGGTTCCTGAATTATTGTGACTTTATTATAACGGGCAACCTCAAATGAACATCAGACCACTTGCCAAGCTGTCCAGCCAATTATCACCGTCACAAATAGGTTTAACATCAGTGAAAACAAGCCCGATAAGAATGGGAAAGTATCATTGCCACAAGCTGGCTCTGACCACACATCCATGCTACCAAGAATGCAGCTTGTGGTATTGACTCCTATTCAAATCCAGGGAGTAAGGTCAACAATTTATCATTATGCCAAAAAAATTCTGTGCGTACCGGTATTTGAGAGCATAAGCAATGTTAAAATATACTTTGGAAATTTGGAATGCTGAAATAAGCTCCACCCTCTCCAAGCAATAACGGAGTCATTCAAGAGCAACTAGAAAGCATGTTTCAATCATTGAATCAGACATGCTTTGCGCTTTGAGATCTTTACGTTCACTAGAGCAGCCCAAAATGATGTGGTATTCAGGGGGAACCGCGAATAATGTGGTATAATGGCTTTTGGACTGAGTTCTCCCTGTACTTCTGTACCCGCTTGTATGATACTTGACCAGTTTTTCAGAAACTTCAGCATGAGAACCCCATTGGAAAAGATTATCCAGGTAAAGGCAAGAAGCATCGTGAACAAGCAAGCAAGAAGCACAATTCGCGAATTGGTACCGGATTTAGTTCTGTCAATCGACAAGATCAAACAGAATTGTGAGCTGATAAATTTGAGAATCAATTTGGCGTCCCATACACTAAACCTCTGATGGCAACGAATATTCCTATTATATACATACCTAGAAGAGATCCGTTATCACAAGTTTGTTTAATCCCTGGGCTATACATACCATAAGCAATCAGTGTAAAGGCTGCGGTTATAACGTCGGCAAAGAAGATAGCTCCGAAGGAGGCAATTGTCTGTTGTTCTTGCGGAGTCATTGCTCAGCGAGCATTAGAGCAAGACAGGGGGAAATGTTTAAATGGTCTTTAAGTCCTGAATTTATACTGCGGTCCCACCTGATGACATTGGCAAGTTCTGTGTCGAAAGGACGCGGTATCCATGATTCTGCATGTCATCTACTTACATTCAAGAGTAGACATTTGCTCGTGATGCATATATAGCATCCCCACTCTTCGGTTTCAAGAAAGATCTAGCGAGCTCAGGTCACAGCTCTTTGTACAAAAGAACTTAATTATATATCAAAAATTGATATATAGGAAGGCTCTTGAAAATGATGAATGGAATGAAGAATTAGCTTCCGGTCAAAAGCGGGCATCAATACACTGTACAAGTATGACAATAAGTTTATAGTTTAGGAATGCATCTTGATACTCATACAGGATTTAAGTTCATCATGTCGTGAGGGCTGGGACTTCCATCTAACACTGTCATTATGAGTAGTCTATAGGTGAACTCCCAAATTTGAAACAAAAGCAATGAAGTGTGTTTGACAGTCCAATGGAGCATGGCAGAAATTTGAGCGTATCACATTCTGTGTTATGTATTACAAGAATCAGTGGTTCATTACACCTGTCAAGCATTACGAAGTCGAGAACAGTTTAGTTCACAGGATAGCGGCATGTGTTACTGAACTGGTCGTACAATATCTGAGATTATAAGAGCAATCCGCATGCCTCGAGTAAAGGCTATCATCGAGTTGTCGACTACTTATGAGTACATCTGAGCAAATTGACAGCTTGCTGTCTTGGAACAAGTCTTTGATTCCACTTCGACTGGATATTATTGTGGGTTATGGGCCCCGGCCCTCTCTGATTCTAATCCGACGTCGTTGATCTTACTCCTTGTTGCTCTCTGTATCTATCACCGTATTCAAATTGACTTCCCGCATAATGGCCGAAAGCAGCACATTGACTAGCAGCACGTACCGAATTGATTATCTCTGTTGTCAGCGATTTATTAGTGCTGGTCCGAGCGCTAGAAGCTCACATGGACCTCGCATGGTTTTAGGTTTTACTATTTAAGCATTTTTCCTTCGCAACGCTCCTTTTCCCTTAACCATTTGCCTTCGCTATCACACTGTACATACTTGTACTAGCCAAAAGGACCAAATGTTGATTTATTTCTGCTTCTTTTACCCTCTCGAAAATTTCAACATCTGTGGCACCAAGAATTATGCCATATGAAAAATCAAAATGAGGGACATTCTCACCAACCTTGGTCTTGATGTGTATATCCAGGATCCTGCACTGTCATCTGACACCACCATAGACTGAAAAGCACTTTCGGTAATCTGTCTCCGAGTCACCGATGGACCCCTTGTATACATTTATAGTGCAACAACTGCTTTGGGAGCATGGACTACACTGAAGAATATGCATGAGCCTGCCGGCTCCACTAGTGTTGTCCTTGTGTGCAGAAAACTGTTTCATGCACACTGTCCAGAAGGTGCTAATATTGAAGAGCATATCCAGACACTCTGTGGATATCAGACTGAACTTGCCAATTTGGGCCAAGCACTCACAGCACCAGACTTTTCCATGACACTTCTTACATTGCTGCCCAACTCTTGGAATTCATTTATTTCCACTGTTGATCCCAGCTCTTTATCTGACAAAAATGATTCAGACCCCAGCAAATTAATTTCTAGAACCCTCAAGGAAGATCTCCGAACCTGCTCCAAAAATTCAGCCCCAGAAATTGCCCTACCTGCAAGAGAGTCCCATTCTTCCCGTCATTCCAACAAGCCTCGCTGTTTCCATTGTGGCAGTAAAAGCACAGTTTCTCTGAGACTGCCCTGAGCCTGAAAGTAACTCAGATTCAGACTCCAATCATAATAATTGCTGCTGCCGCCGCCATCACCATCAGTCACATCTTGCTGCTGCATATGTTGAACCTGGCTTTGCATTTTAATGTGCACACCCCTGATCATTGCATTGTTGCAATGCCATCAACTGCTATTTGGTTGTATAGGTTTATTGACTGTTTGTCAATCTTGCAGTTGAGAGTGTGTTCTCCTGCCATTGGTTTATGTTATGTGGTCAAGATGTATTCTCCCAAATCTGGTTGAGTTTGGTACTCCCAGATCCTCCTGTTGTTTCTGCATCTCTGGTGGAAGTTATGTAATCCCAGACTTGTACTTGTTGTCATTCTGTGGTTGAGTTGTGTACTCCCAAGAGGTTCAAGGTTTAATTTTCCTATGCTTACTCATTTTACATTTTGGACATTTTCTGATTCATCTGTCTTATTTCTTATTCCTTTGTTTTTCCTACCTCAGCTCAGGGGGAGTTTTGCTTGTGTAGCATCAAGCTGGAGTTGAGGGGGACTGTTGTGATCCAATGCTTTGACCAGAACTAGCATCTCTGGTATGAAGCTTAGTAATATTTATTTGTAGATTACTCAGATAATTACTGCAGTATTAGCAATACACAGAATGTTGTAGAACTGCTACTTATTCTGTAGATACTTCTAGAATACCTACTGTATAGTATAAAGTCCTACTCTGAAGGCCGACAACAATAGACAATTACTTATTTTGCCATCATCATTCCGAGCCTAGCCCACAATAGATATTTCAACTGTGGGGTGAAAAGAAAACCGGCCTTCAGTGGAAAGATTGCAGTAGTTTTACATGTGATGCACAATGAAGGTGCTTCAGTGAGTCATGATGAATCTCCTGAGCACAGGAGGTGAACGCCCCTGCTTTTTTCTGGTACTGGGCAATTGAGCACTCAGGCCAGGTTACCACAACTTACAATCCTTCTCCTGTTCACGGAGCAACCACATCCTTGGAAGGCCAACTGCAATGTTGTACGATATCCTAGTGTAATCCTTGTGGCCATAGCCTTGGCTAAAGTTCTTGGATAAATTGGCCGACTTGCTTGAAAACAACTGCTTCATCTCTACCAACTGTACACTGCAACACACAGCAGTGCAGTATTTATCAGCTGTAAAGATCTAGTAATATATTGGATTTTACCGTAAAATTTTCCCTTTGTTTTCCAGTGTTAAATAATGATATTGAGGTTGTACAATGTTTTGATAAATAATAAATTTTTCAGCACTTATGTTGTACTCAATCAACCCCAGTTGCGCACGGAGGTAATGAAACATCACCTTTGAATCTCAAATGATGTGACTGCGCCGGCCCAGTGCTGTTGAGCAGGGTAGGCCGGGTAGTCCGGGCCCCAGCCCTCCCACGGCTCAGAGGGGGCTCAGGGCCTCAGGGCCCAGCTCAGAATTCTGGCAGGCCGGCAGCGGGGGTCTTGAGCCAGGACTTGCTACAAGCGGCAAATGTGGACATTTCTGGTAAAACTTTACCACAAAATCATGAAAGAATTATCTGTATTTAGCCATTTCTTTCACTGTGTAATGTTCCCTTGTGTCCCTAGTGATGTGATGGCCGGGGCCCGGCTCAAAAGCCCTGGCCACGGCTCAACCTACCTGGACTAACAATCAGCAATTTGGCCAGTATTACACATGAATATGATGCATTTTTACATCTCTTATTACTATTTGAGCTGCCTGTAATAAAGAATGTGTGCCAGTAAAGAATTGCTTCAGCATTGTGAATCAAATGCATCAAAGTCACATGATGTGTATATTTAAGCTTGCAGAAAGAAAGTAGATTGAAAATACCTTGGAAAGACAAAAATTAATCAAGCAGTCACCATAAAATAGTATATGAAAAGTCAATGATAATTTTGGTAGACTAATTCTTCAATAATAGGACCATTTCAACCTTAATTTTAATATAGAAAAAGCCCCGACTCGATGCCCCTGCCCAGGGCTTCCTACCTGGGGGATATGGGCCATCGTGCTTTGCACATGGCATGTACGAGTCTGGACACTGCTAACAAGCACATACAACAACAGCCAACTATCTACAATACATGAAGTAAGTAGAGTAGAGGGCAAAGTTGGGTGCACACTTCAAATGCACTCACAACCACAAAGTCTGGTATTATAAGTTTCATATCGTAGGTGAGGTTGAGTAATTTGGTGAGAATTACCTGCTAATGTGCAAGACAGTGGTAGTGTTGAGCAATTCACTGGTGCATCACCTGTGGGAAAGAAAAAGGGTCATGGGAAAGTTCTCGAAGTGAAGAAAATAGTGCTGCTCACTATACAAAGGATCGGCAACATAGAAGAACAAAAGTAGAAAGCCCAGAATCTGGACATAGAGAAGTTACAATAGAAATCACAAGCTTTACTAAATTTCAAGCAGAATGGTGGGCAGAAGGAGGCTGGATTGAGTGAAATACATTGTAATGATGATGGCTGGAATCGGCTGGCTTGGAAATCGAGACCAATAAGAGCTGTATTATAGGACTGTGAGCATAGTAACTTGTTAAGTAACTTTTTCAATTCAATTAAGTTACTTGCAAGTAACTTTTTTTCCCCACACTTGACATTCTAACTTGCCGATGCCCTGCATTATGGATCTTCACTAAAAACCTTACAATTGGCTCATTAATGATAGATTCCATGCTCTGTATACTGTTTTGTATGAATTCTGACAAATTCAATGACATGGATGATGTTCCGAATAGGAAAGCACCCATTCTCTGCAGCAAGTTATTGCTTATTTTACAAACTCATTTATGAGTACTTTCACTAATAATCTGCAGAATATTCTAAGAGACAATTTCACTTTTACCTGCGGTTTCAAGTATCTACTTGATATAGATCAATAGCGCAGTGGTCTGCCCATATGTTGTTTCTGAACATTGACTTCCAGTGAAAATTAACCCACGCCAGGCCGAGCGAAAATGAGCGTCATAGGTTTGTAGGCAATGTCAATTCGGTCTGGCATTGGCCATCCGGTTTACCTCTTTGCCAAATAATGCATTACCTACCAGTAGCCGCACTCATCATGTGTAACAAAATAAACAGATTGCACATCAATAAAGCATCTACAAGTTCTTATTACTGCAATGCAGGAACTTTGCACTGCAGGAATTCTTCCATTACTCTATTCAACAACTCATTTCTCTCCGATATTACCCTAATCATTTTGCTCTTCATGTCTTCTGCACTCATTCAGTATATATATTAAGGTAACATATATAAACATTGTGGGATAACGGTGTGCGACTGCTTCTACAAATAAATTGTATCATTAGACAGTTCAGTTATATCTGATAAGCCGGATACAAACAATGGGATTATGCTTCGAAGCTAGCTGTTTTCCAACAAGCACCTGCACTGTATCTTTGGAAATTAGGATGGATATCAAGGTAACTTGATGCTGAAATGTGAAGTAAGTTGTATATGTGATGTAAATTGTTCAATTTATCGTAGGAAAATGCTTTATTGGTGCAGATTATCTCAAATAAAACCTAGCAATCATTGGGCCGGATGCCCTTCTGAAAATTTCTGCAGTGCTAGAGTTCTGCATTGATATACAATCTATATATTTTGTTATGCATGACGGGTGCAGCTACTGGCACTGCGGGGATTTTACAATGTCGGCGGCACGCAAAGCCAGAGGTTTTCCAGAGGTTTGGAACAAAACATTTGTGATTTTTACAATGAGGCTGGTTAAAATAATCTCCCCGAGGTTATTCGAAGATTATCCTCAAATTGAGGGTATGTTGAGGTTATGGTGAGGTTATTTTAACTTACAAATATTCTCACCATAGCTGCTGCAATGTCATTCTAAAAAGCCTCATTGCAAAAAATGTGAGAATTTTGTTCCGAAGCTCCATAAAACCTTCGGCTTTCTCCCCAACGGGCATCGTGAATTCCCCGCAGTGTGGTAGGTAATGTATTATTTGCCGGGAAGGTTAACCGAATTTCCAAGGCCAAGACCAGATTGACATTGCTTACCAGGCAACTAGCTCTTGTTTGCAGTGGACAGCTCTATACAAATTGACTCGCTGAAACTTGTTTTTGCTTGATCAAACTCGGAAATCCAGAATAAGGATGAGCTAGAATGAGCAAAAGCGAGCACTGTTGAGCAGATCATCTGAGCTGGCCGGAATACATGATTTCACAATATTGAATCCCGCATTCACTTGTTGTCACTCATTTAGGCTCAATTATGCATATACACTATTTACTGCACAATACAGCATGATACATGTATATAGGTCTTGAACAATACACTATTGAAAAGCAGGAATGCATAAGCACACAAGAACTATGAATAACTTAGCAGAATCAATTACACCCAAAGTTATAAAATTGTAGTACTAGCCTAAGAGTGTGTTGAGAGCTCTTGCAGTGGTATTCAAGGATGTGGATGCAATAGCAATCAAAGTTGTTGCAGCAGTGGAAGCCTGTAAAGCAATGCTCGAGAAGAAAATTGCTTATATACCTTTGTTACTTGTTTCATTTACTTGGCACTTTGAATCTGATTTTGTAGAACATGAATGGGTGACTGAAATGAATGAAAAAAGAAACACATATGCTCGGCTTGCACCTCCTCCACCCAGTTGTCCTTGAAATAATTATTGAGAAATGTTAGTCAGAGTACTAGTAGATTATTCACAAAGACTTACATTCTGTTGATGGTGTGAAGGGAAGTGCAACATTGTTACCTAGAGATATTTGGCTAATGTAAACATATGACAGTGAAGAAGTGAATGACGCACATACAATGAAGAAGTAAGGACCATGAGCTTAACAGAGTCAGCAAAGGAGCTGTCGATGAGAGATTCACTGAGTAAAAAAAGAAAGAGTAGTGCAAGAACCTGGAATCACGAAATTTATTTTTCAGATAAATTGATATTGTACCATCGCGGCTATGAAGGAGGATCACATCAGACTTGGGGCCTGGAGCAAGGACTGCATGGATTCAGCATCATGCGGAGCACTGAAGTCTGCGCGGAGTGACCTTGATCGCAGCTGAGGCGGCTGCGCTATGGACGACAAGTTAACAAGTTAGCGGACTTTGAATTTTGAAAGTCCGCTAACTTGACAAGTTACTTTGTGCCGACAAAGTAACTTTAGAAGCAAGTAACTTAAGTAACTTAAGTTACTTTTGTAAGGGCAAGTAAGCGGAGTTTCAATCTGACAAGTTACTTTGTCAGTCACTGTGTTATAGGGCTCAGTTTCTGCTTGCACCTGTCCCCAAGGTCCTGAATGAGATTTTACAGCAGATCTATGACAAATGTTGTGAAATGAACTATATCCGAACTGTCTCCCACAGCTGTGCATTCTGCTTACACTGACATGCAATTGCTATTACCATGCCTGGGTTGTGGACTAGAATATTGCTCGAGTATGGAATTAGGAGGTAAAAAGACAATATGAATACATGTTAAGAAGGTACACAGTAGTAAAAAAGGGAAGAGAAGGGACGGAGATGATGGTGAATGTAAATCGCGCAATGTAACAGGAGTCACGAAAAGCGACAGGTCCATATATGGGGGAAAAAATCGATATATAGAGCAACTCAGATCGCGTGGGAAAAAGGTCAAGCTCCCTGGCAAGACGATTCCTCCATTTCATTCCAGACTCGTAAAAATGTTGAGCGGGGCCCTAAGCCGTCAGAAGGCTGGGGCCCGGCTCGGACAGCTCAACGGCTCTGGGCCGAAGCCGTCACATCACTATGTGTCCCTACAGTCTGCTGTCTCAGAATTTAGAAAGCCCAGGTTGTATGCATGAATTTGATCTCCATTCTAGATTGGTCGCATACTTATCTAAAATTCAAGGACTTGCACAACTATCATTGTTCTATATTCATAAAAGAGTTCAATAGCTGTAAGAGTAAACATCTTTCATTCATATTCTAATAAAAAATCAATAATTCTGCATGTTCTTATCAGGCCGAGCCCTGAACCTGAGCCGAGCTCTGACCGTCTAGCTCAAGATTTTGGTGAGCTCTGGCTGAGGCCATTTGAGCTGTGGCTGGGGCTTTTGGGCCGGACCCAGCTGGCACATCACTAGTAAGACTTACAAATAAGCTTGACTGGACCACTGACATAAAGTATACTGCATATATCCAGGTGATTTTGAAACCAGAAGATCACTGAATCAGTCCATTCTGAATTTGACAGTGATGCATTTCTCAGTGTCTCGACCGTATGTTGAATTTATCGGTTGGTATCTACAATACACGGTGCAACAACTGAGAAACAATTTGAAGGTAGGTTTTTAAGGAGAAGAGTAACATAGTGGTTGTATTTTGTGGAATTTTACCTCCCACATATTACAGGATGTGATTATTTTCCGCACTTCTGATAACAAAAGAGCCTCAAGTTTGTCAAAAAATTTCGCAGAGTTTCCATGGTTAATGACTGAGAGCCATGAAGAAGGATATCGAATAGGTATCCTGCATTTTTTCCGGTACACCTCTGTTTTAACATAGGATACAACTAGAGTAAATCCAAGTGTGCATAAATCTTGAAGTTCCTGCGAATGTTGTCCCCCCTTAGCCTGATGTAGGTAATATCACAGTAATATCATAAGCTCGTTGTTTTCTAACTGCTCAGAAAAATTGCGTACCTGGAATCGGGCCCATGATTGTAACATCATAGACACAAGGTCAGGAAGTACCGAGTACCAGAGCTCCCCTAACTCTACTCTTCGACTGATGGCAGTGTATATTGAAGCAAGCTTGGAAATAAGCTCATCACTTCCGCTTGCATTTTTACAATGATGGAACCAATCTAAACCTTGTCTGTTGCCTAGGTTTAAGTAAAAGTAGTCTTCGAAGAAGATTGTCGCAAGAAAGTCATGCCCCAGTGATTTATCTATGTGGAATTGCAATGATCGGCGGGGGTCAAAGAGGAAATCTGTGAATGATGCATGGCAAAATCTGAATCCTGATTCTACCGGTGAAGGCTCTCTAAAAAGAGAATGAACGCCAGCAAAAGTTGCATAAAGGGTACCGGAGGGAATGTGGCCCAACACGTCTGAGATTGAGATTACAGTGATTTTGTCACTTTCTCGAAACACAATGGAACCTGCCAAAATCTGCAGAAACAAATTTCTTTTCTTCACAGTTGATAGAATCTGAAAATAGAGCGCGTCGAGTTCTGCATATGGTGAATTCCCACCTTCATGATCCTTCACTTGAAGGCCTAGTACTATATGAAGACGATCTGCTGGGACATCACAATCTTCACTGATCCATTTTAACACTGTTGATGCATATATGAACTGGCCAGATGATTTCTGTACGAGATATTCAATCTGCTCAGACGAGGGCCAAGGACGGGGAACATGTGCCATTGAGCATGAGTGACATGTAAGGATCTTTTTGAATCCATCTACCAAGAAGAGTCGAATATCTTTTGAGGCCTGATATGCATCATCAAGGGGCATCCACCTGCAAATATTTCGGAACTCTGCTCCGGCGAAGCTCTCCTTGATACGTGGCTCTGGTCTGCTGCAGACAAGAATTTGGATCGGCAGGCCATATTTCTGCACCATCTGTGCAAGAATGGACAGAATCTGCTGCCATTCACCATTATTACTAGAACACTCGTCTAGGCCGTCAATGACTAGAACCCGAGGACCTGTTGAGAAGGAAAACTCGGAATTATCTGGAACAGAACCATGGGTGTCACCAGACATTTTTGGTCGTTTGTTGGAAGAGGAAATAAAGCGAGATGAAGGAGAGCGAGCGCGTTTCTTGCGGTGTTTAATACGGTAGCTGAACTCTTGGTGGATTCGAACCTTCATCCAGAGCTGAATAATTAGAACATAGCATTGATTCTCAAAAGATGATGTCGGCGCAAAAGGATTGCGAGTGACTGCTGCATTCACAACCGCACGCAGCTCTGGTATAGCAAAAGCTATTTGCAGAGCTATTGTGGTAAACAGTCGATGAGGGTTATTCCGTGTAGGATCTGAGCGCCAGAAGAAGAAACTTCCGAGCAAAGTTCCATTCTCAGCACATTTCTGGGCAAAAGTTTGAGCAATTGCAGACTTTCCTGCTCCAGCCGGTCCATAAAGCCAGCGGATCTGAGGGTTGTCTGGCTGGTCAGATCTGCTCGCCCATTGATTCAAGTCGTGTAGGATGGACTCGCGAGTTCCTGGATGGCAAAGGGGAGGGGGATAACGAGCGCCAGCGTCATAGCTTGCAGAAGTCGATGTGTGAGAGTACAGTGTAGCCAGACCTGCGCTCACAGGCTTAGGATTTCGGTCATTGAATGTGCAGCCTCGTGCTCACCCTGTTCACCTCTTTGTTCAAAGACTCGGATATTCATATCGCCCCCGACGCTATTAAAAGTTCCCCCATTGATAGTAAAGTCCTGCGACCCGTTCAGCATTTGGACAGAAAAAAAGCAAGCAGGAGGAAATGCTGCTCTGGGCGCTGTTGACCAGAGGCGACCTTCGGTGAAAAGGATAAAGGGTGTATGCAAAGCGTCGATGCTCTACACCTTTTAGTGAAGCTATGCTCTCTCACGACCATACACTTATCGATTGCACAGCAGTGTTTTTCCGGGAGTTCGATGGTCAAATAAATGGGCCCACATCCCAGTTTCCTCAGGGTGTACTCGGAAACACTAACATTAGTTACTAACGCTCTCACCTTGCTGGTGAGGTCTATTCTATGTTGCGAAAATGCACTTTGATGAGATTCAAGTTGGGACTGTATTAATTAGTAATACTAGAGAGCGATGATCAGCTGCTGGATGGTTACGATACTTCCGGCAAAAAGGGGAAGTCTTTTGGGTCCCGGGTCACTGTACTTCTCTTAGCCAGCCTCAAGGTAGATGGAGAAGGACTCACAGTGATCTACTGCTAGTAGTTAGAACGGTACAACTGAATACTCACACTGTCCGAGCACCTGAGTAACGTCAAAGCCGGTCTCAGTTCCAGTACGCAAGCAAGGTCTCGGCCACGGTAATGGACCCTTCATCAGGCATTGTCGTCTGCAAGCTGCCCGCAAGTCGGTGTCGTGTCCGAGTCGACGCGTCGGTACATTACGTGGGAATACATCACGTGACTTGATGATGCCGATTTTTGATTCCGTCGAGGCCCTTTCGGTTGACCTCGACAGCGAGCTACGCCGTGTAATCCGCCATTTCCAGCTGGCCACCTTTTGCTACTTGTTCTGGTACCACCACCTTGATTCTAATAATCTCAAATTTTATGTGAAAACTTCAGTAGGCTGTTCAGTTTTTTTTCTAATAAATTCATTTCTCAAGTGATTCAGCAGGTCAATATTACGAGAATACAGGGCATATGTCAAACCTAGCATGACTTTTACGCCTCCTTCGCTCAATAATCCGATTCTGGCGTCCGCAATTCCTTTGGAAACTGAAGAAATTTCTTACCTGGCGTACGAAGGGGACTATGCTACCGTTTGGGATCTGCGACGGAAGATTCTCGAAGAGGAAGTAGACGATAGTCAGTCCGATTTTTTGTCGGCTACTTTTTTGACGGTCCGGGTTGTATCGTCAAGTCTTCATCGGCTATGGCTCTTTTACATTGGGAAGAAGGATTTCAAGCCTGTTCAGGACGACAGGCTAGTAAAGGTTGCCGAGTCCACGATTGTACCCCGTAATCTGTACCCTTGTTCCGAAGAATGTTCTCATCAAACTGCACCATGTCCCAATTGCTCGTCTCCATCCAACAACTTCTCCACACCTCCTACAGCTTCTAAATATCTTCCCAGACGTCCATGGCGTCGGCCGTGGAATGCTTTCCTGGACGCAGTACGTGCTGCTCTCATCCGTCGTGTGAATCGTAATCATCTCGACTCTGACGCACAAAAATGGACATGTGCACTCAAGAACGGTTTCGTCATTGCCAATGCCGTTTCACCCCCCAACTCGGATGAATGGGTCACGTCCGGATGGGAGCAGGTTAGGTCTTTGCTCTACGTACACGTACAAATTCAGCTGGTGCAGGAATCATTCCCGAGACTGGTTATTCATCCGACTATCACTCGTACACCTTACTATCCTTTGGATTCAGCCTCCACAGCAGGTACAGCTGTGACGCTGTTACCATACGGAACCCCAGCGTACCTCGTTGCTGCCTACTCGGGACCTACCTCTGCTTTGACTGCGCAATTCCAAAACGCTCTTCGTGGCTTGGGCGTTGACGGCTGGGAAGGTCTGGGTTTGGGTCGGCCGAAAAAGAACGGGAAAGGTAGAGAGACCCCGGGTAAAGTCAACTATGTAATTCTATACATCCCAGTCCAGCCGGCCGCCAATGCTGGGAATAGAGATAGGAGGGGTCTTGCCGCTATCTACCCTTCCCGACTCGTTCTAGCTCTTCCTCCGGCCGTACGATCCCCGATGGATCCGACTCTCCTCCCAGCACTTCCGGCTCCGCTTCAGCCATCCCCGATGGTTCCTGCCGCAATCGTCAACGCTGCTCAGGCTGTGGCGAATGGAACGATTACCTCTCCAATAGGTGGACCCCGATCTGCGTATCAGTTTCCTCCTTCTACTTCGACGACGACGAGTACTTTTCCCACACTGAATTCTCCTCTTGGATATGGGTATCCTCCTCCTTTCGGTAATGGTCCAGGTTCTTCTTCTGCTCCGGGCCCAGGGGCCCCATTCCCACTTCCGCCTCCTCCTTCAACTACTTATGCTTCTTCCGCTTCTTCTACTACAACTACAGGCACCATGGGGACTTTGGGTGACTTCCACCACCATCCTCATCCCCTTCATTCTCGTCATCATCCGACTCTCGCTCCGAGTCTATCGAATGCTAATTTATTAAGGGCGCATAGGGCAGTTAGTACGGCTTCTAGGCTTTCTGCGCTCGTCACCCCATCGTCTTCTTCTCCAGGTGCGACGGTGGCGAGTCCCGGGGGTCCTGCTGCGGTTCCTCCTCCTACACCTGGAGCTCCGACGCCTGGGACGTTGAGTGCTCCTACCCCGACGCCTGCGCCGGGTGGGGGGACGGCTACGGCTACGACGACGACGACTTCGAGTGAGTGTGATCTGCTTTATCCTATTTGTATTTCTATCTTTCGGTTTGGATGGGTGGGGTCGGTTTCTGACATCTACTGATATGACCGGGGATATCAATCTCGCCTCGAGCTCGTTTTTCTATTTCTTTTCTCTTCTTTTTGGTCGGACTTTTTTTCGTCCAATCGTTTTATTTTCGAAATCTAACGCACATTTTATTCATTTTTTACTCTAGCTCCCTCGAACCCCAATACTATTTCCTCCTCATCGTCATCGATCCTCATCCCAGGTTCAACAACGTTTTCGCTCAACCAAACCGCAGCTGAAGTGTCCGCGTATGTCGATCATGTTGCCAGGGAGAGGGAGAAGGAGAGGGAGAGACTTAGGGAGGCACAGAAAGGGAGGAATGTGTCCGGATTATCTTCTCTTTCTGGTGGGGGTGGAGGTGGGGGCGGTGTCGCCTCATCGTCGTCCTCTTCACCGTCTACCTCTGGAAACGCACCCAACACCACCACCGCAGGCTCGGGGTCGAGATCTGTTCCGCCGATATCTATCCCTGATAATCCCAATACCAACAACAATAATAGTAACAATAACAGCACCTTGGTACACCCTTTGCACCCGATGCATTCTGGGGTACCTGGAAACACGGACGCGCAGATGTTTTATCCTTCGCCGCCTACGAACCCTCCTTCGGTGTCGGCTACGGGTGCTGGTGCTGGTACGGGTGCTGCGATGAGTCCGGTGGTATCTGAGAATGTGCAGCCGCTTCCGCTACCGCTACCGCAGCTCCCGCAGGGGTTGCCGTCGATGCATGATGCGAGTGTTGCAGGCGTGGGAGTAGTAGGGGGGAATCGATCGGGATTTGGAGAGGGGGCGAAGGGGGCGACGGCGACGGCGGCGACAATGACGGTGAATGTTGATGGTGATGGTGATGAGCGGATGGAGGTTTCGGCTGGCGGGGGAAGTGGTAAGAGCGAGGGTGGGGATGGGGAGAAGGATGTCGTTCGCCCGGTTCCTCCGCCGGCGCAGCAACAGGCCCAGTCGTTGTCTGTATCTTCCGCCCAATCCCAACCGTCGTTGTCGATGACACAGCCTACAACACAGTTGCCATCATCATCATCATCAACCACGACGACGACCGTCGCCGCCGCCACCGCGATGAACACGGCGTCGACGTCCAGTGCTACTGATTGGGAAGGGCTTTTTGGTCCCGATGGGATGGGGATGGGGATGGGGATGGGAATGGGAATGGATCTTGACGGGTTTATGAATGATATCAACCTTAACCTCAACATGGGTGCGGGTGCAGGGGGTATGGATATGGACATTGACATGAATATGGCGTTGTTTGGTGTGGGAGGGGCAAGTGGTGAGGGTGTAGGTTCAGGAGGGGCCGCGGGGGGTTCGTTCAATTTGGACGACTTGGGGTGGAGTATGGACACGGGGTTCGGGTTTGGGGAGGGTGCCGGGGGTGGTTCTGCTGGGGGCTCGATGGCGGGTATGGGGACCGGGACGGGTACAGGTGCGGGTGTGAGTGCCTCGAATACAAACGCGTCGTCGTTTTCCTCGTTTCAGGGTATGGATACGTTCGCTCAGGTCATGCCTCCTCCTATGACTCGCCCCGTTTCAGCTTCAACGGTGCAGCGAAATGCTGTCGCGGCGGCAACAGCACCCACTCATCATCGCCAGTCAAGTGGCAGCGGGAGTGGATCGGGTCTTGGGGTAGGTGGGATGGATTTCGAAGGTGATTTCACGGAAGATGATTTCAGCTTTTTCGATGCCAAGCCTTCAACAACGGTGGTAACTGCTGCTGCTGCTGTTGCTGCAGAAGCGAATGCGTCGATCAGTTCCAATTCGATGTTGCTGGGTCCGCATCAATCTCCTCCCTTTGCGGCTCCTCCAGCTTCTGCCAATACAACTACCATCAACAATCACGGTAACAACACTAGCACCAATACGAACGGAGATCCGGACCCTTTAGCATTCCTCAACAACGAGGACTCGTCGTTCTTTCTAGGTCTGGGCCCTCCTTTGCCGATAGGTTCCGCTCCGACTCCAGGCTCGTCGACCTTTGCCTATCCATCTCATCCAACTCCGTACTCGACATCTCACCCCACCCCGGGCGGTACGATGACAATGGGTCTTACTCCATTTACGGTGGATGTCGAAGTCGAGGCTGAGATTGAGGATGGGATGGATCCAGGGTTACCTTCTCCGCCTGAAGAAGATGGGGATCGTATCAAGGGGATATTTAATGTCCAATTTGACCAAACCAACGTCCCTTTCACCTCCGCTACCCCCCTCTCTTCCCCTTTCCGCCCTTCCTCCGTCCGCCCAACACATCCGCACTCCCGAATAGCAGGAACCGGATCTCTCAGATTCGCTCCTCTGAAGGATAGGAAGTTTGCTCCGATCCCTTTTGCAAAGTCGCATTCGGTAGCGGATAGCAAGTATCGAGTGTCTGGAGGGAAATTTGCGTTATTGAGGAGCTCGAGTTGGAGCGGTCCGAATCACAAGAATGGCAAGCCGTCCAGCTTTGCTGCTATGCGTATGAATGCGGCTGCGCTAGACTGGGGGCAGGCTCGGGAGGGGAGACGGGCGAGTGTCGCCTCGGTGGTGAAGGAACACGACGATGATGGTGATGATGATAAGGAGATCAAGAAGGATATGGAGTGGGGGTCTAGAATAACGCCAGTGACAGCGATGCCGTGGGCTCTTCCTAGCCCGGAGGATAGCGATAACACGGAATCGAGTGATGGGGGCAATGGTGATTCTTCGGACGAGGAGGAGGATATCCCGCTTGCGGTGGTGACAGGTGTTATTCCACCATCTCTTCCTCACAGTTCTGCCTCAGATCTCCCAACTCCCCCTAATCTACCTTACCGTTCGGTGAAGCCATCAACAGCTGTGTCCAAGTCGTTTCCAGGTCTTAAACCTTCCCGCCGTCGTGGTCGAGGCTGGCGTCCACGTTACGATCGCGCTACGAACCCACGCTTTGGGGTCATCAAGAAGCTTGCTACGGTTAGGCGCAGGACCAGGGGCACGAAGGATGGACGACCAAAATGGATGAGGGACTGGGAGAAGGAGACGGGGAGGGAGGCAGATGAGGCTGGGAATGTTCAGAATGGGCGAGGAGAAGTGGACGACGATGATGATTCAGATCTGGATGACGAAGACGAGGACGAGGAAGACGCCGAAGGGACTGCAGATGAAAGGGTTGACGATTTGGTAGACTTGGATACGCAGGATGAAGATATGGTTGTTGATGGTGAAGAAGATGCGGGAAGAAGAGATAGTGGCAAGAGGTCGTCGAGGAGAAACGGCCGAAGGGAACGGTCACGTCCGACGACGCCTCTGCCAGCTTATCTTCCTCCTGGGCCTGATTTGATAGCGACATGTTTTCATTGGGTTCATCTTGATGGTATGAGTGCAGGCGAGCGAGCTCCTCGGGGTGAAGGGATGATGGTTCAGGATTCGAATCACTCCATGCAAGTTTCTCAGTATGATGGCATTCTACATGGCGGTAGGTTTTTATCTAGCTGCTAAGCTGATTATTTTGCTGACTTGATCCACAGTCCCAACCCCTATCTCCCCCTCAGCGTATATTGGAACGTCAACTTCAGCTTCCCCGGCTTTTGTAGCTACGCCTGGACCGACTTGGAATCAAGCTTCCACCCCTTCAGCAGACGCCGATCCTGTGAAGGAGGCAGAAAAACTCCGAATGCTCGAAGCCACTGTGTATGCCGTCGCTCAAGAGTGCGTTGAGAATTTTGTCTGGGCCGACACGTGGATCACTGTGGACGAGTTGGTCGGCGATGCAAGTGCGACGGAATCGTTCAAGAATGAAGGCGGATACTTGGCCAGTGCGAAATGGCGTATGGAGGGGTCTATTGACTATGTCTGGCTGAACGAGGTTTCGGTGGTGAAAGAGTTACTTGTAGGAGCTTTGGGTGATACTTTGCTTCGAGCTGGGGATTTATTCGATGGTAGGTCGATTGTGCCTGGCTACTTTGAATGTAACTGATACGTGTTTGATAGTCTGGTCACCATCCACTAGTTCTGCTACCCCGAGACCGCTTTCGTCCGCCCAGAATAGCCAATCGACTTCATCCTCATCGTCTCCGTCTTCCGTCCTATCTCCTCTTTCACCTCCCCTCCTTTCCGTTGCCAAATCTGAGGCGATTATACATATCATGCCATCCGCTCTTCGGTTTTGGAATAAGCTGGGGCTCGGACCAAAAAGCGGCAAGAAGGATATCACGGTTTTTGTTTTACATGAGAAGCTACCTTATGAAACACCTCTCGAAACTGATTCGGGGTTGAGCAGTTGGGCGACAGCGAGCAGTTGGCGACAGGAGCAGTTAGACTTGTGGTTGAAGAATATGACCGAATTGTATAAGGTTCGTATAGCTTGATTGTGTTCATTGACACGTGCAAATGAATCTTTCCCTAGACAAAACACCTTGGAGAAATGACTCTCGGCAAGAGTAGTTTCTGTGAGGAAGACGGGATCGTATCGTTCCAGTTCGATTCATCCTTCAGAAAGAATTTAGGTATAGTTCTGCTTAAACTTGAAAATGCATTTAGCTCTAATTGTCATTGTAGTCTCTTTTATTGCAGATCTATCTTCGCCGAAAGGCAGTTTTGTTTTCTTCGTTCTTATACCGCTATCCGCCATGACTTTCGCCTCCGAAACCCTCCGCCACATCTTCTCTGCTGTCAAGAAAGCTAGTAAAACCCACCCGGATGACCAAATTCTCTTTCAATTTGTCCCCGAGCCGCACGTTCTCAACGCTGCTGTCCACCCCTCTTCGCCTCTCGACTACTGCTCGGAATCATTTCTCGAGTCAGTCTACAACCGAATTTTACTGCCTGTCGATCGCGCAACGTCGAGGAAACTGCTTCCTCCCAGTAGCAGGGTGAAGAAATTCTTCGAAGTGCCGGCTTTCACGCTTGCTCGTCCATTGAGCGAGAGTAAAGTCACCTACTCGTGTTCAATTAACCCGTCTCTGGATGTGCTAGATCATTACACTTTGCTTCATGTTGGATATCAGGTCAGTTCGTGTGGGAGATGGATTCTCGCAGCGTGCATTGATCAGCGCGGCGAGGCTCATGATATCGGTGTCTGGTCCACTCAGCCGTACGTTTCCACGGATAAGAAAGATGACGAGTCTACAATAGACGGAGGGGTTGTTCCAGATGAGATGTATGTCGTCAGCAAGGTATGGGATTTTGCTATGCAATTCGCGGAGAAGGGAAATGTGGAGTGGAGGCTTGCCTTTGCGAAATTGGGAACCATGGGTACTATTGAATTGGATGGTGAGTTTTTCTCATGATCATGACCACAGTTAATCTTATCGTTAATTCGGGGTAGCGTGGATGACCCATTTATCGACCGTCCTGTATTCAATTTCCAGGAACGCTCAAACGCCTGTACACGCCTCTTTGCTCAGTGTTGAGCGTTCAGCACCATGGGTTCTTCTTCCTGCTCAACTCCAGTCTCCTACTCTTCCCTCCCAATCTTCGAATCCCCCTTCTAAAGGCCCTTCACTATCTCGTTCCGTCTCTGGATCAATCAAAACATCGTCTAAGAGCCAGTTCTTTATTGATACCTCAATGACTACATATAGCCTTTATCAAAAGACCCCCACCCCCGTCGGTCCTCCGCCAACTTTGCAGGACCTCGGGCTCGCAACTGACCTTCTTGCAAACACCGTTGCTCCCATTGAGAGCGACGATCATCCTGTAGCACACAATCAACCTCTACTTCCTTTAAGCAGCTCCGCTCTTGTCCGCACGCCATCGTCATCTAACTCTCATTCCCCGACACTTCCTCAGATGACTCAGATTCATTTGCTGTACACAGCCAAGTCCGAAGGATGTACCTATCCGCCTGTTACTTCAGGTGTAGCCGATTCGCCTCACTCTCTTCTTCACGATATCACAAACTCTTTCTATTCTCTCTCTGTACTCTCGAATGCGAGATGGAGTATGGCAGGCGGAAAATCCTTGTTACCTTTCCACCTGGGTGCCGTAGAGACCATGAGTAATGCGTTATCTGCACGCGGTGGTTCTGATGCTTTCTAACCTCCCCTCTTGGAATAAAGGCTTGTAGTTTCTTTCATTGTAACATTTTATGCATCTTTCTTGCATTTTTGCATCGCATGATTTGCTAACTATCTAGACGGCATAATTGTGTATACGTATCGCATATCTTGTATTATAGTAATGTACCACTACAAGTGTCAACTAATTGCATAGATCACGGTTTCTATTACTTTTAGACTTTACCATGTTAGGTGCAGAGAGCTTCGAGACCTGGATAAGTCCGCCGCATAGCTGGGCCCGGCGTAGGCTTTGTAGACTAATAGCAACTCGGGTGGGTGTGGCTTCTAACTTCTGACGTTTCCCCAATAGAGCCAGGTCGTTTCTCGGTAAATGCTGGCGCACGCTCTTACGTATGCTGCGAGCCTGGAAAATATCGGTGAGCTGAACTCTAGACTTCGAGGTTAGTTGAAGATTTTTCAGCAATATTGAGCCTTCAGGCTTAACTCTTGGTTGACGTTCGCGAACTGGACGTTGTGAGTTTTCGTCCCGGTATCTTCCCAGCAAAACAGATAATCTACCTCCACTCTGATAGCCTTGCCAGTCGAACAGTTTATCCCTAGCACTGGTGAGAACAAGATCTCAGAAGGATCACTGGCATGACGTAGACCCTGAGATGGACTACGTATATATTTCACTTTGGGTGCTTCATCATTTCCCCTGTCACTCTTCGAGAATTATTTTCCAAGTAGTTATTACCGTCCGATAGTCTGAAGTATAGTTGATGTCGGTCTTCAAGATACAAAAAGAGCCAACGTCGATGAAACCTTTCACAACGCCTCAAATACTGGCCATTTCTTTGTTTGTCGAATACTGGAGCGATTTCACGACGGTACGGTTAACCTATGCACTACTCCGGTGAGCCGTGCGTTGGCAAAATTGACTATGCCTCCCCTTCCCCATAGTACTCCAACGCGCCCAGTGTGTTTTCTTGTGCTTATACCGATACAATGAAAAGGATTCATCTGATTGCAACAGTGGGTGCGAATGCGAAACAAGTACCTGTAATTGATCAAAGTTCATGATTCCTCTTTTATTGCTGCACGAAAGATTCCCAGTTCTGCTTCCGTCTAAGAGGCTGTGATTGAGCCACAGAGAACACCCGATATGACAGACTCGCAGTAATCAATGGATCATTATGTACAGACTAAATCACTACTGAATTCTATGAACACACGGACGATAGTCGAAGGCTGGGTTCTCTGCAAGATTTCTCTAGCTCATCTAAGCCAGTGTAGGGGGGGTGATATAACCAACTTGAATGATCGGTAGCACGACTCCATCGCCTGCATTACTCCCTACATCGTCCAAATATTTCCTGTAAAATCTCCACATCTCCGGGTTGGCCGCCCGATACCTCTTGTTCCTCTCGTCTTCCTCAGCATGCCCAGGTTGAAAAGGCCTTCCTCGGACGAGGAACGATCCAGGGTCCAGTTCGGCTGGAGCGACATTGAGCGAACGGCTTGGGGAGCTCGCTATCGCAGTTGCAATTGTCAAATACTCAGATGTAGGTGGCGTAGTTGGGAGGAAAGGAGAAGGGAAGACGGCTTGAACAGTCTGAGCAAAAAGCCCCAGGGTAGAAAGATTAGTCGAGCGATTGGTGACCCAGATCTTTCGAACGGACGAATTTGCACGAAAATAACCCTCGACAATTGCGGATGTCAGACGTTTTGAGAGACCAGGAAAAGCTCCCAACTTTGGGTTGATACAAGCAAGTCCGGCATGGATCGCGAATCCCTCCGCTAAATTGGGAATTTCGACAACGACGGAAGACATAAACCCAATTATTCGACCAGTCGACGGAGAGAGACCAACAGCAATCAACTTGTCAGATAGTACGGAGGGATCATCGACCGCAAGACATTGATAATCGGGTAATTGTGATGAATCCGTATAATGCAGCGAAGCCATAGCGACCTCTCGAAGTTCGTTCACGAAAGAAAGTTGCTCAGTTTTGGACAGGAAGAGCCCTGGACGTTCATATAATGTGACTATCGGCTGAGATAGCTTCGAGTTGTCGTTGGATCTGGATATTTGAGTCAAAAATTCGGGAGCCATTGGCTACGAGTTCACGTTAGAGGGGAGGTACAACTCTAACGGATTTGATTGTCAGTGTACAGTCTTACTCGAGCGTTAAAACTTGCCTGCCAACTAGAAGCTCACAAGCGAATGAAGGCTGTAAACTCGAAAATGCCATTAAATAAGAATAAGCCTCATGGCGCGAGGAGAAGAAAAAAAAAAAAAAACTACGGTACTAGATGCCATGAATAATCACATAGTGACGGAGGAAGATAGGAATTACTAAAAATAAAGAAGGGTCCCTTGTAAAATCGATCGAAATACATATTAGTACAGAGAGTCGTAAGTATGTAAGTATGCCAGCACAGCACAGCACAGACACAAAACGAACGTGTCGAAATGCAGTAATATATTCAGGGTTGGCCTAGTCTACTGTGGATCAGAAAATCAAGCAAGAATTGCTCGACTGAAATCCGAAGTTGTAATTCTTCAGACCCTCGACGCGCATTTGGAAATGGGAGTTGATTATAGACATCAGCGTCCATACCAAGCTGTAAAGAGCAATGAGTGATGGTCGTAAAAGAGAGGAGAGGGTAGGTCACCATAGAACCCCGTAGCAGTCCGAAGGCTGCGAAGCAAAGAGTCATCGTACCGACGAGAGACTGGCTAAACCGAGATCAAACGTACCTCACCGACCACGCTTATCACCAGTGAAATCAAACGCAGAGCTGTATAAAATTTGAGATTCAGATTTCAATTATGATGTGCGAACGATAAGGCCGCCCACAGCAGATGGCCTGATTACGAAGAGCCTAGGTAAGCCGATGTACTCGTGGAATGCAGCACTTCCGACTCACAATGAACAGTTTAGCACCATCTCGGTGCAAGGAATCCAGAACATCAACGTTTGTTCTGTAAGGACGTTCAAGTGCGTAGAAAATTGCGAGCGTGACAATGACTAAGTCAAGGAGCAACTGTGAAGCCAACGTTAGCAAGACTCTCATCAGGAAGCTCGGCGAACATACAAATATTCCCAGAGTGACAGGGAAAAATGGGGGTATGGTCAAGATGGCACAGGCGGAGATCTCGGGGAAGAAGTGCGTAGCCTCTGCAAGACAGTCAGATCAAATAATACGGACAACATTTATATATGTAAATGGAGATACTGACGCTGAATTTCGAGTATGGAAAGTACCGCATTCGGTATAGACGCAGCGATGAATATAACAAACACGACCAGCAGAGCAATGGAGGTTCCTCTTCGCTTGTCCCAAGCGCGGTAAACACGAAGAGTTATGAAGGCTGGGCGGATAAGAAATCGATGGACGAATCGCTCCCAAGAAAATCAAGTACACACATTGAGTGATGACGGTTATCCCCATACCAGCCACCGCAAATATCCAGTTGAATAAATGGCACCTGTATATATTAGACGAGGTTGAGAAAGGCGACTCGTAGGATGCGGATACGCACGCCTGCCGTGTTATAATGAGTAACGAAGATAAACCGGCACAGAGTGAGCACTCACATTATCGTCCAGTCTGGTTGCTGAACCACCGTACACTGGAATATGAAAGAGAGTATTACAAACGATGAGATATACTCATGACACTGATGCGTACTCACCATAAGCTGAATAGATTACAATGGTCTCGACCCCGTACCGATTCAGCGCAAAAGTTAACTTTTGCAAGTAATTGCGACCGGTCGTCCATATCGTCTCAATCTCTTCGTTCAAGGTGAGCAAATGATTGTAGATGATAAGCACCAATGCCACGCCTAGGAATAAAAATCAGTACTCTTGCGATACGCTCAAAGTCAAAATCGTGCCTGTCAAATACCGAACACGAGCCAGAGGGAGGAAGTCGGCTTCTGGAAGTTCTGCCATGGCTTCGTCTTGAAATATGTTAGGAGAAAATTGAATTTAGGGATGCCGTGAGCAAGTAACTTTTCTCGCTGAACGAGCGTATAACTACAACCAATTTTATATTGCTTGGAGATCCGCAAAAAGGAAGAACTTGATACGTACAACGCTCCCAGGTTCACAAAAATAGGCACCTGATCTCGAGTAAAACGCTCGAGGAGCTGGATTTGTATAGCTTGGACATATAAGCTCCCGAACTGCCAAGATTCAACTTTGCTGTCTCGAAACCAAATGATCTAGGAGACGAGAAGGCGAACAATGTAGCACATCGCAGTTAAACTGAATGTGTAGCCAATGAGAAGCCACAAGCCGAAACCGGTTGGACTGAAAGTTTATGGTGATTCAGATGGCGATGCCGTTGCTTTCGTACCAGTTGAGTTACGAAGGCAGTACACATTCATTTTGCTGAATGAGAACGAGTATTTCGAGGAGTGAAAGACATTAATGACAGGGGTGACAAGAAGCGAGGAAAACAGGGACGGATGATACGCGAACCATATGTGAATCATAATGGAAGACATTGAAGTGAAAATCAGTTACTATCACGTGACAGTTTGGCGACCGTGTTTTGATCAAATTGAAGGGTGGTGATTACTAGAGCATGAAAATTGGGGCATTGTCACTGAAAATGTTCGGCTACATGTATTAAAATACATTATGCGATGAGCTGCAAGTTGCACCTGATGAAATCCGCCGCACAACACTGAACTAAAAAGTCTAAACCTCGACTCCGATCACTCTCTGGGCTGTTTTTAGTTATCTCGACTGGAGGCACCTCGCATTTGCCTCGCATTGTTGTAAGCTGTGACTGAGGGCACTCCGCATTGTTAGCAGACTGGGATCCGATGCTGATATCACGACAGATCAATCATTTTTTTGGAGTCGAATCATCTCTCACCTTCATTTGAGCATGGGAGAAATTTGCTAAGTGTAGAACTGTTCCAGTTCTTGTCTTACTACCTGTTTTGTGACTGCTGACTCTGATGATCCTCAGCGCCGCACAGGAAATCCCCGGCCCTTATCATAGCGGTAGAGAATTTTTTGTCTAGGCGCCAGAGTCGATATCATGCCTTCTATCATTACGACATAGTGCTCTTGATCTAACATACTTTCTGCATCTTGATCAGCCCGTTGCGGACTAAGAGAGCATGGTGATGGTGGGAGTCTTCAGCCAATCTCATACGAGACTAAATAACCTGGTACTTTTTTGTTGCTTGATCACAAGTACTCCAATAAGTACTTTGCACTATCCCTGTTGTTCCTCGCTTCACCGGTATTCATTCATCCAAATCGTGGAATCCTTCATCATGATACCATACTGAGCTGGCAGAGAGGTGGTAGGCGCGAAAGGAGTTAACTTAGCTTACTTCTATACCTCCTAAAAAACCAATTCTGTCCACCAAAGTTTACTGCGTCGCGAGGCTCTACCGCATGCTTGGAGCCACATCCACATCCATGTCAGGCAATCCGATGATTAGCTTATCCTCTTGAGAGTTTTTACTCTTTCCCTCAACCGATCAAGCCGGTCGGGGCTGGACGGTATTTTTTTTGCTCGGGGATTTACCCATCATTCCCTTTCTTTCGCCTTGATCAACGCAGTCAAGTGCTGGAGCTTTGATAGAGAAATGTAGAAGTAACGTAATTTCTCATTTCGTCCACTTTTCCGGAAAATATCTCAACGTCAGAACCCAGCAGTAAACTTTGCAGTACTCGCCACGACTTTACAAAAGGCGGTACTTACTGTGAGGGCGGTACTGTGATTTTCTGATAGCCTAGAGTTTACAGTATCTTCATATTGATTCCGATGCTATTTTTGCGGTATCTACGGATGTGTACGTAGCTTGATCGAAGTACAGTTCGAGGTGACTGTCCTCACAGCCTTGTTCGATATAATCCCGATCACGTCGAAAGGCCGAGAAACCCTCTATTGGCCGTATTTGACATCATCCCTCGAAACATTACTCTTCAGAGCATACTCCTGTTACGACCCAGAGGGAGTGAAAGTACCTTTGTCGTTCACTGTCGCAGATGTGAGGCGGTATAGCATAGGATTTGTGGTTCTAGAAAGACTCCGATCAGAGGACAAACTTATTATATTTACAGGTGACAGGTTTCCATCCACTTTTCTCAATCAGTTCTTCCAAGCCCGTAATCACCTTGCTTGCAACCGTTCTCTCTTTTTTTTTCTTTATTCTTTCACTTGATTACTGCCGAGTCACCTTTGCCGATTATCCCGGAGTCCCAATGCCGTTGCCCAGCCGGGACCAAAAACATAGTTCGGTTAGTGACAGTACTATGGTTGTTAGGGATAGTGAAATTTTGATCAAAATGCTAATAACTTCTCAAATTGTTCAAATATCATTATTCTGAGTGCATAGCTGAATTTCTGGGGCTTGAAAACCCCTACACCGAATTTCTGAGATTTTAATTGATTTTACTGACATGCTCGGGCAGTGACCGAAGGGGGTTAGGGATAGTGAAAACACGTCATATTTCCCACTTCGTTTTGGTTCTCATTCGTTCAATACCGCATGGATTTTCTTAAAATTCGGAATTCAAACTCTGCTAATTAAACTACGAAGCCACAGCCACTTTAATGTATCTATCCAGTTCATTATTGTAGTGTTCCTGCCAATTTGATGCAAGTATTCGATGAGTCTATTCACTATTCCCTCGACTACTTCATTTTCCATTGGTATATTCTCGATGTAAGTGGATAGAAGTGGGTATTGGTATCTAAACATGCTATGAAAAATTTACTATAGCCATCGGACAAGCGGAAGGCCGATTTTTCGAGAATTTCACTATCCCTAACCCTTCACTATCCCTAACAACCATAGTATCCAGAAATTGAAAAACTTGTCCCTGTCCCCTATCGCATCTTAACATTGAGGTAACTTAACTCAGAGCAGCAAGGTAAAATGATAAATCAAGATTTCAACAATTCAACGAAACTTCCTCTGCCTGTACTTTGTCCATACTCTAGAAATGAGGATGGCCCTCATAATATTCGTAAAAGACAATAGGACTAATAAGTGATGGACCAGCTGGGGCTAGAAAACTTTCAATGAATTGCAGGGAAGCGAGATTCTTCCCTAGACAATGGATTGATCTTCCGCTCTGAAGACCGGCCTCTGATACACCCGAACGTGCCGCCTTCTAAGATCTGTTTCGGCTAGCGACAATCATCGAGCGGCAAGAAATAAATATATAGTGTGGACCGGCTCTGCCAGCGTCGGGTGCCGCTCGGCAATAAGCAACTGACCGTACTACGTATTAAGCAAGATTAAGTATGCAATGCTTACAACCCCTTAAGGGCGTGGCTTTCAAATAGGGAACTTTCGATCTTCAAAGAGTCTCACTCGAATACCGGGGGCTGCATGTGAAAGGACCTTCAGGAAAGCTGTGTGCGCGACAGATAACCGGCTCAGCACTGAAAAGCCATACAGGACCCGATGGATTCCATCATCTATCAACAAAGCCAGTCTCTAGCCTCGAATTATATTGAGCGAAATATGTCCAGGAAATTTTCAGAATCAAATATGTATCATACCCGTATTTACCCTCCTTCCCGCAAAGTTACACACATCTTAGAGCTTACTCTGTCGCATAGAAGCTCGTAATTTGCTAAAAACATGAGCATCGAACTGACCGACGAGCAGAATCGGTAAAACGACATTCTCCTCGACATTACTCCCTATGTCGTCGAGGTATTTCCTGTAAAATTCTCCCATTTTCGGGCTAGCCTGCAGATACCGTTTATTTCTCTCCTGCTCGTCCTTACCAGCCTGAAATGGTCCAGTTTTGATTTGGAATGTCCTAGGGTCCAGATCTGACGGCGAGAGATTCAGAGAACGGCTAGTCGAGGTCACTGTCGCAGTCGCAATGGTCAAACATTCAGAAGATGGAGGCGAAACTGGGTGGCTAGGGGACGGAAAGACCCCTTCAAAGAGCTCCGCAAACAGCCCCAACGTCGAAAGATTGGATGAACGACGGGTAAGCCACACCTTCCCGACCCCCGGATTGTCGAGAAGAAGCCAGAGAGTATGCTAGAGGCCAGATGCTTCGTGAAGCCAGAGAAGTAGTTATATGAAGGATGGAGACAGGCCAACCCTAGATGGATCACCCTCCCTTCTACGACATCCGGAATATCCACGAGCACCGAAGAAAGGAAACCGACTATGCATCCAGTCGAAGGAGAGCGACCAACTGCAATTAACTTGTCGGATAAAGCGGCTGGATCACTGAGAGAGAGACATAATTTGGCGTAAGAAAATCGTTATCCAAACGCAGTGCAGCCACCGCTACGCTACGAAGCTCCGTTATGAAGGCACGCTGCGCTTTTTTGGACATAAATAGCCCAGGACGGTTGTAGAACGTGATAATAGGCTGATTGAAGAGGATTAGTTATCCTTCTTCCTTATGAAAGAAAACTGACCTTAGAATCCGCGTTCATGCCTGACAAAAGGAAATCTGGGAAGGCGTACTTTATCCATCCAAGTGCATCTCCAAAGCCTTTTAAATCCACCAGAGGGTCAAGCTCATTTTCGAATTTGCCTCGCGTGAATCCAGCATATTGTATTCCTCGAAGCGCCTCCGCCTCCGACATCGCCGCTCAGTATTGATCAGTGCCAATTTGACTTTCGCACAGCAGAGACGAGAGAGCTCATCGCCTCGGATATGCTTCTTCAATTCCACGGGCCCTACTTTATTTACGTTTTCAGATGGATCAATTCTAGTAATACTGTACCGGAGGCCTAAGTATCTTCCCAAGAGCTTACCCAAATGATAGATGGCGATCAATGTTCGAGGACCCAAGGTAAATACGTAAGCTCCCTTCCAGTTCTCGCAGGGATTTCTGAACATCAAGTGGGATTGTGAGTCGTACGAGCCCGTGGAACGATTAGGAAACCCAACGTAGCGTGGCCACGATATCTGAGCTTACCAGACGAACGCCATATGTGCATCCATGCAAGCGATTGCTGAAGCTAGAAATTTAACATTACGTATTAGTTTGTTCGGCTGAGTGTGTACAAACGAGGATATAGACTGCGTGTCCAGTCGCAGGGTTGATCCAGGAACAAGATTTTTTTTGTCGTTAGTTTGGCGGTCGCCCTCGCACGAGCTTCTGTTCCTAGCATCTTATTCGCAAGCACTCGCTTTTTCCGTGCAAAGAAGGATCTCTTAGACTTTAGAGTTCCGACATTCAATTAGTTTTGGATGCGTTATCCTGCCCAGCGTGAACTGGCAACACACGAGCCCAAACTTGAGGCTGAACCGTTTCTTACTTAGTAAAAGCTGTGAGGGCAAAGCCAGGTCCAGGTCCAATTCTAATGAGCGCGAGGGTAGTCCAAGACCGAATCGGATACACCAGAAACCTACTAGCTGGCTGGAGATCTTGACAGAATATTTCAGGGATTCCGATAGTCAACATATAACTGGAGAGTGAAGAAAGAGCCTCGAGATTGGTAACAAGGCGTTTTCTCAGAAAAAAGGGAGCTTTGCGACACAAATGATGATTTAGCGTTGAAATGAAACCGTTTCGTTTTCGAATGCGACCATCTTTTTCGTAGTTGCTGGCAGCAGGGCCTCGGACTTTGAGTCACCGGCCGGCCCGGCTCTGCCTCACTTCGAGCCACCATCGCCATCGCACCCTCACCGACGTGCCACGAGTAGACTGACCCGGAGGCTCAAATTCTTGGGTACTTGGACGCCCTTCGTGGCATGGTAAACCACAGTGCTATTAAGGGCTGCTTGACTTTGTTTACTCGTAACAAGAGCATTAGCGCCTGTGGGTACTAGTTTACTACCCCTCGCCTGCGGGCGAATAGTACGGTCAGGAGGCTCGGTCAGGAGGCTGAACGGATTAAGGATTTTCCTTATTCTACATTTTTGACAATTGGAGATCGAGTGATCGATTACGGTACTGGTATATCAAGAATGAAACCCCGACAGTCCTCAACGTCTTAACGCTCAGCACTTATGGCCACTCAGGCAACATCCCTCGGTGCCATCATCATCGGTACGCCGCTCGCCCTGCTGTACGATGTTGTTCATCTCTCTACGCCTTCGTAACTGATAAATTTCCCCAGTTTTACGGGAGTCTTGATAGTGCAGTGCATTATTTATTGGAAGACCGCGCGAGCCGGTGACACTTGGCGCACAGAGACTCTGGTAATTCCATGCAATCTTTCGGCAAAAGCTCCATGGTTCACAATCTGTCTGCACAGGTCATTTCGTTATTGTGCGTTGAAAAGAGAAATCATCACGTCCTTAGCCTTACCCAGCCGCCAGATTGATGGATCTTCTACACTCTGTTTTTCTTTGGACCGCTTCGTGGAGATGGTTTATCACCGACAGAGGGCAGGATCCAGATAAGATTCCAATGTAAAGCTTTGCGATTCTATCTAATTGGACTACAAACACTGACCTCAGACGACTACCTTGTAGTACACTCCCCGTGCGTCCGGTCCATCATTGCAATCTCATTCCAAGATTTAACCCAAGTTGCTATCCAGCTCTCGATCTTCGTCACCGTAAGCAACATTTCTGTTGTGCATGACTTGTGCTGAGATTCACGTCCTTTCTCCTCAGTCCATATCAACACTGATGGCGCATAGGTCTGTTTACTGATGGTACTCTTTTTTTCGGGAACTTGACCGGCTTTTGTAGCATGTATTCATGGAGGATCTTCAAGTGTACGCAGGATCTTCTACGTATGATACCTTGTTGGACGACATTAACCCACCGTGTTACCAGTGACACATAGAAACTATTGGATCACCTTCCCTATCGTAAGTACTACATTCCGCTCCCTGGAAGGTACTCGGTGTAAACTTGTGTCATCTGTCAGATTACGCTTGCCGTCCTCCGAGTTGGTAAATCTCCATGACATTCAGCCAAAACTTGGTCGATAACCTGAAGTCTGGCCTATTAGTTTCCGCCATATGTGCGTTTGACGTCTAAACCTTTCCTCGTTCAGTTTTGAACAATATATCAGTTACAGGAACATACATGATTCATTTAAAAAGCTTCGTGTCGTTTAGGTCTACGATCGGAGTAGGTGGCTTAGGTTATGCCCTTTTTTGAGTACGGTTTGACTTCTTCCCAGTGGGTGTTTTCTCTCGGGCTCGGGCTGTCCTGCACGGTCGATATCCTGATCACCAGCACTATGATGGTAATTTTGCGGCACTCTCGTATTTCGCTATCGGTGCTAACTGAATCTCAAGTATATTCTGAAGCAAAGTCGAGCTAAATCTCTCAGGTGGGGCGCGGAGCGTGTCAGCTTTTCTTTTCAACTGCTGACCAGTACTTATCAGTCTCGATACGGTAATCGACTCATTGATCATATACACATTGGAAAATGGTGCAGTTACCGCGTAAGTTTTGCGAAGAATTTTATGCAATGCGTATTCTGACGAATCCGATAGATTAGCGACTGTAGTGTCTCTGATTTGCGTGTGTATTCCAAGGTACTCGGACTGATATGACTCCTGAACACGATTTTTGCAGTGGGTCTCAATGCGAAACTTGATTTTCCTAAGTCTTTACTTCGTTATCGCCAAACGTAAGAGCTACTGCTTGATTATTTTAAGCGCAGCATATTCATCTTCGTCTCCAGTTTACGCAAACTCCGTGCTTGCTATGTGCGTTCTTCCCTTACTCCATTTACGCCTAATTAACGTTCGCTTTGCATA
Organism: Collybiopsis luxurians FD-317 M1; assembly: GCA_000827265.1. Taxonomy (NCBI): domain Eukaryota; kingdom Fungi; phylum Basidiomycota; class Agaricomycetes; order Agaricales; family Omphalotaceae; genus Collybiopsis; species Collybiopsis luxurians. Next base: position 276,648 of record KN834777.1, on the reverse strand, counting down.
GGTTGAATTATCGCCCAATTCTCCGGCGTACCGGCGAGTCGACGTCGCGGTCTGGTGGTGCTGTTGATTTGGAAGTCATCCGATTCAGAAACACTTACTCTGGGCGCTCAGGGATTCAGCTGACGTCGACCACTCCTGTACCTGCGGTGGAAGTCAACGTCAACAAAACTATGCAGATGCATACGGACTCGGTAGACGATGTTAACCCAGAGTTCAAAGGATAATCCTTTTTGCTTGCGTTACATAGATACACCTTTCGCCCTCCTCACTCTCCCCCGCGCGTCGTCTCAGACTCTGCATTTCGCCTCCTAGCATGAGCATGTGGCGCCGACAAGCATTAGTCCCCGGGTAGTTGATTCTCAGACCGATTTCACTTAGCGGAGTCGTTATTACTTGAATGTAGTACGTGTGAAAATAGGCTCCCGTGTACTGAGGTGTAAATTGAAGTAAGGTAACAAGTATAGAAAGGATAATTCCTTCAATCTGCAGGATTGTATTGAATAATCTCTGGGTCGTTAGAGTAGGAGCAGCCTACTCACAAGTCGAATACGGCGTGAACATGAATGCATAAGACTAAAGACTACGGACATGCGTGACCACACAACTATAACTCGGTGACAATGTGACAATTCCGGCCCAGCCGAACCCCCTGCTCTACCGTGTCATTAAACATCGCATATCTAGGGGTCAAACACGATAACTCACAAATCTGCTTAGACGTCCCCACGCTCAACGTCACGAAGAAGCACTTGAGGGTATACAACAGGTTTTTGGGTATATTGGTTCATCATTTCTGCAGGATGAGATGAAGTTTGGGGAGATTGAACAACAACCAGAGAGAACTCGAGTATCGCAATGAGCATCGGAGATAGCCTGATAATGACTATTGGACTTACAATCAATGCCTTTGGATGCAAGAGGAAAGTTTTAGTGATCGATTGGGCTAAGCGGTAGAGTAAGGGTCTTTGACATACTGTAACAACGGGCAACTATCAACCCCGTTAGTTAGCACCCATTTTTGGAGTTCAAAGACGAAGAAAAGTTATAACTGACCGGGCCACTGAAAATCTCATACAGAACCGATGAAGTCACCGAAGTCGAAAACACGCAAACCATCCAGACAATATTTGCGGCAGCTAGATCCACGGGGTCGAAAGTTTCAACGAAAGGAACAGAATGAGAAATTGAGCAGTCATTCACCGGAACTGACAATGACGGTTCCAACGCGAACAAAAATATTTGAGGATGATTGTCGAGTAATATGAAGTTGAGCTAAGCGGTGATGGGAGCGCCATAGACAAATTACAAAGGAGACTTTGATAATAGAATTAACATTTTATTTTTGAGAACCGAGCAAAAATAAGAGCTCACTGGTGAATATCAAGTTTATGAAAAGTGCCAACGCCCCATAGGCGCTGTCTGCAATTGACAAAGATATGACGACCTCTTCTGACAAGGGATTTACATGCGGATGAAACTTGAAGACCGAAATGATGCTCCAAATGCCGAGGGCTGGTACGAGTATGAGAGACGTAAAGTAGTTTGCGTTGGAAGACCGACCAATTTCTAGATTATAGACACTGAATGATATGACCAGCAAACATCTACGACCCTCCAAGAAGAGAGTGTAGGATCGATAGAACTGTATACAAAGGGATATATCTTTAGTTCTCACCAAAAAAGACATGCATAGACGTACAAGGATTGCGTCAGAAATTAGAATGTCCAGCACCGTGCCTACAGTGGTGGCAATGTGTTTCGCAGGGTATCCTGAATAATCAATATGCTGGGTGGTATAATTCTTGAAAACATTTATCAGGAATACCACGTCGTACGAGACCGTCTCAAGAAAAAATCAATATCCGAAGAATGAAGATGGCAGAGGACTCACCGCCGTCGTAACAATGAAGAGGGCGCAGGTCGCAATGGCTAGGAAAAGCGTAGGCTTTCTCTGCTCACGGCGTCTGCAGAAGACTGTTAGACTCCTGAAAAAGACGGCTATGTATATTCCTGCAGAGAGCTCGCGATTTAGTCCATCTTGGTGCGAGCTAGGTATGTTGCTGTGGAAAACGAACCGTACGTCAGTATTTCTAACACCGTCCCGATTAGAGCTGAAGTAAGGAACAGCATAAGTGTAGGTAAGTGATTCTGGGTGAGAGCAAGAGAGATCTGTGGTCTTATAAACTAGCACGATCGAAACAAATATAGAAATGTTTTCATCATGCTGTAGGTTCACATGATCGTATCTGATTACTTTTACATAGCGACACAGGATGCGAACAGGATGCCGTTTGATGAAAGTACAGGCGAAGATGAGTGGATGACTTCCGTAGGCATTAATTGTCGAAAATCTTGCAATTAATCGATTCGGAATGCTCGGGTAGTGCTCCGAGTGCTGAAATTTGAAATTTGAGAGGCGTCGTAAACTTTAAATCTACGAAGGGGTCCTGACCCCTTCATAGATTTTTTTCAACCTTCGATGACATTTCCTAGCCCATTTTTGGATACTCCGGTGACGTTTCCACATGCATCGACTCAAGCCGAGTAGGTCCGAGTGATTTGGGATCAACAAAATCAGGTGAGCGTGATACTTGACTTCAGCGTTGGCGGGAATGATAAGGCAAATAACTTGACTCATAATCTAATTTCCAATAAGTGCCGGATTGTTTACTGGAAGATTTAATTCTACGGGAAGTCATCCAGTTAGATAGTGATTGACTTTGCATGTACTGTACTAGTCGAGTTCGCTGAATCTGTTGTTATAGTAAGGTCAAGCAAGTCTGCATTGGCAAATGTACAAGCCAATCGTTTTCATGAAAGCTTCGACAGGAAGAATGTGAAGTGGGTGCTGGCGTGCAGCAGTATGATGGGAGAAATGGACAGGATTTGCCTCCGAACCCCCCGAACATCAGTCCTTCAGCCATCGGCAGGATTAGTAGTCTATTCAAACTGAGGCCGCTATAGTAAGCGCCTTTAGCGCTAATCTACGCCTCTAATCGGTGCCCGAATAAGGAAGTTGTTATTCTTGACAAGCAGGAAGCAACAAGATCGTATTTCCGGTGAGCTTTTCACTCAACAATTTTACTGCATTTTTTTTTAGATAGTATATTAGTATATGTGTTCGCGGCTGCTGTCTAGGCGGTCAGATGTTCAAGGCTCAAGCTGACAACAATATTTAAGGAAGATTGTTCAGTGTTCGATCTGAGCAAACCCAAAGGATACATCCTTATGAAACAAGAGACCTTAGTGTGAAAAACCAACGGGGATAAGAACTCACTAGTACTCACTGGTGAAAAAGACATGGCATAAGGGTTCACATAAGGATATAGTTCGAACACGGATATAACACTCAAAAGTGCTCGCGACGTTTACGGGTCTTGTTACGGCAATTTAACTGCTCAAAAGAGGATGCGATTTAGCTCATTCGGCTGATATCCGGATTCCGAACCGTATATTAGCATTTCGAAAGCCGCCTCAATCAGGGTTGAAGTAAAGAAGCACATGAGTGTAAGTAAACAATGATACTGAGCGAGAGGAAGAGAGAGGTCCGCGGTCTCTTGAGCTAACGTGAGCATAGCAGTTTATTCCATGAAGTTGTAGATCTAAGTCTAAGTCGATGCAAGGGCGTGAATGTATCTGCTATTTTCCTGCACAGGAGTGCGACAAAGCAGGGACGAAGATGTGCTGGTGATTGATCGACTCATTTATAATTTTTAACTTTTGCACTGGATCTGTTGCTATAGTGCGGTCAAGCAAGACTATTCTTGCAAATCTATAAACTAGTTAAAATGTACCGTTTCCTCGGGTGCAACTCCATCCATCTGAGAGGTTTCGCGTCGACAAGAGGGAGTGCCGCCGCGTTGGGTTTGATGAAAGATAAAGATAGTGATGACGTTGTACTCGGTGCGAATCATGGGCGACATTTGCCTACGCCTGATCTTCCTTGAGCGCAAAATAATCGTCAGCCATCGCGATCTCAGTGTATACCGGATCACGATGCGAAAAACATGTCCGATGTTCTCAGTTTAACTCGAATGCTCTGAACTTTCCCGAAAACATTGATAACATCGTATCAAGCAAAAGTAACATCCTGAACTCTACCTAGGCGACGACAACAGGCCATCCCGACGAGAAATCTAAATAATTGATGCCCAAGTACGACGGTCCACCGACGGGGTCGCTCAACTTCACGTAATGATAAACCATGACATCTCGTCCACTGACAGGGTCCTCGAAGATACTTTGACCTGTTGCCAGATGAATTCAGAGGGGCGAGATACACTGCCAATTTGGGAAGCTCACCACCAGGAGCGTAAACGTTATCATGCGAACCAAGGACGAGGGTACCAGTTGGTGGGTTAAGATCCAGAGTTATATCATTCCCAAGCTGATCGTAAAATGGACCCTGGCCAGCTGCACCTCGTCCCACGAGCACCTTGTATTCCTGACCAGCTGGAGGACGACTAGTTGCTCCGACCAGAGGCGTGATACCGTCGGAGAAGAAGCCGTAATAGTACGATTGGCTCGCGGGTTTATAGACAAAACCACCCTCTGCAGGACGGCCGTTGTAACCAGCAAGGTGTGTACCAGGAGTAGGCTAACGAAATTACAATAAAGCATGGGGATGGAATGGAGTTGAGGAAGAAACCTACCGATGCCTGGTTGTTGACTCCGGGCCATAGTCCGACTTGATAAATTCCGTTCCAGTAAGAGCCGAATGTCAGCTGCAAACCAACAGGATCGAGGATAATGTTGGGGTCAACTGCATAGAAAAATCCAGTCAGACTACGTCCTCAATGGACGGTTGTCAAAGACGTTGTACATACTAGCGTTAAAGACATCGCCAGTCTTTGAGCTAATGACCTGTCCGAGATCAGTCCAAGTCCCAGGCTCCATGGATGGACTGGTAGCGACACCAATGGCTGAGTTCTGGCTGCCCAGCGACGAGACTGCATAGTACAATGTGTACAGGCCGTCAAGGAAGTTTACATCGGGTGCCCACAGATCGCAGTTTCCAGAAAGGTTGATGACGGAACATGAAGACAGAACAGAACCAACATTCGTCCAAGGGCTATTAGTAAAAGAATTTGTGTTTAAGATAACGCAGTGACTCCAACAAAATGACGAACCCTGTTATGGCGGAGCTTGTGAAAATGTTGATTTTGTTGCCCGTTGAGAAGACAAAGTATTTCTGCAGTATATATACAAAATTGTTAATCATCGCAATGCGCGCAAGGATAAGCGATGAAGCCGTGCCTTGGAACCTGAGTTGTACCAAATAGCAGGATCACGAACGACGACAGTATCTGTGAAGATCGTCTTCAGATCAGTACATATGATTCACGTCGATCCGAGATGAAGACTCACCACTGCCTGCAATAGGATTTGGTGTCGCACTGACGACCACGGTCAGAATACCAAGCAAAGATCCAATGATGGCGGACTTCATGGTGAAAGCGGCTTAAGGAGGAGGGAAAGAGATGAAGGGCGTGTACAGCCGTTTCAACTTCCTCCATCCCCTTCCTACATTGACTTTATATCAAAATCTTTGCGTCGTCTTGATTCTTCCTGACGCATGGCTGACCGTGATGATTTTGAATTGAGGTATCATCTGGTTTCTCTGTGATTCTCGTTCCAAGAAATCAGGCACCCGAGGTTCTATGATCTCATTTTTCCTGAGCAACACCTCTCATATTTTCATCCATTGAGGCGGTCGCAGTCGCTACGCAAATTCTGTCGGGCGTGGCGTGCCGAACCAACTCGAAAACGTAGAGTGAGGTGGAAAACGCCTTTCTACATTCTTTGACCAAGAGCCTACTGCAAAACATCGCAATATGGCAACTTGAAAATCAAAACAAGTACTCACCTCACTCTCGTCTCATGCCCAATTCAACGGCCTGGGGCTGACCGGCAGTATAAAGCTTGAATCAGCATTCACACGATACAGCGAGAAGGATGTGAAGAATGCAAGTGGATTTTCATTGATTATCAGTCCGACTTTCAAAATGAAGGAACCATCGGTACTAATTTGAGCTCAGCTCGCGTCAGTGCGAACAATTGAAAGAAAAAGTGGCGTGCGTAATCATGTGCTTGTTGGCGGAGCGCCAAGTGCGCGCTAATTGTCGTTCGGTAATTCGTCCCAAATCCGGTCCTTTCCCCCCCTTTGTTCAGACAGTTGAATAAGTATAATGTGAGTACCATTCATTTATAAATTTGACAACAAACAGTCAGATCCAAGTCCGGAAGAAAACCGCCATTCATTCGCCTTCACTCATCATCTCCTTCTTCATCCACACTCTCCAAAGGGGGCCAGAAACTTTCTATTTCAATTTCGATTTCGCCTTCTCCCTGCCCATGTTTGACATCTCCTTCGCTTTCTCCTCCCTCCTGCCGCATCTTCTTCATCTTCCTCTTCAAAGCCTGTACTGTTTCCCAAAACACAACCTCCGCATTCACAGCCGCTGCGTCTGCCACGTCAGGAAGAGGGCTCAGGTTGGGAGGTAAATCGGGCGTATCATTCGATGTGGACGGGAATGCAAGTAATGGTGAGGGCGCAATGAGAATATCTGGGTTCGAGCTTGGATTCGGAGTTATTCCACTTGAAGGTTCCGTGGACTGAGCGGAAGGTTGGCGTTGACCTTCTCTCTCAATATAGAATGATTTGAAGAGCGGCTCTATTTGGGGCCGTGTTGATGCCTGCGCTCCCGCGGCAGATGAAGACTGAAATGAAGCGGAGGTGGAAGGCGTAGGAGGAGCGGAAAGGGATAACACGGCGTCGAGATACGGTTTCAGAAGTTTTTCCGGGTCTATTGTTCTCATTGCTGGCGATAACGGTGTTGAGAGATAGATTATCCCTAAATTTTTATTAGCTTTTAAGACGAAATATCGCGTCCGCATACGTACATTTCCCTCTGGGCACAGACATTGTGCTTTCACCTACAATGAGCGCAGTAACCGCTCCTGTTGGCGTTGCCGAAGAATCACCTGTTACTGAAGATGTGGATGGAGAAGAAGGGGGAAATACAAGGATGCCGGTGTCTAGCGGACGAGAAGGGGGTTCCGCCTCTGTGATTGCCTCTGTCTCTGCCTCTGTCTCTGCCGCTGCCTCCGCCTCAGCTCCCCCTGCAGCTTCTACGAGATCTATATCTGAGCCGAGAGCAAAGGAGAGTGGTTGATCGATAATGCACACGCATCGGGCAATCGCGGCACTAGGACCATGATATTCTCCCCCTTCACCAAGTTCCCCCACGGACAAGGGAGGAAAGGGAAACTCTGAATGTAACCTTTTCAACTTTCCTGTGTTCCCCTCCTCGAGCACCGGCACCTTGGGCAGGCGATTGTCGGAGGAAATGAGAACATTAGAGGTAATCGGCTCTGGGAAGTCAGACAGTGTTACACTGTAGGTCGGAGATGTTGGCCCGGACTCAGATTCTTTATTCCTCGTTATTGATGAGATACTCCTGCCGAGGATATAAACGCCCCCGGAAACGGCAGCAGCACGACAGAAACCTTGTGCAATTTCTCCCGAAGAGCCGTAATGCCCGATGAGGAAGGGTGAAGAGCCATATCGTCCGGCTGAGCGGAGGTAGCGCCTGAGACGATGTAAAGCTGGAAGAGTTTTGTCTGCAAAACACACACGGGTGGTCCAGCTATCATAACCACATTACAGTGACTTGCAACATACCTGAGGGAAAGGTACAAAAACTCAAAGCATATGCAATGGTCTCCGCCGTTTCTTGATTCAACGTGAATGTACTCTTGAGAAACTCGATGAACGGCATTTCCCCTCTACCATCCTGCAGCTCCCGTCGATTTTCAAACTCTCCGTTACCCGAGGCAAAGACCAAGAACCTCATCAGTCTACGTTTATCGAGTAAAGAGATATTCTTGTCCTTGAATATATCCTCTTTACTCCCTGGTACCGTTTGAACTTTGCCGTCACGGTAGACAGCGACAGCTTCGACGAGACGAAATTCTCCGTATCGGGATACTCCGGATCCTACCAGGGAAGAGATCAATGGACCCGTGGCTGGTATCACAGAGGGTGATAACGAGATAGTGTATTGTCGAGAGTTTGGTATTTTCGGTGACGACGGGGATTCCCCGACCCATTCAATATACTCATCCAAAGTCAAGCTAGCCTCGTCTCCGCCATAGTATGGATTTTGGTCCAAGTGCGCAACTTTGAATCCTGCTTTGGAAAGAGCCCTACGATATCAGCGTCAGAATATTGGGGACAGCAAAGTTGTGGTTGCTTACGCGGCAGTTATGGATTCCGTGAGACCAGTGCCGATGATTATCACGTCGAACGCGCTCTCGTCGCTCATGATGGTGGCAGTAAAGAGTAAAGATCGATGTGGACCGTGCGCAGCCTACGAAATCATCTCGTGATTGGTGATTACTAATCGGTCAAAGCTGTTCCTACGAAACTTCGGCAAGCTACAGACTTGGCTGCGGCAAGCCAAACTTTACGAGAGCGTTCTGTAATATGAATACATCTCATTAAATTTGCTTCGTGTATCTTAGTCCAGCCGATTGGAGATGATTTGGACTAGGTATTAGCTTCCGGGCAGTGGAAAAACTTGGGAAAAGATCTTGAATATGCGGTTTCAACTTGGTTGAACTTTTGAAACTTCTCAGGCTTCTTGGCTGCTGCTTCCGCATCTTTCCAGAACGCTGAGAATAAATCTGTTGCTTTTGTCGGCCCCGCGGATTATGATCTGGTTTGCGGGTGTTGTTGATGGCAGTCAAAGCTGTTGCGATTAGCATTCGCCCTCGTGTTGCTAGAACATTAATAAAGTAAGATCCGACAAGCCGGAAAGTACATTGGCACTTACCGAAGACATTCCGGCGGGCATGCAACATTATCTTACCAAGTTTACATTTTGGATTCCCTAATTCATCGAATCGACAGGCTGCATTGTGACGACGACTCCTGAGGATCTCAAAGGCCAAGTTATAGAGAATATCTATTTGCTTTGGGGTAGAGCGTTAACTCGAGGATAGCCGCAGTTAAACTGCCCTTCATTCTGGCTTGAGTTGCTCATATGCAAGCCTGTGCAGTGAGCTGTGAAGCAGTTAGCGATACATCATGATAAACTGCATGCTAAAGCCATCTGAGCGGCATCCAGTCTGACGACCTGCACCTGCCTCTTCAAGTTCAATATTCAAGATATCATAGTCTTCCTCCGTGGAGCGCCTGATTTGCCAATGTCCAGGCAATCTTAGTCTTCTTCCATGGAGCGCCTGGCTTTGCGTTTGACTCCGGCACCGACTTTTCTCGCTCTGCGGAGCTTATCCAAAGTTCACACTTCTCTGGAGTATGCAGTGTTTGTGTCAGATTGACCTTGCGTGGATGAGAACATTGCTCCGTACTTGGTAACTGTGGATGAGATACGAACTATGTTTGGAGAGCACCCCTAAATGCCAGTAGGTTCCTCGGACCCTTAGGCCTTGAGGTCTAGGTACCGATATCCGTGTTCTATAGACTTTTCAGGAACCCGACGAAGTTTGTGAAGACTAAATCCTGAAAGGAAATATAGCACCCACTCTGCAGGATAAGTCGATGAGAAAAACGAACTTGTGTTGATTGACCAGGATATGGGTGTGATAACAGACACGCTTTCTACTTAGCATCATATCAAATGTTTCATTAGCCTCTTTCTATGGCATTGAATGCTAATTCTATGTCAACTGCTCATGAGATCATCTCACCTCAATATCTGCCTTGCGTTAACTTCCACGCCGCTCGTCTGCATCCGTAAGCCTCATTCAACAGCCTTACTTGCTTTCTCGCCTCCACCGCTGCTGCTAAAACCATAATGCGAGTGATTAGCTGCCGGATTTTCAGGGAACAATCAACGATGAGCGAATACTAGGAGCATGCATTGATGGTGGGTGAATTTCTGCCTTTCCCTTGTCGTCCCATTGCAAATGAATCAAACAAGCAGGCGCTCGGTGTTTCTCTTCTGTGATAAGCCGATCCTGCCACTTTTCGCTATATATTGCGCATATAGGCTTTGAAAGTCACACAAAATGTCAAGAATACTGACCATCATTTGAGCTAAACGCGTTTCGAAAGAACCCAGAGTGAGCGCTTAATTTGAGCTAACGGCCCGGGGTCGAGTAGATTAACGCGTGAGCTCAACCACTTTCATTCATCCCGACGAGATGAGCAAAGGAGATAAGTGGGCAACGTGCTCGATTTTAACAGCAAGTGCCGTTGCAGCTGCCTAGACTGCTGCGGTAAATCGACCAACCAATCGGAAATCCGAGGTGATCCTTCGCTTTCGGAGGAAATCAGCGGGCCTCAGTGTTGCTTTGTTTCGGCACAGTGATTCAATAACCTTCGCAGGTACCCTCAATTGGTCGATTTGTTTCTTGTAACTGATTTCTGCCACGCTCCAACGTTAACTGCCCACTCGCATTGCCCTACGAAATGAGATGGCATCACCTTTGTCCAGTGCGGTTTCCACATGAATGCGGCATAATCTATTGGGTTGAACCAAGATATTGGACATATTCTTGATTGTCGAAGAACGGAGGGTCATACATCATCTGCACATCTCCCGGTGCTGAGAGTTCAGAGTCAGGATTTAGCAGGACACTAGTTGAGGGGTTTCAACGTGACCCACATGCACCCTTCTCGATCCTTATACACCAAACTTCTCTACTCCATGATGCCACGACTCGACGCCGGATTGATGTATGGAAACCGGCGTGTACGATGCCATGTATTGAATCCACTCTCTTCAATGCCTGGGCTAAGTCGCCTTTGTTCATCTGATATATTCGACCAACTCCCTGATCAAACTCACGACTTTTCTGCAAAGTATATATATTCAAATGATGTTCGCGACTCCGCGGTGAGATGAAAAACCCTTTTCCGGACTCTTGCTAAATACTTCTTCGTACTGCCACTGCTCAGAAATTGTGTCACGAATACATACGCCAAGAACGTTTAAAAGGGCTTGCCGTTGTAAGGGGGAAAAGTTATTAACGTCAGCCCAGTATGGCTTTCAATGCGTGTAGTAACCAGCCCAATATTGATACCAGTCTTGGGGCGATTTTGATTGGAGTACCTCTTGGAATCATGTAAGTTTGTGAGGTAGCTCGTCTTATTTTCCATCTCATAGAAGCCTCTTTAGGTTCACCGGGGTTCTGATCGTAGAGTGCATCATATATTGGCGGTCCATGAAGCCAACAGACACTTGGCGGATGTCGGTTCTCGCAAGTCTTCATAGATTTTCTTCTAGGAAGCTATCGATTTCTAAATCTTTCGATTTTAGGTCTTTACTCTACTGTATGCGCTCTCTTTTGACCTTTCTTATTTTTGTGGATTTAGTTCTTACGGTAGCGTCCTGGACCTATTCCATTCGGGTGTCTTATGGGCCTCTACATGGAAGTGGTTCATCCTAGGCCGAACCTGTTATCCGGACTTCATCCCAGAGTTAGTTTTCTCGACGCTTTACAATATTAATTCATACTCAGAGCTAATTCTCGAATCTAGCACGTTGGCTGTTAGTCTTTTTTTTTTATGGATCATTCAAACGATTAGCTGACGAGCATCTACACAGATTTCCGTTCTAGTCTCGGTACGTTTTTATGTTTTTCGAAGATGCTATCTCCGTTTCTTATTCCGAACAGGGAATGTCCACATTGATCGTGCACGGGTCAGTATCATTACTCAAAAATTAAAAGATTTCATAATTCTGACGGTTTCCAGCGTGTATTCATGGAGAATCTTCCGCTGTAAGCGACTCTACCGTGTTCTGGCCAACTTTAAATCGCCAACCTCAGATCATTTTCCTGTTCGTTTAATTACTTCAGTCAGCAAGAAGAACTACTGGATCACTGTGCCCATCGTTAGTGACCTCTTTTCCTTTTGGTTCTTTTGGTTCTCGGATCGATTGTCAATGAATTGATGCAAATACTCACGTCAAAGTCAGATGGTTCTAGCATTTATACGATTCAGTACGTGCTCGGTTCCTTCCACCCTTCGAGTTCCCGTTGATTGAGCTATGATATGCCTTTTTGGACATTTAGTCTCAGCCTGCAGTGAGTCCTGCTGTGCAACTACATCTAGATCTGACCTCATACCTGCCTTCGGCAGTAACCACAGCCCACATGATCACCTTGAGAAGCTTTGAAAAATTCAGGCATAGCGGGGTACAAGTGAGTCTGTAGCATCATGGTACTCTAACGGGAATCACTGAAAGTTCACTGTCGAGAAAAGTGGGTATTCTCCGTGGGCCTTATCCTTACCTGTGTGGTGGATATGATGATTACTGCTACCATGATGGTAAGTGATTGCAAGTGATTGCCACTCTTGTTCGCCTTCGCTATCACCCGTATCAACAACGATATTTACCGCTTGATGGATATAGATTATCTTAAGGCAAAGTCGGGCGCAATCTCTCAGGTAACAAGATTGTATCAGTTACCGAAAATCTGAGCCGAAATTTCCTTTACCTTTTTTTCGCGATTCAGTTTGGATGGTGTGATCGATTCGTTGATCCTTTACTCATTGGAAACGGGCGCGGCCACCGTGTACGTTCACTTCTTCGAGCATATCCTGTACGCTTGTTCTCATTTCCTTCCTTGCCAGAATTATGACAATTGCAATGTTGATCACGGTGATTTGCTTTTCTTGAATAACTATAAACGTCGGAAGCTTATAGAAGTGTCTCTCAGTGGCTAGCTATGCATGAAAATCTCATTTTCATGGCTCTCCATTTCATCATCGCTAAACGTGAGCCTCCGTTCAATAATGTCAAACGGAAGTTGACTCCCTTCTACAGTGTACGCCAATTCTGTAGTAGCCATGTACGTCTTTTACCGTCTTCTCTTTCGCATTTCACTCTCTTACACTCTCACAGGCTCAATTACCGCCAGACCCTCCGCGACCGAGCGGCTCTCGCCACATCAAGATCTGGCGATGCAGTAGATTTGGATGCCATTCGACTCGGACATGAGCGTAGTAGATCGGGACGGTACAACATCTTCTCCGGTACCAGAAGCATCGGAGCGATGATTGAAACCACCTCAAACGTTCCGATGGAAGTGAACGTTACGAAAACGATGCAGATGCATACTGACGAAAGCTTAATGGAGTCTGAGGACCGGACGAGTGCTCACGGAGGAGTTTCAAAACCGCCCCGGCTTAATATGCTGGAAGATGAACGGCTTCCATGATACGCAGTGCCAATTTAAGTAATAGTTTCTTTGAAATCAGTAACTTAGTAAGGATAAGTCGTTAATACGTTTCAAATATGATATCTATATTCAGATGGTTAATTCCAGAAAATATACCTGAGGACTTTATGGAGTCGGCTAGGCGCTTGCCACTTTCAGTCTAAGCGCTGAACGACGCGTCAGGAACATGGTCGGACGCGTCGCGTCACGCGCTGTGTAGTCACCTGCCACGCGTCGGAATATTATTCTCCAAGGCTATAAACTCATCCCGCATCCCGACTCCCTCAATGCTCAACCCACTTACAAAATGTTTAGTTTCAAATAAACGCTACAAGCTTCTTCAGAAGGGTCAGGGATTGGCTAGCACCAGATCTCGAAGCGCAAGTACGACTTTTTCACGTTGCACCATGTATTAGGATTTCAAGCTGCACGGCGCAGAAAGGAGAAAATCGTATCTCTGAAAAACCTCACCGACGTCCTCACCTCTCTTCAAGAAAGGCATGTATATGAATCACGCGTTATGAAGCTCAAAACAGCTTGATAAAATCGTCAACACTGCAGGGCGCAAAGTCTTCACGTCTCCATGACCACTTTACCATCCCTTATGGAAGGAGAAACATCTCTGTGTAGTCACTGATGTTCTGGGCCCCCAGACGAAGTAGGGGATGCTCAAAGACCTCTGTCCTGTCCCTCCGGCTGGTAAGGCATGTAACGAGGCAGTTGCTCCGTACTCTTGAAGTGCTTCACGATGATTGTAAAGTGGCACAAACTGGCGCGTTATTATGATACTTCAGCTTGACTCGAAAAGGAGCAAAATCTGCGGCTTTTTAAAGGCATTAAACCAGCCAACATCTTATTCCGACCAAGTGCTTCGGATTCCAATAGCGCTCTAGACGAGGAACGACTTTCAGAAGATGACAGTGTAATTCACATTGACTATGGAACTGGTGAGTCTGAGATGGGCATGAGCTTGTATATCGATACCGATTCTAACTCCATGCCCTGTACTACGTGGCAGTGCCTATTAGTATAGGAACCGAGACGGATCGCCTCATACAGCCTGCTTCAGTCCGCAGTTTAGAGGTCCTAAGTATTAGGATGCTACTAGGGTGCTAAACTCGACATTTGGAACCTTGGCTGCGTTCAATGTAAGTGCTTTCCGCCTCGCCTTCCGCTTTCTCCTCATTAAAACATCGAGATCACCCTAAAGTTTAGTTGTCTAGATATTCGAGTTACTCATCGGGAAACTCTTTGCTCATAGGCAATGACACCGCAGACGGTAACATTTGGCTCAGATGACATCGATGGTCGATATAGATATATAAAGGAATGACGAACGCTATGCTCCTTGCTCTCTTCAGGACTGGGTGCCATTATTATGATTTCTTTGACGAAAACGACAGTACGCAGATTCCCAGCCGCCTCCCTTCCACTCCATCTCAATGAGATAATTAGATCTCAAGTTCAGGATCGAACTGCTCCAGAACATATTCTACTGGAAGATCTCGGGATAGATACATCTGAACTATACGAATTCCTTAGTGTCGTGCTGCGGATTCATCCTGATGATAGGCTGTCTGCTAAATAACTCCAAGGATTGCGTTGGACGAGGCAGCTCGAGGGCGAGCGTGAAAAAGAACTAGGAAGAATCGTAGATATAGTCCACAATCTTCCACTGATACCCGGGTATCCTACTTCTACTTACGAATGTGTTTTTATAATTACTGAAAGGCAAATGTGTACCTGTACAATTGTCCGTTGCAAAAGATCTATCATCCGTGACACGACAAACAGAGTATCGAGAGGCCAGAGAGAGGAAAAGAGAGAGAGAAATGCGATCAACTATCCTCATCGCTCCAGATCAAATCTTCGTCATCCTCCCCATCACTTGGTACTGAGAAATTACCAAAGAATGTTTCCGGTTTGGGGAGGATATGATATCTGGATATCAAAGGAAATGAGCAAGAGAAGCGACCCGTGTAAACAAGGAAAACCCACTTTTCCAACAGCTCCTCGACGCCGGCCTCTCCCGCTTCCCAATCTACCCGGACCCAATTGTGAACAAGCTCGCCGTCGCGGTACACAAGCATAGTGGGAAGCATATCGAGATCAACGTTGTCTTCCTCGTCCCGGTCCTCGTCCTCATCGTCCCGGAAATCTCGGTCGTCAAACAAATCGTCCTCATCATCGTCTCGTATCGATCTCAGAGGTCGTTTGATACTTGGAGCAGGTTTAGGCTTGGAGGTAGATGCGAATCCGAGCGCTGCAGCACGACATCGGAGGAATTTGGTATCGGGGTACATTCGAGCTAGGTGAGCCAGCGTGTCATCCAAAATGAAGCATCGGTCTAAAGACTGATTGAAAATCAAATTTTCAGCTTGGTTTTAGGGAGGCTTGATCCCAACTTACCGGATCATATAAATGAACTACGACCCAGACGCCCCTCTCTTCCTTCTCTACGGCGCTGAGATAATTGTGCACATCGACCTCTCGCAAATGACCAAATTTTCCCTCCCTAACACGCCCAAAGACATCCCTTCGTTCCTTCTCCCGTTCCTTCATTACCAATTCATCCATCTTTTCGTCCAGACCCTTCTCCCTTTCCTCTTCGAGGAACGTTTTACCCCCAAGACTACTTTTCTCCATTCTCCGCCTTAATTCCTCCATTTCTTGGTTCTTCCTCTGTCTGCTTATTCCCTCCGCTTCGTCTCGATCTCTGATGACACCCTTGACACCGGTACGGCCTGGACCCATTCCAATGGACTCTTGAGGATCATGCGTGGGTTCTGGAGATGACTTGTGTTCATCCGTAAAGTTCTGAAGGTCCTCATCGTGCCATCCATGGTCTGAAGATGGAGATTCTGATCTAGTCGGTGACGATGAGCGTTCTGGACCGTTGAATAGTTCACCAGAAAGAACCAAGGCTTCGATATCTGAATACTTGAACGTCTCGTGAGTTAAGTGGATACAGAACGGAATATTAGATTAAATACCATTTTTCTTGTCGGAGAGGGAAGTAGAGAGGGATGCGGTGTGTAGGGGTTTACTGAGGAGATGGTGGTGAAACAAGAAAAGTGAACGACGGCGCGCCCACGATGATCCCCGTTAGAGCCGACGGACCGGCCGGCGAATCTTGGTTGAGCGCTTAAAGGTCAAAGCTGCGTTTACCAACCTCGTACTACCGCAGCTGGAGGGGGTTCAAACGGTAAATCGTACAAAAAACACTGGCTCTGATTCAGGATCAACTTGGATTAATGCTAGGCATCCGTTATACCTTGCCCTCATTCCCTCGATTCAAAGCACCTCTGAACTCACTATCGACCAGGTTCAAACAACTTCGCTGTGATAAACTGCGCGCCCCCCCTCAGACCCAAAGGGAATTCGTCATCCTGCCATCTAGCCACACCTCCCGTGCGATGCATATTGCCTCGCGCTCTGCTGTCTACATAAAAGATCCCTCATGGGTTCGAGCTGCATGTCCTTTACCCGATACTGCTTTTGAATTTAACTCTTCGGTAGCGTTCGAAATACAATACAAGGCCTCGCACTAATTAATGTACCCGCCTCAGCAACAATGCATACAACGTTAGAGAGATTGTTTTAATTTAGAGCGATGAAAGTGGCGGTGGAGTAGGAGTAGGCAGGAATTTCGAAAATGTACATTATTGCTCAACCGTACAACAGTTTATGTGTGAGTGGAGACGGTGTGCTTCGGAAGTGATGCTAAGGATAAGGTTGACATATGTGGTACATAGGAGCTTGCGCTTCAATCCACTGAAGGTAGATGGGTCCGACGTCCATAAAATAAGCCAGTATGGCTGCTTTTCTTTTAGAATGAGTGCATATGCTTATGTGCGAATGGGCATGGAAGTGGAGTCCGAATTGAGTCAGGATTGGGGCCGACACCAGTACTGTGTCTGCGGTATTCGGGATTGATCTCTTTCCCAGATGTCAGGACACTCCAATGTCAATTCAACGTCCGTCTTGAACACGTAAAGAACACATAGCTGTGGTTCGCCAAATGTTCCTAATTTAGGAAGTGCCCCGTCCCAGCTGGAACGGAGCCGATTATCCCTCCGGTATTGTTGCTAAAATAGCATAAAATGCAGCCCCAACGTCCGCTGCTCCTGTTATTGTAAACTCGGGCCCCGCGACAACTTATTTAACTCTACGTCATACCTTGTGAACATTCCGCCATTACTCGGAACAAATTAATCAGTAGGCGAGATGGATTTACATGACCACGACCTTCTTGCCGAATTTCACTCCACTGGCCTTCCATCACCTTTCTCCTCGCCGTTACGCGCCATTACCGAGCCCATCGCGACCAGTCCAGCAGTTATCGACCCCTGTTCCAAAGTTTTGATTGGCAAATTAAGGCTACACCTCGATTATGGGGAGTTAATAATGAAGGAGGAGTAAGCAAGCAGACTGGAACTCCGTAGTGAGCACCGTTTTGTTACTGAGTATGTGGTAGCTAGTAAGGGGTGAGATGACGGGGTGGACGTAGATATTGAGCAAGGAGCGAGCAGGGAACCGCGGCACTAAGGATAAGTAGACGTGAGAAATATGTGTCAATGGAATAATTTTTGACAGCAATATGGAGGGTGGAGTACGGTGACAGCGGGAATCGACGAGGCAAGTTTGTGTGGCATATAAAGTTCCCGGGGAACGTCTGACTTTTCAATCTTTTCCCTACCCCAATTACTGCATCACTATGTCGAACAAGGAGCAGTCCCTTGCAAATGCCAGTGCAGATGAAGCACTGCAAGAAAAACATGTCACTGTGGAAATGGAAGATGCTCATACGGGCACTACTCATGGCCCCGTCGCCGAGCACACTTCACACGATTATACCATTCCAAAAGACGGTTCAGCATCCTCGCCAGGGCCCAAGAAGAAGAACAAGGGAGCTCACTTCTTTGGTATTCCCCCAGCTCAATCATCATATACCGGTAAGTATAGCATGATTTCCTAGTGATTGCTAGCCATTTGATGGATTGGATGCAGAAGCTCGGTCATACAACTACGCAGAAAAATATCCCCCAGATCCTTTGGGTGATGAATTTAAGGAAAATGCCCGGTTCTGGAAGGTCTATCTGGATGAGGCTGAAAACTATGATGACGACATGTTGAGAGGGTTCAAAGATACTATTGACTCTCTCCTAATATTTGTAAGTGTTCAGTAAGCATTAACAAATCTATATCACAGACTAAAAAGATTTCTGTAAAATTTACAGGCTGCACTTTTTTCTGCAGTTGTAACCACATTTGCTGTTGCAACTGTAGATTCTCTCCAGCCTGACTATGGTCATATTACTGCTGCATTGCTTTTGGAGCAAGTCAAGTTGCTCAGAGCAGCAGGAAATGTAACAGAGATTAAGACTATCCCATCTGCTTCAGTTGATCTAAACAGTGCCTCCCCAAGCAAAAATGACCTGTGGATAAATGGTCTATTCTTTGCAAGTCTCTCTCTGTCACTTGCCACTGCTCTCCTCTCTGTATTGGTGAAGCAATGGCTTCAAGCATACAGTTCTGTATCATCTGGAAATGCCAAAGAAAAAGCTGTTATTAGACAGTTTAGATTTTCAGGACTAGAGAAATGGAAGGTTCCAGAGATCATTGGAATCTTACCTCTTATTCTCCATGCATCTTTAGGACTTTTTTTTATTGGTCTTTCATTATATGTGGCTGAACTTTACCAGCCATTATGCTGGATTGTAGTCACAGTTACAATCCTTGCATTTTCAATGTACTTAGGGAGCATTTTCTTAACACCAATTTGGTTGGAATGCCCTTACAGGATACCCCTGCTTTTCAAACCAGTGAATTACATATTGCATCCATACAATTCTTTTAAGAGTCTATTTTCTAACTCAAGTGGTCTACTAGTATCTGAGTCTTTGAAAGACGCTGAGCAAAATTTGCTTAAATGGCATTTGCATGACATCATTGTGTCTGCTGATATCATTGCATGGATGTGTACTTTACAGTCAAATTCATCCATTCAAGAGATTGTTTCTCAGGCCCTGCAAGGAATTTTTACTGTAATCTTGACTGGAGATACTGCGCACTACCACCAACAGGTGCTCACGGTGCTGAAATTTAAACTTGAATCAAAGCAAATCACCATGCTGTCTCAAACAATTTGCAATGCTCTAGCACAAATCAAGGATTATAGCAGCTATGATGCCAAAGTCTGGTATTCCGTTATTTCCAAGTGGATTCAACTCCCAGATCATAGTTCCTTTCCAGAATTTGATAAGGAGATGATAAAGAATCTGCTACTGAAGGCTGCCGCAGACAGCAATGAAACAGTATTGATAAGGTTCATTGAAATAATGGAGGAGCACCAAACTAAGTTTCCCAAAGCAGTTGATTGGTATTCTGATGCATTATATGAGGCCTCCAAATCTGGCCATTTGGGTACTGCTAAAATTTTGGTCAAATATGGAGCAACAAAGAAGAAGTATAATAGATCTGATGCAAGTGCAACAGAGGTTGCTGCAGGGGAGGGAAAATTGGACCTGGTTAAATACTTGCTTGAAAATACCATTGGCTCTGAGGTTGATTCAACTGAGGAATGTCAAAGGTCACTCCAACAGGCAGCATATAGTGGTAAAGGGGATGTTGTCCAATTCTTGTTGACCAAAGGGGTAGATGTCAATGCAACAGGAGACCCAATTGGCACTGCATTACAGGCTGCAGCCTGTAGGAGTCTAGATATTGTGAAGTTGCTTGTAGAACATGGGGCAGATGTCAATAAACAGGCAGTAAATGGCAACACTGCACTGCAAGCAGCGGCTTGGCATGGGCACCTGGATATTGTGAAATTCTTAGTGGAAAATAATGCAGATGTCAATTTCCACAGGGGGAATGATGGCACTGCACTGAAAGCAGCAGCATTCCAGGGACATCTGGATATTGTTCAATTCCTAGTAGAAAATGGCGCAGATGTCAATATCCAAGGAGGGCGTTATGGAACAGCACTTCAAGCAGCTGCTTTCAATAGAAGGCTGGACATTGTAAAATTCCTAGTAGAAAAAGGTGCAGATGTTAATATCCAAGGAGGGCAATATGGAACAGCACTGAAAGCAGCACTTGCCCAGAAGAACAAGGATGTAGCACGGTACTTAAGGGATCATGGAGCTCGAGACTAATTCTGAATCTGTGGGCGGTAATTGTCTTACAGCGGCTCCCCCTCTTACATCTCATGTCTCGCACTAGTTATAGTATTTAATTACCTTGGTTTATGCAAATTATGTGTACCATTCAATTACTTCCTAAATATATGTCTTGATTCTGTGTAACATATTTAACTTGAATACAGAAGAATTTATGCAGTATTTTCAATTGAGCAAATAAACTGAATCATGATCCAGTCTTTTGAGATATGAGACTCTTAAGATGCTAACTCAAACAATTTTTCAGTTGAGAATTCCTTGCTATGCCATCCAGCAAAGACTGCCTCTATAAGCCTGCAGTAAATGGATGACGAGTTAGGTTTGAACATCAGGCTCAAGTCTGGTACAACCCAAGAAACATGTTTGGACTTCACAAAGAACCAATCTCTGAAGAATCCATACTCGCAAAACTTCTAGATTAACCATAAGCAGTAAGGCCGAAAAAAACATACACCGAAATACCCTAAGCAAGCTTCTTAACAGATTCAAGATGTCGGTAAGTATAAATAATAATTCACTAGTACCCCTCATAATGTGTATGTCGTGGATTAAAAGCTGGGTAAGTCAAAAAACAAAAAATGCTATGAAGGATATATAGAACTACGCATGCTATCATCAATTAACTCTATGTCGTCTTCGCAGACCCATTACTCATCTCCGCCTCGATCTTCTGCCACTTCACCTCGTTCCACGGTCCCTCGTCACTCAACGAACACCCCTTCCCACATGTGCAACCACCCCCGAGCTCTTTCGGCAAATTCTCCTTCGGGATCTGAGCCAACAACGTGTCTTTATAGTCCTTGCCCAAGATCGCAATCTTCGCCACCGTCACCTCATCCAACCAGGGCTTAATGACCGTCCATACACCACTAAACAACCACGGAGCGTTGATGATGTAGAATTTACCCATGCATTCGGGGTAACGGTCTTGGCCAATAGATGAGGCGGCCATGACGTAGTCTTTGACACAATAGAAATTGGAGAGAGAGACGTCCTTGAGGTCGAGAATGGTGCAGGATGTTTCGACGGGGTGGCCGACGGCAGCAGAACAGGCGGGGAGACAGGAGGTTATAAATTTCTCGTATTCCCAGATGAGATGTTTGAGGAGATGGTCTTGCGTTGTGCATGCATAGAGGGCTTTGAAGTCGAGTTTTCCGAGTTGCTCAATGTAGATTGGGCGACCGTCCTGGCATCCATTGAGAGGCAGGCAATAGGGAGAAGACAGTGAGACATACCTTGTCCATCTTATGATAAAATTGCAGGTAATACTTGTCAACTTCCTCCTTCTCTGGGAAATCAAAATTTCTATGCAGTTGAATAGCTGGTGTATTTCAAAAAAATCAAGGAAGACATACTTTACAATATCATCAACTCCAAACTCTTTCCTCCACTTTTCGCAGTCGATTATCATTGCCTTCACTAAGGCCACCTCAGATTTTTGTGCTCTGGGAAATCCAATGCACAGAACAAGCTCAGGGTACTAAGTAGAAAAAATAGGAGCAAAAGAAATGAACCGTAAAAGCATAGCATCATTCATTCTGTCCTTGACAAAAACCTGCTCTTCTTGAAGCTCTTTCTTGAACTTGTCCAGGGCATGCTGCTGGGGAACCATCAAATTCCTGAGACGACCAGGTAAAGGTTTGTAGTTCAGGTCGGTGACCCCCTTGTGGCATTGCGCTGGCACTCGCCCATGCTGGTGCTTCTAAATTGGACATTCTCGGTGAATTGTTGAAAAACTTCAGGTAAGAAGAAAGTATAGAAAAATCTAGAGGTTTTCTATCTCATAAAATGCACGAATACGAGTGTTGTCGAGGTATGATTAGAATGCGGAAATGGCAAGGAGGGGTTGATCAAAGGTAAAAGTGTGAAAAAGGCCCCGGCGCCCTGTAGTTTGCGTCAGCGACCATGCTGGTGCTTCTGAATTGGATGTTCTCGATAATTTGATGAGGGACATTGGTTGGAGGAAAATATAGGAAAGATATATGTAGGCATTGTATCCAATAAAAGAGCGAATATGAGGAATGCTGGAAGCATGAAAAACCGATCCAGCTGTCACGGGCCGGAATACCGGGTTCCCACTGCCAGTGTTAAATTGATCACTCCATCGTCGGTATCTCTGTTCTCAACTGTGCACTGCATTCTCGTTAGGTCCTAATCTACATACACTAGAATATCTTATTAATAGGCTCAAGTACAGTATGGCTCGTAGTGCGGTGAAAGACGACCAAAGTCCAGACAAGTAGCGAGCGAGCAAAGCAGCAACAAAAAAAAGATCCAAGCAGTCAGCTATTGAGCAACGTAACACAATCCGAGTGAGCACAGCAAGAAAAACTATCAAAGCAAGCGACAATTGAGGGCTGAAAGAAATA
The DNA here is from genome assembly GCA_000827265.1 of Collybiopsis luxurians FD-317 M1. Taxonomy (NCBI): domain Eukaryota; kingdom Fungi; phylum Basidiomycota; class Agaricomycetes; order Agaricales; family Omphalotaceae; genus Collybiopsis; species Collybiopsis luxurians. The sequence goes on along the minus strand of KN834777.1, from coordinate 253,901 downwards.
GTAGGTGTAATATCTGAAAATTGTATTAGCTGCGAGAAAAGGAATATGCAGAAAACACACCTAGGAATGTTTTACTCGCTTTCCAGGACCCCCAGTAGTCGGAGAGGTAGCTGGACGCTAGGTGACCCAGTCCGCCGCCTCTTCCTCATCGTCGGATATTGGAACTGTTGAGCATGTCGGCAATGGTCATGCGCAGGTTGTGGTCCATTCCGGTCATCCATCTTAATGCTTCGACGTCATCACCATCATTGCCGAGGTCCATGTCCGTAGGTTGAAAAGTTGGTGGGAGAGTGAAAGAGAACAACGATAAGAGGATTTGGCAAGCTTGAGGAGCGCAGGCAGAGGAGTGCGAGTCAGGATAAGTTGGTTGGCATACGGCTTGACCGTGGGTGCGAGAGCGCTGTTGATGGCTACCGGAAGACAAGGAGCCGGTTGGCGAGTTGCTGTGGATTTGAAAAGGTTGATGAGTGCCGGGCGTTTGAGCACGAGTTGGATGGCAGGTTGTGAAGTTTGATCGTGGGGTACAGGAAGGTTGATGTTTGCGGGCATGGCTTGGCGTGGGGCTTTGAATGCTCTGAGATGAGGGATTGGAAGGTTTCGAGGCGGGAGGGTGTTTGGAATTCAGGTCCACTTCTTCAGAGTCGATATAGTTGCCCATGTGCTGGCGGAGTAGCACAAGGTCAGAGTCAGATACCGGGTCGTCATCTTCATCGTCTTCAGCGCTGATGATTTCCCTAAGTGAAAATTGGTTAGTGGCAAAATGGACATTAAGTAACGACGGACTGGTTCAGTTATTGAAAAGCTTTTACCCTCCAGTTGGCTGGGGCTTTGTCATTCCACTCGACTATTCAGCCGCCTTGAAACTTCTGTCTTTCTTGCTATAGGAGTGGAGCTGATATTGAGAGCCGAAGTTAGCAAGAGACCAATCGACTGTGAAATGAAAACAATGGGACTCACGACTGCGGCCACACAAGCCTAACTCTGGCTCGAAACTTCTTCGATACCTCGAATCTTTGCATTCCGACTTCGTGTAGGTTGAAGGTTAGGTTCAAGGGCAGAGGTCGGGCTAGGCATGGTACATTTGAAGGGCTGGAAACATGACGACAGTCAGAACGGTGGTGCATAGGTGTGAAGCAGAACAATGAAAGTACGGCGATGAATAGCAGTCCCAAAAGACTACCAGGCAGCACTTGACTCTTGTCATATTTGGATATTTGGTCCAGTCGATGAAGAATGCCGGAACGTTGTCAGAGGCCATGGTAGGATTTTGGATCTCGTCTTGGACTCTATGAGTAAAAAAAGTGAAGAGATTGGGCAAAGACACACACTTCCTAACGTCAGCCAAACTCTCGACACTCCTCGACGCAAGCCTCTCCTGCTTCCCAATCTACCTTGACCCAATTGTGAAGGAGTTCGCCGTCGCAGTATACGAATCGTCATTGTCTCGCATTGATCTCGAAGGCCATTTTATACTCGGGGCAGGTTTGGGTCTGGCGGTGGATGCGAATCTGAGCACTGCAGCATGACACTGCAGGAATTTGGTATTGGGGTACATTCGAGCTAGATGGGCGAGCGCGTCATCCAAAGGGAAGCATCGGTCCAAAGACTGATTGAGAATAAACTTTCAGCTTTGGCTTTAAGACGGCTTGATTCCAAATTACCGGATGTTGTCAGCGACATGAGCGTTCTGGTCCATTGAACAGTTTGCCAGAGAGAACTGAGGTGTCAAGGAGAGGGTTAATACGGCATGTAGGAATTACTAAGGAGGTGGTGAAACGAGAAAAAGTGACCAACGGTGCACGCATAAAAAATACCGATGCCACTGGGGCCGGAACACCGGGTCCCTCAGCACCAATCCTCTCAACTATGCAATGCAAATGTGCTACCATTTTGTGGCAGAGAGGGAAGTAGAGAGGGAAATGGCGTGTAGGAGTTTACCGAGGCGAAGATTGTGGTGAAACAAGAAAAAGTGACGTCGCCTACAATGATCCACCATTAGAGCCAACGGTCCGGCTAGGGTCCTTGGAGCGCTTAAAGGTCAAAGTTGCGTTTACTACCTGAGGCTTGAGCGCTGGAAGGGAGTTAAATGCTGCATTGTACAGAAGACACTGGCAGAGATACAGCCATGAGTTGAAGTATTTTAGAAGCAATTTGACGATCCTTTGGAGAATGCGGAAGACAACTAATAGGAAATTTGAGAGCTCATGTGTTCCGTATCAACTGGCCTGTTAAAAGTTTCTATACAAATGCCCCCCAGTTGTTTTCGGGTGCAACCGTTCATCATATGTGGCGGTTTACCTTCCCCTCTCTCCCTTAAGTTAAAGCGCCCGTGAACTGACTAGTGACCAACTCCAAGGTTCAAACAACTTCAGCTGCGATAAAGCGCACCTCCCCTCAAACCCAAAGCAATTCGTCATCCTACCATCTAACTACACCTCCGATTCGATCTATTCTGGGTTCCACAGCAAATTGAGTCTGGATTGGACTATTGATCAACCACCGTGCTTCTGAACCATTCAACTAAGAACATATCTGGGATCTTCAAATGGTGATGCGCTCTTAGGTCTCCCAAGCCGACAGTTGCTATTCTAACCCCTTCGATGAAGCTACGTCTGGATAATTCATCTGAACAGTACTCCATCCCCTGACCCGAATGAATGCTTATCTTGCTAGCAAAATCTGATAATAACCTTTTGATAACCTCGGCAAGTTCAAGTCAATTAGCCTTATTGCAGCCTCAGTAACATTTCCATTCCGAATCTCTGGCGTTCAACTCAGCCGGCACAGCAGATGACTCCTCGAGGCTTCGGACTGCGGCGTTTGTGTGACATAAACAGACAGGAGGATTACATGCTGTTCAAAATTTAGTTGGCAGCAGTACATATTGACACGAGGACTCTGACAGCAGGAATCCACGAGGCAATATGAGCATCACATAAAGTTCCTTTAAACGTTCAACTTTTCCACCGTTTCCCTGCCCAACTGTTACGCTGCTATGTCCAACCAGGAACAAGCCGCTCTTGCAAACACCAGTACAGATGAACCACCGCAAGGCAATTATGTTGCTGTGGATATTGAAAATGTCAATGGAGATACTTCTCATGATCCTGTCATCGAGGAAACTCCACACGATAGAACCATTCCAAAACATGGTTCAACACCCTTATCTGGAAACAAGAAGGATAATGAGGGATCCCGCTTCTTTGGAATTCCCCCATATCAATCACCATATCAGTCATCATATACTGGTAAGTATTTCATGTTCCACTGGTGTGTATTGACCATTTGACTAACTGCATGCAGGAACTCGGACATACAACTATACAGAGAAATATGCCCCAGATCCTCTCGGTGAAGAGTTGAAGGAAAATGCCCGGGTCTGGAAGGTCTATCTTGATGAGGCTGAAAACTATGATGATGAAATGTTGCGTGGCTTCAAGGATACCATTGACTCTCTCCTAATATTTGTAAGTATCCAGTGAGCATTAATAACATGGACTAAATATCTCATGGTAAAAAATTACAGGCTGCACTTTTCTCTGCAGTTGTGACCACATTTGTTGTTGCCACTGTAGATTCTCTACAGCCTGACTACTCTCAAATTACTGCCACATTGCTTTCAGAGCAGGTCAAGTTACTCAGAGCGGCAGGAAATGTAACTGAGATTAAGGCTATCCCACTTTCATCAGTTGATCTAAACAATGTCATCCCAAGCAAAAATGACCTGTGGATAAATGGTTTATTCTTTGCAAGTCTCTCTTTGTCACTTGCCACTGCACTTCTATCTGTACTGGTGAAACAGTGGCTTCAAGCTTATAGTTCCATATCATCTGGAAATGCAAAAGAAAGAGCTGTTATTAGACAGTTTAGATTTTCAGGACTGGAGAAATGGAAGGTTCCAGAGATTATTGGAATCTTACCTCTTATTCTCCATGCATCTTTGGCACTTTTCTTTGTTGGCCTTTCATTATATGTATCTGAGCTACACCAGTCACTCTGTTGGATTGTAGTTGCAGTTACAATCCTTGCATTTTCAATGTACTTGGGGAGCATTTTCCTAACACCAATTTGGTTGGAATGCCCTTACAGGATACCACTACTTTTCAAACCAGCAAATTACATAATGCATCCATCCAAGGCATTGAAAAGGTTACTTTTTAATTCAGATGGTCTTCTGCAATCTCTGAAAGATGCTGAGCAAAATTTGCTTATAAATGATTTTTGCAACATCAGTATGTCTGCTGATATCATTGCATGGTTGTGTACTTTACAGTCAAATTCATCCATTCAAGAGATTGTTTCTCAGGCCCTGCATGAGCTTTTTACTGGATTCTTAACTGAAGAAAATTGGTACCACCAGCAGTTGCTCGATGTGCTGAAATTTAAACTTGAATCAGAGCATATCACTATGCTGTCTCAAACTATTTGCAATGGGTTAGCACAAATCAAGGATCCTAACAGCTATAATGCCAAAATCTGGCCTTCTGTTGTTTCCAAGTGGATTCAACTCCCAAATGATAGTTCCTTTCCAGAATTTGATAAGGAGATGATGAAAAATTCCCTGTTGAAGGCTGCCACAGATGGCAGTGAATCAGTATTGACAAGGTTCATTGAGATAATAGAGGAACACAAAATTAAGTTTCCCCTGGCATGTGATTGGTATTCTGATGCATTATATGAGGCTTCCAAATCTGGCCATTTTGATATTGCTATAATTTTGGTCAAATATGGAGCAAAAAAAAAGAAGTACAATTTTGGATACAGATATGATACCTACGAAATTGCAACTGAGGTTGCTGCAGGAGAAGGAAATTTAAACCTGGTTGAATATTTGCTTGCAAACCCCATCAACTCTGAGGTTGATTCAACTGAGGAATGTCAAAGGTCACTCCAACAGGCAGCAAATAGGGGTAAACTGGATGTGGTCAAATTCTTGTTGGCCAAAGGGGTAGATGTCAATGCAACAGGAGAACCATATGGTACTCCATTGCAGGCTGCAGCCTGTAGGGGTCTAGATATTGTGAAGTTGCTTGTAGAACATGGGGCAGATGTCAATATACAGGCAGGATTTTTCAACACTGCACTGCAAGCAGCGGCTGGATGTGGGCACCTGGATATGGTGAAATTCTTAGTGGAAAACAATGCTGATGTCAATCTCCAAGGGGGGGCTTATGGCACTGCACTACAAGTAGCAGCATGGCAGGGACACCTGGATATGGTTCAATTCCTAGTAGAAAATGGTGCAGATGTCAATATACAAGGAGGGCTTTTTGGAACAGCACTTCAAGCAGCTGCTCATGCTGAAAGCCTGGATATTGTAACATTCCTGGTAGAGAAAGGTGCAGATGTCAATACTCAAGGAGGGTACTATGGAACAGCATTGAAAGCAGCACTTGCCTACAACAAGAAGGATATTGCACAGTACTTAAGGGAGCATGGAGCTCGAGACTAATTCTGAATCTGTGGGCTGTGATTGCCTTACAGTGGCTCCCCCTCTTCCATCTCATGTCTCACACTAGTTATAGTATTCAATTACCTCAGTTTATGCAGACTATATGTACCATGCAGTTACTCCCTAAATATATGTCTTGATTCTGTGGAACATATTTAACTTGAATAAGGAAAAATTTTATGCAGTTTTGTTGATTGAGCAAAGAAACTGAATCATGATCCAGTCTTTTGAGATATGAGACTCTTAGATGCTAACTTGAACAATTTTTTTGTTGAGGATTCCTTGTTACACCAGTGAGCAGAGGCTGCCTCTATAAGCCTGCAGTAAATGGATGACAAGTTAGGTTTGAACATGAGGCTCAAGTCTGATACAACCCCAGAAACATGATTGGACTTCACAGAGAACCAATCTCTAAAGAATCCATACTCACAAAACTTCCAGGTTAACCATAAGCAGTAATTAGTGGACAAGGCCATACACCGAAATACCCTAAGCAAGCTTTGCAAAAGATTCAAGATGTCGGTAAGTATAGATAATGATTCACTAGTACCCCTCGTAATGTGTATGTCGCAGATTAAAAGATGGGTAAGTCAAAAACAAAAAATGCTATGAAGGATATATAGAACTACGCATGCTATTGTCAATTAACACTATGCCGTCTTCACAGACCCATTACTCATCTCCACCTCGATCTTCTGCCACTTAGCCTCGTTCCACGGTCCCTCGTCACTCAACGAACACCCCTTCCCACATGTGCAACCACCCCCAAGCTCTTTCGGCAAATTCTCCTTCGGGATCTGAGCCAACACCGTGTTTTTATAGTCCTTGCCCAAGATCGCGATCTTCGCCACTGTCACCTCATCCAACCAGGGCTTAATGACCGTCCATACGCCACTAAACAACCACGGAGCATTGATGATGTAGAATTTACCCATGCATTCGGGGTAACGGTCTTGGCCGATAGATGAGGCGGCCATGACGTAGTCTTTGACATGATAGAAATTGGAGAGAGAGACGTCCTTGAGGTCGAGAATGGTGCAGGATGTTTCGACAGGGTGGCCGACGGCAGCGGAACAGGCGGGGAGACAGGAGGTTATGAACTTCTCGTATTCCCAGACGAGATGTTTGAGGAGATGGTCTTGTGTCGTGCACGCATAGAGCTTTGAAGTTGAGTTTTCTGAGTTGTTCAATGTAGATTGGGCGACCATCCTAGCATCCATTGAGAGGCAAGCGATAGGGAGAAGAAGACAGCGAGACATACCTTGTCCATCTTGTGATAAAATTGCAGGTAATACTAGTCAACTTCTTCTCTGGGAAATCAAAGTTTCTACGAGGTTATTTAGCTGGTGTATTTCGAAAAAGTCGAGAAGGATGTACTTTACAATATCATCAACTCCAAACTCTTTCCTCCACTTTTCGCAATCGATTATCATTGCCTTTGCTAAGGCCACGTCAAATTTTCATGCTCTAAGGAATCTAACACACAGAAGGAGCTCAGGGTACTAGGTCGAAAAAATAGGAGCGAAAGAAACAAACCGTAAAAGCGTGGCATCATCCATTCTTTCCTCGACAAAAACCCCTCTTCTTGAAGCTCCTTCTTGAACTTGTCCAGGGCATGCTGCTGGGGAACCGTCAAATTACCGAGGCGACCAGGTAAAGGCTTGTAGTTCAGGTCGGTGACCCCCTGTGGCATCGCGCTGGCACTCGCCTGTGCTGGTGCTTCTAGATTGGACATTCTCGGCGAATTGTCGAAGGATTTTGGTTAAGAAGAAGATATAGGGAAAATCTAGAGGTATTCTATCCGATAAACGAGCGAATACGAGGGTTGCTGGGGTATGATTAGAATGCGGAAATGGCAAGGAGGGGGTGATCAAAGGTTAAGTCGGTGATCGTGCTAGTGCTTCTGAATTGGATGTTCTCGATGATTTGATGAGGGACATTGGTTGGAGGAAAATATAGGAAAGATATATATAGGCATTGTATCCAATAAAAGAGCGAATATGAGGAATGCTGGAAGCGTGAAAAACCAATACAGCTGTCACGGGCCGGAATACCGGGTCCCCAAGTGCCAGTGTTAAATTAATGACTCCATCGTCGATATCTCTGCTGTCAACTGTGCACTGCATTTTTGTTGGGTCCTAATCTATGTACACTAGAATATCCTAGTAGCAGACTCAAGTACAGTATGGCGAGTAGCGTGGCAAAAGACAACCAAAGTCCAGTCAAGTAACGAGTGAGCGAAGCAGCAACAAAAAAAAAGATTTAAGCAGTTAGCTATTGAGCAACGTAACACAGTCCAAGTGAGCACAACAAGAGAAAATATTGAACAATTGAGAGCTGAAGGCAACAGTAGGTGTGATATCTGAAAATTGTATTAGCTGCGAGAAAAGGAATATGCAGAAGGCATAACTGGAAAGATTTTGCTCACTTCCTGGGACCACCAGTAGTCAAGAGGTAGCTGGATGCTGGGTGACCCAGTCCGCCGCCTCTTCCTCATCGTCGGATATCGGAACTGTTGAGCATGTCGGCAATGCTCATGCACAGGTTGTGGTCCATTCCGGTCATCCATCTTAATGCTTCGACGTCATCACCATCATTGCCGAGGTCCATGTCCGTAGGTTGAAAAGTTGGTGGGAGGGTGAAAGAGAACGACGATAAGAGGATTTGGCAAGGTTGAGGAGCGCAGGCAGAGGAGTGCGAGTCAGGATAAGTTGGTTGGCGTACGGCTTGACCGTGGGTGCGAGAGCGCTGTTGATGGCTATCGGAAGACAAGGAGCCGGTTGACGAGTTGCTGTGGATTTGAAAAGGTTGATGAGTGCCGGGCGTTTGAGCACGAGTTGGATGGCAGGTTGTGAAGTTTGATCGTGGGGTACAGGAAGGTTGACATTTGCGGGCATGGCTTGGCGTGGGGCTTTGAATGTCCTAAGATGAGGGATTGGAAGGTTTCGAGGCGGGAGGGTGTTTGGAATTCAGGTCCACTTCTTCAGAGTCAATATAGTCGCCCATGTGCTGGCGGAGTAGCACAAGGTCAGAGTCAGATACCGGGTTGTCATCTTCATTGTCTTCAGCACTGATGATTTCCCTAAGTGAAAAATTGGTTAGTCGCAAAATGGACATTCAGTAACGACAGACTGGTTCAGTTATCGAAAAGCTTTTACCCTCCAGTTGGCTGGGGCCTTCTCATTCCACTCGACCATTCAGCCGCCTTGAAACTTCTGTCTTTCTTGCTATAGGACTGGAGCTGATATTGAAAGCCGAAGTTAGCAAGAGATCAATCGACTGTGAAATGAAAACAACGGGACTCACGACTGCAGCCACACAAGCCTAACTCTGGCTCGAAACTTCTTTGAGACCTTGAATCTTTGCACTCCGACTTCGTGTAGGTTGAAGTTTAGGTTCAAGGCAGAGGTCGGGCTAGGCATGGTACATTTGAAGGGCTGGAAACATGACGACAGTCAGAACGGTGGTGCATAGGTGTGAAGCAGAACAATGAAAGTACGGCGATGAATAGCGGTCCCAAAAGACTACCAGGCAGCACTTGACTCTTGCCATATTTGGATATTTGGTCCAGTCGATGAAGAATGCCGGAACGCTGTCAGAGGCCATGGCAGGATTTTGGATCTCGTCTTGGACTCTAGACCGTATATGAGTAAAAAAACGTGAAGAAATTGGGCAAAGACACACACTTCCTAACGTCAGCCAAACTCTCGACACTCCTCGACGCAAGCCCTCCTGCTTCCCAATCTACCCTGACCCAATTGTGAAGGAGCTCGCCGTCGCAGCATACGAATCATCATTGTCTCGCATTGATCTCGAAGGCCATTTTATACTTGGGGCAGGTTTGGGTTTGGAGGTGGATACGAATCTGAGCGCCGCAGCATGACACTGCAGGAATTTGATATTGGGGTACATTCGAGCTAGATGGGCGAGCGCGTCAAGCATCTATCCAAAGACTGATTCAGAATAAACTTTCAGTTTAACTTTAAGACGGCTTGATTCCAAATTACCGGATGTTGTCAGCGACATGAGTGTTCTGGTCCATTGAAAGAGAACCGAGGCGTCAAGTAGAGGGTGAATACAGCATGTAGGAATTACTAAGGAGGTGGTGAAAAAAGAAAAAGGGACCAACGGCGCATGCATAAAAAATACCGATGTCACCGGGGCCGGAACACCGGGTCCCTCAGCACCGATCTTCTCAGCTACGCGCTGCAAATATGCTACCATTTTGTGGAAGAGAGGGAAGTAGAGAGGGGAAACGGCGTGTAGGAGTTTACTGAGGAGAAGATTGTGGGGAAACAAGAAAAGTGACGTCGCCTACATTGATCCCTGTTAGAGCCGACGGTCCGGCTAGGGTCCTTGGAGCGCTTAAAGGACAAAGTTGCATTTACTACCTGAGCGCTGGAAGTGAGTTAAATGCTGCATTGTACAAAAAACATCGGCGCATATACAACTATGAGTCGAAGTATTTTAGAAGCAATCTGACAATCCTTTGGAGAATGCAGAAGACAACTAATAGGAAATTTGAGAGCTGATGTGTTCCATATCAACTGGCCTATTAAAAGCTTCTTGACAGATGCCCCCCAGTTGTTTTTGGGTGCAACCATTCAGCAGTTTACCTTTGCCTCTCTCCCTTAAGTTAAAGCACCCGTGACCTGACTAGTGACCAACTCCGAGGTTCAAACAACTTCAGCTGCAATAAAGCCCTCAAACCCAAAGCAATTCGTCATCCTACCATCTAACTACACCTCCGATTCGATCCATTCTGGGTTCCACAGCAAGTTGAGCCTGGATTGGACTATTGATCAAACGCTGTGCTTCTGAGCCATTCAACTAAGAACATATCTGGGATCTTCAAATGGTGATGCGCTCTTAGGTCTCCCGAGCCAACAGTTGCTATTCCAACCCCTTCGATGAGGCTATGTCTGGATAATTCATCTGAACAGTACTCCATCCCCTGACCCGAATGAATGCTCAACTTGCTAGCAAAATCTGATAATAACCCTTTACAGCTGTTCACGAAACTCTAGCATTGTTTTTAAAAAACGAGCCTTACTGATCGTGTTTACCTACAAACAAGCCACGAATTCATTGCTCCACGAGATTGAACAGTTGTCCCGGCCAAGTCCCGGCATTTGTGGAGCAATGAATAGTGCATTTGTTTGGAAATAAATACCATCAGTAAGGCTCGTTTTTTAAAAACAATGCTAGAGTTTTGTGAACAGCTGTAATAACCTCGGCAAGTTCAAGTCAATTAGCCTTATTGCAGCCTCGGTAACATTTCCCTTCCGAATCTCTGGCATTCAACTCAACCGGCGCGGCAGATTAGTTCTCGAGGCTTCGGACTGCGGCATTTGTGTGGGATAAGTTGACATGAGGATTACACGCTGTTCAAAATTTAGTTGGCAGCAATACATATTGACACAATGACTCTGACAGCGGGAGTCCACGAGGCAATATGAGCGTCATATAAAGTTCCTTTGAACATTTAACTTTTCCACCGTTTCCCTGCCCCAACTGTTACGCTGCTATGTCCAACCAGGAACAAGCCGCTCTTGCAAACACCAGTACAGATGAACCACTGCAAGGCAATCATGTTGCTGTGGATATTGAAAATGTCAATGGAGACACTTCTCATGATCCCATCACCGAGGAAACTCCACAGGATAGAACCGTTCCAAAATATGGTTCCCCACCCTTACCTGGAAACAAAAAGGATAATAAGGGAGCCCCCTTCTTTGGAATTACCCCATATCAATCACCATATCAGTCACCATATACTGGTAAGTATTTCATGTTCCACTGGTGTGTATTGACCATTTGACCAACTGCATGCAGGAACTCGGACATACAACTATACAGAGAAATATGCACCAGATCCTTTCGGTGAAGAGTTCAAGGAAAATGCCCGGGTCTGGAAGGTCTATCTTGATGAGGCCGAAAACTATGATGATGAAATGTTGCGTGGCTTCAAGGATACCATTGACTCTCTCCTAATATTTGTAAGTATCCAGCAAGCATTAATGACATAGACTAAATATCTCTTGGTAAAAAATTACAGGCTGCACTTTTCTCTGCAGTTGTGACCACATTTGTTGTTGCCACTGTAGATTCTCTACAGCCTGACTACTCTCAAATCACTGCTGCATTGCTTTCAGAGCAGGTCAAGTTACTCAGAGCAGCAGGAAATCTAACTGAGATTAAGGCTATCCCACTTTCATCAGTTGATCTAAACAATGTCATCCCAAGCAAAAATGACCTGTGGATAAATGGTCTATTCTTTGCAAGTCTCTCTTTGTCACTTGCTACTGCACTTCTTTCTGTACTGGTGAAGCAGTGGCTTCAAGCTTATAGTTCCATATCATCTGGAAATGCCAAAGAAAGAGCTGTTATTAGGCAGTTTAGATTTTCAGGACTTGAGAAATGGAAGGTTCCAGAGATTATTGGAATCTTACCTCTTATTCTCCATGCATCTTTAGCACTTTTCTTTGTTGGCCTTTCATTATATGTATCTGAGCTGCACCAGTCACTCTGTTGGATTGTAGTCACAGTTACAATCCTTGCATTTTCAATGTACTTGGGGAGCATTTTCCTAACACCAATTTGGTTGGAATGCCCTTACAGGATACCACTGCTTTTCAAACCAATAAATTATATAATGCATCCATCCAAGGCATTGAAAAGGTTACTTTTTAATTCAGATGGTCTTCTGCAATCTCTGAAAGATGCTGAGCAAAATTTGCTTATAAACCATTTTCGCAACATCAGTATGTCTACTGATATCATTGCATGGTTGTGTACTTTACAGTCAAATTCATCCATTCAAGAGATTGTTTCTCAGGCCCTGCATGAGCTTTTTACTGGATTCTTAACTGAAGAAAATTGGTACCACTGGCAGTTGCTCGATGTGCTGAAATTTAAACTTGAATCAGAGCATATCACTATGCTGTCTCAAACTATTTGCAATGGGCTAGCACAAATCAAGGATCCTAACAGCTATGATGCTAAAATCTGGCCTTCTGTTGTTTCCAAGTGGATTCAACTCCCACATCATAGTTCCTTTGCAGAATTTGATAAGAAGATGATGAAAAATTCCCTGTTGAAGGCTGCCACAGATGGCAGTGAATCAGTATTGACAAGGTTCATTGAAATAATAGAAGAACACAAGTCTAAATTCCCCAAGGCAATTGATTGGTATTCTGATGCATTATATGAGGCCTCCAAATCTGGCCATTTGGATACTGCCAAAATTTTGGTCAAATATGGAGCAAAAAAAAAGAAGTACAATTTTGGATACAGATATGATACCTACGAAAGTGCAACTGAGGCTGCTGCAGGAGAAGGAAATTTAAACCTGGTTGAATATTTGCTTGCAAACCCCATCAACTCTGAGGTTGATTCAACTGAGGAATGCCAAAGGTCACTCCAACAGGCAACTTATGAGGGCAAATTGGATGTTGTCCAATTCTTGTTGACCAAAGGGGTAGATGTCAATGCAACAGGAGACCCATCTGGCACTGCACTACAGGCTGCAGCCTGTAGGAGTCTAGATATTGTGAAGTTGCTTGTAGAACATGGGGCAGATGTCAATATACAAACAGAAAAATTTGAGAACACTGTGCTGCAAGCAGCAGCTCATTATGGGCACCTGGATATTGTGACATTCTTAGTGGAAAATAATACAGATGTCAATCTCCAAGGGGGGCATTATGGCACTGCACTGCAAGCAGCTGCACATTAGGGACACCTGGATATTGTGACATTCTTAGTGGAAAATAATGCAGATGTCAATCTCCAAGGGGGGCATTATGGCACTGCACTGCAAGCGGCTGCACACCAGGGACACCTGGATATGGTTCAATTCCTAGTAGAAAATGGTGCAAATGTCAATATACAAGGAGGGTATTATGGAACAGCACTTGAAGCAGCTGCTACTAGAAGCCTGGATATTGTAAAATTACTAGTAGAGAAAGGTGCAGATGTCAATATCCAAGGAGGGAAATATGGAACAGCATTGAAAATGGCACTTGCCTACAAGAATAAGGATATTGCACAGTACTTAAGGGATCATGGAGCTCAAGACTAATTCTGAATCTGTGGGCTGTGATTGTCTTACAGCAGCTCCCCCTNTTCCATCTCATGTCTTGCACTAGTTATAGTATTCAATTTACCTCAGTTTATACAGATTATATGTACCTGCAATTACTTCCTAGATATATGTCTTGATTCTGTGTAACATATTTAAGCTTGAATAAGGAAAAATTTTATGCAGTTTTGTTGATTGAGCAAAGAAACTGAATCATGATCCAGTCTTTTGAGATATGAGACTCTGAGATGCTAACTTGAACAATTTTTTTTGTTGAGAATTCCTTGCTACACCAGTGAGCAGAGGCTGCCTCTATAAGCCTGCAGTAAATGGATGACAAGTTAGGTTTGAACATGAGGCTCAAGTCTGATACAACCCCAGAAACATGTTTGGACTTCACAGAGAACCAATCTCTGAAGGATCCATATTCACAAAGCTTCCAGGTTAACCATAAGCAATAATTAGTGGACAAGACCCAACAAACCATACACCGAAATACCCTAAGCAACCTT
>KN834777.1:209381-239823 GCA_000827265.1 Collybiopsis luxurians FD-317 M1 | reverse complement strand
TTTATGCAGTATTGTTGATTGAGCAAAGAAACTGAATCATGATCCAGTCTTTTGAGATATGAGACTCTTAGATGCTAACTTGAACAATTTTTTTGTTGAGAATTCCTTGCTACACCAGTGAGCAGAGGCTGCCTCTATAAGCCTGCAGTGAATGGATGACAAGTTAGGTTTGAACATCAGGCTCAAGTCTGATACAACCCCAGAAACATGTTTGGATTTCACAGAGAACTAATCTCTAAAGGATCAATACTCACAAAACTTCCACATTAACCATAAGCAGTAATTAGTGGACAAGACTCAACAAATCATACACCAAAATACCCTAAGTAACCTTCTCAAAAGATTCAAGATGTCGGTAAGTATAAATAATGATTCACTACTACCCTTTGTACTGTGTATGTGATGAATTAAATGATGAACAACTCAAAAAATGATAAATGCTATGAAGGATATGTATGTAAAACCGCGCGCTATAGTCAACTATCTCTATGCCGTCTTTGGAGACCCATTACTCATCTCCGCCTCAATCTTCTGCCACTTAGCCTCATTCCCTGGTCCCTCGTCACCCAATGAACACCCCTTCTCACATGTGCAACCACCCCCGAGCTCTTTCGGCAAATTTTCCTTCGGGATCTGAGCCAACAACATGTCTTTATAGTCCTTGCCCAAGATTGCAATCTTCGCCACTGTTACCTCATCCAACCAGGGCTTAATGACCGTCCATACACCACTAAACAACCACGGAGCATTGATGATGTAGAATTTACCCATGCATTCGGGGTAACGGTCTTGACCGATGGATGAGGTGGCCATGACGTAGTCTTTGACACGATAGAAATTGGAGAGAGACATCCTTGAGGTCGAGAATGGTGCAGGATGTTTCGATGGGGTGGCCGACGGCAGCGGAACAGGCGGGGAGACGGGAGGTTATAAATTTCTCATACTCCCAGATGAGACATTTGAGGAGACGGTCTTGTGTCGTGCACGCATAGAGGGCTTTGAAGTCGAGTTTTCCAAGTTGTTCAATGTAGATCGGGCGACCATCCTAGCATCCATTGAGGGGCAGGCGATAGGGAGAAGACAGCGAGACATACCTTGTCCATCTTATGATAAAATTGCAGGTAATATTTGTCTACTTCCTCCTTCTCTGGGAAGTCAAAGTTTCTACGCAATTGATCAGCTGGTGTATTTCGAAAAAGTCAAGGAAGACGTACTTTACGATATCATCAACTCCAAACTCTTTCCTCCACTTTTTGCAATCGATTATCATTGTCTTCACCAAGGCGACGTCAAATTTTCATGCTCTGAGGAATCTAACGCACAGAAGGAGCTCAGGGTGCTAAGGTCGAAAAAATAGGAGCGAAAGAAATGAACTGTAACAGCGTGGCATCATCCATTCTTTCCTCGACAAAAACCCCTCTTCTTGAAGCTCTTTCTTGAACTTATCCAGGGCATGCTGCTGGGGAACCATCAGATTACCGAGGTGACCAGGTAAAGGCTTGTAGTTCAGGTCAGTGACCCCCTGTGGCATCGCGCTGGCACTCGCCTATGCTGGTGCTTCTAAATTGGACATTCTCGGCAAATTGTCGAAGGATTTTGGCTAAGAAGAAAATATAGGGAAAATCTAGAGGTATTCTATCCGGTAATTGAGCGAATATGAGGGTTGCTGGGGTATGATTAGAATGCGGAAATGGCAAGGAGGGGGTGCTCAAAGGTTAAGTCAGTGATCGTGCTGGTGCTTCTGAATCAGATGTTCTCGATGATTTGATGAGGGACATTGGTTGGAGGAAAATAATGGGAATATATATATAGGCATTGTATCCAATAAAAGAGCGAACATGAGGAATGCTGGAAGTGTGAAAAACCGATACAGCTGTCACAGGCTGGAATACCGGGTGCCCAAGCGCCAGTGTTAAACTCTGCTGTCAACTGTGCACTGCGTTCTCGTTAGGTCCTAATCTACATACACTAGAATATCTTATTAATAGGCTCAAGTACAGTATGGCTCATAGTGCGGCGAAAGATGACCAAAGTCCAGACAAGTAGCGAGCGAGCAAAGTAGCAACAAAAAAAAGATCCAAGCAGTCAGCTATTGAGCAACGTAACACAATCCAAGTGAGCACATCAAGAAAAACTATTAAAGCAAGCGACAATTGAGGGCTGAAAGCAATAGTAGGCGTAATATCTGAAAATTGTATTAGCTGCGAGAAAAGGAATATGCAGAAAACGCACCTAGAAATGTTTTACTCGCTTTCCAGGACCCCCAGTGGTTGGAGAAGTAGCTGGACACTTGGTGACCCAGTCAGCCGCCTCTTCCTCATCGTTGAATGTCAGAACTGTCAAGTGTGTCGACAATGGTCATGCGCAGGTTGTGGTCCATTCCGGTCATCAATTTCAATGCTTCCATGTCATCACCATCATTGCCTCGGTCCATGTCTGTAGGTTAAAAAGTTGGCGGGAGGGTGAAGGAGAACAACGATAAGAGGAATTGGCAAGTTGAAGAGCGCAAGCAGAGGAGTGCGAGTGAGGATAAGTTGGTTGGCGTACAGCTTGACTGTGGATACGAGAGCGCTGTTGATAGTTACCAGAAGACAAGGAGCTTGGCGAGTTAACTGTGGGTTTGGAAAGGTTGATGAGTGCCAGGCATTTGAGTATCAGCTGGATGGCAGGTTGTGAAGTTTGATCGTGGGGTACAGGAAGGTTGACATTTGCGGGCATGGCTTGGCGTGGGGCTTTGGATGTCCTGAGATGAGGAATTGGAAGATTTCGAGGTGGGAGGGTCTTTGGGATTCAGGTCCACTTCTTCCTCAGAGTCGATATAGTCACCCGTGTGCTGGTAGAGTAGCACAAGATTGGAATCGGATGCCGGTTCGTCATCTTCAGCACTGAAAATTTGCCTGGATGAAGGTCACTCAGTAACGAAATGGACATTCGGTAGTGACGTACTGGCTCAGTTGTCGAAAATTTTTTACCTCCCAGTTAGGAGCTTTCTCAATCCACTCGACCATTCTGAATATTCATAAAATGACCCCATTGAAACTTCCGCCTTTCTTGCAATAGGCCTGGGGAGTCGACATTGAGAGCTGAAGCGGGCAACAGATGAATCGACTGTGAAATAAAAACAGCAGTACTCACAACTGTGGCCACGTATACCTACTAATTTTTGCTCGAAACTTCCTCGATACTCGAATCTTTGCATTCACACTTCAAGTAGGCTGAAGTTTAGGTTCAAGAGAAGAGGGCGGGCTAGGCATGATACATTTGAAGGCCTGGAAACATAACAACAGTCAGAACGGTGGTGTATAGGTGTGAAGCAGAAAAATGAATTTACGGCAATGAATAGTGGTCCCAAACAACTACAGAGATTACTAAAAACCTTGTCCCATGGTTCAAAAGTCACATCAAAAATCAAAAAAATCAAATAATTCGAAAAAATACAGAAAATCGCACTGGTACACACACACTCTCTTCTATGCCATGGTATACATTCGACATAACAACAGATTTGAGCAGGGAGCCATGCAAATAGCTTCCGAAGACTGAGTCGTCATTGAAGTCATCCAGGTGCTAGGAGTTTTGGCTCAAAGTATTTTTTGTTGATAGGACGACTATGTTACTAAAGGCCATGTCAGCCCTCACTATCCAGCCCTCGCTATTCTGTATGCAGTCAACATAAAATGCAATCCTTTTCGACTATGTGTCAGGTTCTTGCTGAGGATTCATTGCTCTATCTGTCTGGGAAAAATTTTCAGGACGGTCTGCCATCTTTCGTGGTCACACAATTTCTGTTTGTGTGCTCTGTAAGGACCTGAGGGATTTTGAGTGGGAATTTGGATGGGAAAATGCTGAGGAAAGCTGAGATGAAGCTTCAGGGACTCAACGGAAGGATTAATATTGCATCGCAACTTCACGGCCGATTGAGCAGTTTTTCGCATCAATATCACTCTCTGGCAAGGGACCTTTCTTGATGACACAGTTCTTGAGCAAATCACGGCAATTTGAGGTAATGGTCGACATGGGTACAAGTGCAAGGAAGTATGCCAATGCATTAGGATCAATGGTGACTCGTTGCTTTTGGTGGGTCTGGGCTCTAACTCTATGGGACAGATTTGCAGTAATGTTCAGGGGCCTCTCGAGCAAATCCATTATGCTGGATGCCTGTAGAGAGTGCTGAAGCAAGATAGACTCACGAGAGATCATGACAACTGCAAACTGCTAAAAAGTTGCGCAGGTTCTTCGGTTTGCATCCCTGCCTCAGGTAATTGCACCAGGACTGTAGTTGCGAAGTATATTGAACGTCCAGAGTGAAGTAGATAATTTCCAGTATTTTATTGATTTTATTGATTTTATTGATTTTTGATGCGACTTTTCAACCGTGGGACAAGGTTTTTAGTAATCTCTGTACCACGCAGCACTTGACTCTTGCCATATTTGGATATTTGGTCCAGTCGATGAAGAATGCCGGAACACTGTCAGAGGCCATGGTAGGATTTTGGATCTCGTCTTGGACTCTATGAGTAAAAAAAGTGAAGAAATTGGGCAAAGACACACACTTCCTAACGTCAGCCAAACTCTCGACACTCCTTGACGCAAGCCTCTCCTGCTTCCCAATCTACCCTGACCCAATTGTGAAGGAGTTCGCCGTCGCAGTATACGAATCGTCATTGTCTCGCATTGATCTCGAAGGCCATTTTATACTTGGGGCAGGTTGGGGTTTGGAGGTGGATGCGAATCCGAGATCTTCGCCTCAAGGACCCGCAAATTTGGCGGATCACGTGATTAGATACGTGGGCATTTCTGCGGCCCGTTGCGTGCCAACTGACTTTGCATTTGTTGCGTTGCACAACTCGAATACTGTACATAGGAAACTAGCATTGTAAAGTAGAATTAGCTGTACTTTATGGAACTAATAACCAGAATGCACCAAAAGTGCGTTGAAGGAATTCTCTATGACCAAAAACAATGAAGTCGGCGCTAGAAGAAATCCCTAGCTACAGCTCCCACATTCTCAGCAATGGAAGGTGTGGTAAACTCAACATTGTAAATACACCAGAAAAATGGCGACATCTCTGTAGAAAAAGAATTTGACTTACCTCAAAAATGTCATACATATCATACACACGACAAGGCAAATGCGAAGACGGCGACGCATGAAACAATAAGGAAAATGTCGCAATAGTTCGCTGGGGATTTTTTCTTCTAGCACCGAGCTTACTGCTTTTGGTCATAGGGAGTTCCTTCAATGCACTTTTGGTGTATTCTAGCTGTTAATTCTTTAAAGTACAACTAAATCTACTTTACAATGCTAGTTTCCTATGTACAGTATTCAAGTTGTGCAATGAAACAAATGCAAAGTCAGTTGGCGCGCAACGGGCCGCAGCAATGCTCGCGTAACTAATCACGTGATCCGCCAAATTTGCGGGTCCTTGAGGCGAAGATGAATCCGAGCACTGCAGCATGACACTGCAGGAATTTGGTATTGGGGTACATTCAAGCTGGATGGGCGAACACGTCATCCAAAAGGAAGCATCTGTCCAAAGACTGATTCAGAATAAACTTTCGGTTTGGATTTAAGACGGCTTGATTCCAAATTACCGGATGTCGTCAGCGACATGAGCGTTCTGGTCCATTGAACAGTTTGCCAGAGAGAACCGAGGCGTCAAGTAGAGGGTTAATACGGCATGTAGGAATTACTAAGGAGGTGGTGAAACAAGAAAAAATGACCCCCGTTAGAACCGACGGTCCGGCTAGGGTCCTTGGAGCGCTTAAAGGTCAAAGTTGCATTTACTACCTGAGGCCTGAGCGCTGGAAGGAAGTTAGATGCTGCATTGTACAAAAGACACTGGCACAGATACAACTATCAATCGAAGTATTTTAGAAGCAATTTGACAATTCTTTGGAGAATGTAGAAGAGAACTAATAGGAAATTTGAGAGCTGATACATTCCATATCCACAGGCCTGTTAAAGCTTCTTTACAAATCAATTACAAATGCCCCCCAGTTGGTTTCGGGTGCAACCATCACATGTTGCAGTTTACCTTTCCCTCTCCCTTAAGTCAAAGTGCCTGTGAACTGACTAGCGACGAGGCTCAAACAACTTCAGCTGCAATAAAGCGCGCCTCCCCTCAAATCCAAAACAATTTGTCATCCTGCCATCTAACTCCACCTCCGATTCGATCCATTCTGTGTTCCACAGCAAATTGAGTATGGATTAGACTATTCAACTAAGAAAATATCTCGGGCCGTCGAATGGTGATGCGCTCTTAGATCTCCCAAGCCAACAGTTGCTATTTCAACCTTCAATGAGGCTATGTCTGGATACCTCATCTGAACAGTGCTTCATCCCATGACCCGAATGAATGCTCACCTTGCTAGCAAAATCCGATAATAACCCTTTCATAACCTTGGCAAGTTCAAGTCAGTTAGCCTTATTGCAGCCTCGGTAACATTTCCATTCCGAATCTCTGGCATTCAACTCAGCCGGCGCGGCAGATGACTCCTCGGGGCTTCGGACTGCGGTGTTTGTGTGGGATAAGTTGACATGAGGATTACACGCTGTGCAAAATTTAGTTGGCAGCAGTACATATTGACACGATGACTCTGACAGCGGGAATCCACGAGGCAATATGAGCGTCATATAAAGTTCCTTTAAATGTTCAACTTTTCCACCGTTTCCCTGCCCCAACTGTTACGCTGCTATGTCCAACCAGGAACAAGCTGCTCTTGCAAACACCAGTACAGATGAACCACCGCAAGGCAATCATGTTGCTGTGGATATTGAAACTGTCGATGGAGACACTTCTCATAATCCCGTCATTGAGGAAGCTCCGCAGGATAGAACCATTCCAAAATATGGTTCCCCACCCTTACCTGGAAACAAGAAGGATAATGAGGGAGCTCGCTTCTTTGGAATTCCCCCATATCAATCACCATATCAGTCATCATACACTGGTAAGTATTTCATGTTCCACCAGTGATTACTGACCATTTGACCTACTACATGCAGGAACTCGGACATACAACTATGCAGAGAAATATGCCCCAGATCCTCTTGGTGAAGAGCTGAAGGAAAATGCCCGGGTCTGGAAGGTCTATCTTGATGAGGCCGAAAACTATGATGATGAAATGTTGCGTGGCTTCAAGGATACCATTGACTCTCTCCTAATATTTGTAAGTATCCAGTGAGCATTAATAACATGGACTAAATATCTCATGGTGAAAAATTACAGGCTGCACTTTTCTCTGCAGTTGTGACTACATTTGTTGTTGCCACTGTAGATTCTCTACAGCCTGACTACTCTCAAATTACTGCCACATTGCTTTCAGAGCAGGTCAAGTTACTCAGAGCGGCAGGAAATCTAACTGAGATTAAGGCTATTCCACCTTCACCAATTGATCTAAACAATGTCATCCCAAGCAAAAATAACCTGTGGATAAATGGCTTATTCTTTGCAAGTCTCTCTTTGTCACTTGCCACTGCACTTCTATCTGTACTGGTGAAGCAGTGGCTTCAAGCTTATAGTTCCATGTCATCTGGAAATGCCAAAGAAAGAGCAGTTATTAGGCAGTTTAGATTTTCAGGGCTGGAGAAATGGAAGGTTCCAGAGATCATTGGAACCTTACCTCTTATTCTCCATGCATCTTTAGCACTCTTCTTTGTTGGCCTGTCATTATATGTATCTGAGCTGCACCAGTCACTCTGTTGGATTGTAGTCACAGTTACAATCCTTGCATTTTCAATGTACTTGGGGAGCATTTTCCTAACACCAATTTGGCTGGAATGCCCTTACAGAATACCACTGCTTTTCAAACCAGTATACTATATAATGCAGCCACACAAAGCTTGGAAGAGGTTATTTTCCAAATTAAAAACTGTTCCTAGATCATTGAAGAATGCTGAGCATGAAATGCTTAGGTCAGAAGATAGGAGTGCTGGATATATCACTAGACTTGATATGATGTCCATTGATATAATTGCTTGGTTGTGTACTTTACAGTCAAATTCATCAATTCAAGAGACTGTTTCTCAGGCCCTGCATGCACTTTTCACTGGATTTTTGACTAAAAATCAAAATTCTTGGTACCCCAGGCAATTGCTCAATGTGCGGAAACATAAACTTAAATCAGAGGATATCACCATGTTGTCTCGAACAATTTGCAATGCTCTAGCACAAATCAAGGATCATAGCAGCTATGATGCCAAAATCTGGCCTTCCATCATTTACAAGTGGATTCAATTCCCAGATCATAGTTTCTTTCCAGAATTTGATAAGGAGATGATGAAAAATTCCCTGTTGAAGGCTGCCACAGATGGCAGTGAATCAGTATTGACAAGGTTCATTGAGATAATAGAGGAACACAAAATTAAGTTTCCCCTGGCACGTGATTGGTATTCTGATGCATTATATGAGGCCTCTAAATCTGGCCATTTGGATACTGCTATAATTTTGGTCGAATATGGAGCAAAAAACAAGGAGTACAATGATGAATACAGATATAACTATAAAAGTGCGACTGAGGCTGCTGCTGCAGGGGAGGGAAAATTGGACCTGGTTAAATACTTGCTCGAAAATACCATTGACTCTGAGGTTGATTCAACCGAGGAATGTCAAAGGTCACTCCAAGCAGCAGCACATAATGGTAAACTGGATGTTGTCAAATTCTTGTTGGCCAAAGGGGTCAATGTCAATGCAACAGGAGAACCATATGGTACTCCATTGCAGGCTGCAGCCTGTGGGAGTCTAGATATTGTGAAGTTGCTTGTAGAACATGGGGCAGATGTCAATATACAGGCAGGATTTTTTAACACTGCACTGCACGCAGCAGCTGGATATGGGCACCTGGATATTGTGAAATTCTTAGTGGAAAATAATGCAGATGTCAATCTCCAAGGGGGGTATTATGGCACTGCACTGCAAGCAGCAGCATACCGGGAACACCTGGATATGGTGCAATTTGTAGTAGAAAATGGTGCAAATGTCAATATACAAGGAGGGTATTATGGAACAGCACTTCAAGCAGCTGCTTGCATTGAAAACCTGAATAATGTAACATTCCTAGTAGAGAATGGCGCAGATGTCAATATCCAAGGAGGGGAATATGGAACAGCATTGAAAGTAGCACTTGCCTGCAAGAATAAGGATATAGCACAGTACTTAAGGGATCATGGAGCTCAAGACTAATTCTGAATCTGTGGGCTGTGATTGTCTTACAGTGGCTCCCCCTCTTCCATCTCATGTCTTGCACTGGTTATAGTATTCAATTACCTTAGTTTATGCAGATTATATGTACATGCAATTACTTCCTAAATATATGTCTTGATTCTGTGTAACATATTTAAGTTGAATAAGGAAAAATTCTATGCAGTTTTGTTGATTGAGCAAAGAAGCTGAATCATGATCCAGTCTTTTGAGATATGAGACCTTAGATGCTAACTTGAACAATTTTTTTGTTGAGAATTCCTTGCTACACCACTGAGCAGAGGCTGCCTCTATAAGCCTGCAGTAAATGGATGACAAGTTAGGTTTGAACATTGGGCTCAAGTCTGATACAACCCCAGAAACATGATTGGACTTCACAGAGAACTAATCTCTAAAGGATCAATACTCACAAAACTTCCACATTAACCATAAGCAGTAATTAGTGGACAAGACTCAACAAACTGTACACCAAAATACCCTAAGTAACCTTCTCAAAAGATTCAAGATGTCAGTAGTATAAATAATGATTCGTTACTACCCTCTGTACTGTGTATGACATGAATTAAATGATGAACAACTCAAAAAATGATAAATGCTATGAAGGATATGTATGTAAAACTGCACAATATAGTCAACTATCTCTATACCGTCTTCCCAGACCCATTACTCATCTCTGCCTCAATCTTCTGCCACTTAGCCTCATTCCATGGTCCCTCGTCACTCAATGAACACCCCTTCCCACATGTGCAACCACCCCCGAGCTCTTTCGGCAAATTTTCCTTCGGGATCTGAGCCAACAATGTGTCTTTATAGTCCTTGCCCAAGATTGCAATCTTTGCCACTGTCACTTCATCCAACCACGGCTTAATAACCATCCATACACTACTAAACAACCACGGAGCATTGATGATGTAGAATTTACTCATGCATTCAGGGTAACGGTCTTGGCCAATGGATGAAGCGGCCTTGACCCAATAGAAATTCGAGAGAGACGTCCTTGAGGTCGCGAATAGTGCAGAATGTTTCGACGGGGTGGCCGACGGTGGCAGAACAGGCGGAGAGACATGAAGTGATGAACTTCTCGTATTCCCAAACAAAATGTTTAAGGAGGATGGTCTTGTGTTGTGCACGCGTAGAGGGCTTTGAAGTCGAGTTTTCCAAGTTGTTCAATGTAGATCGGGCAGCCATCCTGGCATCTATTGAGAGGAAGGCAATAGGGAGAAAACAGCGAGACATACCTTGTCCATCTTATGATAAAATTGCAGGTCATACTTGTTGACTTCCTCCTTCTCCGGGAAGTCAAAGTTTCTACACAGTTGATCAGCTGGTGTATTTTGAAAAACTCCAAGAAGACGTACTTTACAATATCATCAACTCCAAACTCTTTCCTCCACTTTTCACAAGCAATTATCATTGCCTTCACTAAGGCCACATCAAATTTTCATGCTCTGAGAAATCTAATGCACAGAAGGAGCTCAGGGTACTAAGTCAAAAACATAGGAGCGAAAAAATGAACCGTAAAAGCATAGCATCATCCATTCCGTCCTCGACAAAAACCCACTCTGCTTGAAGTTCTTTCTTGAACTTGTCCAGGGCATGCTGCTGGGGAACTGTCCAATGACTGAGGCATCCAGGTAAAGGCTTTGGTGACCCCCTGTGGGATTGCGCTGGCCCTTGCCCATGTGGGTGCTTCTAGATTGGACATTCTCAGCGAATTGTTAAAAATTTGGGTAAGAAGAAAATATAGGAAAATCTAGCAGTGTTCTATCTGATAAAATGACCAAATACAAGTGTTGCTGGGGTATGATTAGAATGCAGAAATGGCAAGGAGGGGGTGATCCAAGGCTTAAAAGCGTGAAAAAGGCCCCGGCACCCACTCAAAGTGTGAAAGAACCAGTACAACCCACCTGAGCCAGAACATTGGGTCTTCCACCATGGAACACCACGGTGTTAAATTAATCACTTAGTATCTCTACTCTCAACCATACACTGCACTTTTTTTACTGCACCATTTTGCTGAATACCGCTACGACTTCAACTACATAGCACAAAACTGGCAGTAAATAGGCTCACTCTGACATGCACCCCCAGTTCACAGAACACTCTTCATGGATACCAATTTTGGACCCACTCACCTTTAACTTTCTCATCCCTCTCATTCTCACTCAAACGCCTCACCTGAAACCCAGGCTCAATAAGTAAAACAGTATATAGGTTCATACACATGCACTATAATCTACATAGACTAGAATACCTTATCGATAGAGTACAGTATGTCAAATAGCACAGCGAAAGATGACAAAGGGCCAGACAGGTAGCGAGTTATGGAGCAAAGTAGCAAGAAAAAAAAAAGTCCAAGCAAATAGCGAGTGAGCGTAGCAACAGTATCTATCAAAATGAGCGATGATTGAGGGCCAAAAGCACTAGTAGAAGTGATATCTGGAAATTGCATTAGCTGCAGGAAAAGAAATATGCAGAACGCACACCCAGGAATGTTTTCTGGGACCACCAGTAGTCTGAGAGGGAGCCAGACCCAGTCAGCTGTCTCTTCCTCATCCTCAGACATCAGAATTGTCGGGTGTGTTGGCAACACTCATGCATAGGTTGTGGTCCATTCTGGTTGTCCATCTCAATGTTGGATGGATGAAAATCATCTTCCGTATCATTGCTGTAGTTGCTTAGGTCCATGTCCATAGATTGAAAAAGTTGGGAGGGTGAAGGAGAACAACAACAAGAGAATATGGCAGGTTGGGGAGGGCAGGCAGAGGTGTGCAAGTGAGAATGAGTTGATTGGCGTATGGCTTGACTGTGGGTGCAAGAGCGCTGTCGACATTTGAGTACAACCTAGTTGCCAGGTAGTGCAGCTTGATTGTGGGGTGCGGGAAGGTTGACGTTTGCAGGTATGGCTCAGTGAGGGGCTTTGAATGTCCTGAGTTGAAAGAACAAGTTTGCTCGCAGGGAGATGTTGCAGGGAATGAGGAGGAATTGGATTGCTTTATTCATCGGATGGGAGATTGAAAGGTTTCAAGGTGGGAGGGTCTTTGGGATTTGGGTTCAATTCTTCACCTGAGTTGATATAGCTGCCCATGTGCTGGCAGAGTAGCACAAGGTCAGAGTTGGATGCCGGGTCGTCACCTTTATCATCCTCAGCGCCGAAGATTTCCCTAGACAAAAGTTGATTAGTGGCAAAATAGACATTCAGTAACAATGGACTGGTGTCGAAGAGCTTTTACCCTCCAGTTCTCTGGGGCTTTCTCGATCCACTTGACCCTTCAGTTATAAAAAATGTCTTTCCTTGAAATTTCCATCTTTCTTGCCATAGGACTGGAGCGTTGATGTTGAGAACCAACGCCGGCAAGAGGTGATTCAACCAGAACTCACGACTATGGATATAAGCCTAATTTTGGCTTGAAGCTTCTTTGCTACCTCGAATCTGTGCATTCCCATCTCGAGTAGGCTGAAGTTTGGTTTGAGGGTAAAGGCCAGGTTGTTGATGGAACATTTGAAGGGCTGGAAACATGACTTGGTATCGGGCTCGATGGGCAAGCGCATCATCCAAAAGGAAGCACCTGTCCAAAGAGTGATTGAGATTAATCATCCGGCTTGGTGTTAAGAAGGCTTAATCCCAACTTACCAGATCTAGTCAGCGACATGAGCATTCTGGTCCATTGAATAGTTTGTCAGGAGAACCTGAAGGTCTTGTGAGTTAATTGGGTAATTAACCAAACATTGGTTTAAAAATAATTTGTTTGCTGGAAATAGAAGTAGGGTGTGAATACGGCGTGAAGGAGTTTACTAGTTTACTAAGGAGAAAATGGTGGTAAAATGAGAAAAAGTGGACAACGGTGCACGCGTAAGAAAACCAAAGTCACCCGGGCCGAAATACCGGGTCCCCCAGCACTACACTGCTCTCTTTTTACCACTTAATTTCACCGAACTTCCTCGAGTCCTTATTGGCACTTCTAGTATACTTCCTTGTCAGCTTGCCTCCTAAAATCAAGACTTGATAAAGATATCATTCAGCATCAACTCAACCTTCCGAACTTCCTTTAATCCTCGTTAGCCCTTTTACCGACGATGCTTGAAAATGAGCACAGTAAAGATAAGGGTGGCATTTTAGCGTGCGTCTCATTTACCTTATTATTTGAAGATTCTTATTTGTACCTTCTCATGTAGTCTGGTTAAACTTAGCCGAGTCTTACAGAGTTCTGATTTGAACTTCATATGAAAGTCATATGTACTACTGCTTTCGTAATGAATTATCTTTACCGTCGCGTCCCTCCAGATCATGCGAATGAGCAGTATTCCCGCCACATTTGCATTCAAATCTGAATCTGGATGCGCTATCTTGCATCAGATAACCAGAAACCTTCTTCCATACAAGCCACATGATACAAGTCTTCAGGCTCTGGCAGGTGTACTCAATTGGAATGATATTCTAGTGTAGGAATTGGGATTTACATGGGACGATGAAGGCAGGATCAGATCTGGATTGGAAGATATTGGAGATAGGAAATGGGTTGAAATGGTTCAATCGAGTATACATAAGAAGAGTGTACCTTGGCATTGCACTCAATACACCCATATCCATACATCATATTCTCTCAGGCTGACTGCTCCATTCCATCTGCACTTAGTATGCAGAGGATGATTGAAGGGAAAGATGCTTGGATTCTCTCTGTTGCTTCCCAAAGCTTCATTTTCCAATGTCGTGGAGAAACAAAAAGGTGCGTTTTGTGTATTCTCAGCTTGCTTTTGTAGCGATAATGGTTGTCGAGGGGGTAAAGGGGTGCGATAAACAGAGTTGCATTCCATAAATAACTTGTATTACAGAGATAATATACATATGGAACATTAAACATCAGGCCTTAGGATGTGTACGGTGAGTGTTTGGTGAAAGGAACGCGTTGATTCCATATGGCAAGCAAGGTCAGATGACCATTTCCATATACAATAACGTCCAAAAAGGGTAACACAGATTACTTATCGCAAGTTTGCTTGCATGAGAGTCGGCCTAGGGACAACCTTCTCATGTGGCGACGACATGGGTGTAGAAAAGACTGTTCAAATGATAGCCACCATCTCCTAAAATCAATAAAAATACCATTCAGTGTCTGTCACGACAGCATATTCATTGAACTATCCCTGGCAGTGAGTTTCCTGGCTCTCCGTTCCCAATGTGCACTGCGCAGCTTCTGAGTCATGTTGCTTGTTGATCTATCGAATATTCGCTGTCCGTCTTGACGCCAGTGACACAAACATAAAAATTGTACAGAATACCGGCATTAAGTATTTTATGCTGCAACCGCCCCAGATCTACCATTCAATGTAACACTAAATTGGGTCTCAAAAGAGATACTCTTACCTACTGCCTGCTAGTCCAGCTCTGATGGAGGATCTTGTTATTCCTACAATTATCCTACAATTGCCCTCAACAATCATCCTTTCTGGATACATTCAACATCCAGGTACTGCCAAACCAATAACTAGTACAGGCTTCCAATTCTGCTCCATTTGTTATACAGGCATTGTGATCAAGAGGCCGCAGTTATGGTGAATGCCATTTGAGTCGGAGACATGCAGTGACCACTCCTAGATGTTAAGGGAGCTACTAATCCAGGCAGTGTGAAAATTTGACTAATGTGAGTCCTCATGATTTCAATTTCTGGCAAGTAGTGATGTTTGCCAACGTCAGTGTAGGTATTTACTATCTCCATACCCTTATTCCCCTTTTCAGCTCAGTTGACGCAGGCAGAAATCGAAGCAAGAACCCACAGTTTCAGCGGCGTTTAGGATAAAGAGATGTGAGAAACATGTATTAATATAGCAATCTTGACAGCAACATATACTAACACAAGGACTGACAGCGGAGATCCACGAGGCAATTTGAGCATTATATAAGTGCTCATTGACTGTTTGACTTTTCCACCGTTTCCCTACCCTAACTGTTACATCACTATGTCCAACCAGGAACAACCCCCTCTCAAAAACACCATGAGAGATGAACCCCCACAAGGAAATCATGTTGCTGTAGAAATTGAAAGTGTCCATATGAACACTTTGCATGATCTGGTCACCGAGGAAACTCCACAGGATAGAATCATCCCAAACCATGGCTCACTACCCTTACCTGGTAACAAGAAGGATAATGAGGGAGGCCACTTCTTTGGAATTCCTCCATATCAATCACCATATCAGTCACCATATACTGGTAAGCATTTCATAGTGCACTGGTGATTTTTGACCATTTGACCAATTCGATGCAGGAACTCGGATGTACAACTATACAGAAAAATATGCCCCAGATCCTTTCGGTGATGAGTTCAAGGAAAATGCCCAGGTCTGGAAGGTCTATCTAGATGAGGCTGAATACTATGATGATGAGATGTTGAGAGGCTTCAAGGATACCATTGACTCTCTCCCAATATTTGTAAGTATTCAGTGAGCATTAATAACACAGAGTCAGACTAAATATCCACTGGTAAAAATTACAGGCTGCACTATTCTCTGCAGTTGTGACCACATTTATTGTGGCCACTGTAGAGGGTCTACAGCCTGACTACTCTCAAATCACTGCTACCTTGCTTCTAGAGCAGGTCAAGCTACTCAGAGCAGCAGTTTCTCAGGCCCTGCATGGGATTTTTACTGGGACTAGAAATAAACTCAACATATTTCGCACCAACAAGACTTACTGTTTACAATGAAATCCAAACTTGAGTCTGTACATATAACCATGCTGTCCCAAACAATGTGCAATGGTCTACTACAAATTAGGAGTCATGATAACCATAATTCCAGAATCTGGCCTTCTGTTGTTTCCAAGTGGATTCATTTCACAGATTATAATGGAGCCTGGCTGGAATTTGACAAGGGAATGATTAAAATGTCCTTACTGAAGGCTACCACAGATGGCAATGAAGTTGCACTGACCAAGGTCATTGAAATAATAGAAGAACACAAAACCCAATTCCCTATGGCACTTGATTGGTATTCTGACACCTTATATGAGGCCTCCAAATCTGGCCATTTGGATATTGCTAAAATTTTGATGAAGTATGGAGCCATAAAAAAGAAGTATTACAGACCTTATAAAAGTGCAACTGAGGCTGCTGCGGGAGAGGGAAAAGTGGTCCTGGTTAAATTCTTGCTCGAAAATACCATTAACTCCGAGGTTGATTCAACTGAGGAATGCCAAAGGTCTCTCCAATGGGCAGCATATTGGGGAAAATTGGATGTTGTCAAATTTTAACTGGCTAAAAGTGTTGATGTCAATGCAAAAGGAGGACCACAAGGTATTCCATTGCGGGCTGCAGCCATTAACAGTTTAGATATTGTGAAGTTGCTGGTAGAACATGGGGCAGATGTCAATAGACAATATGGCTCTGCGCTGCGGGTAGTGGCTTTTCGGGGGCACCTGGATATGGTGAAATTTTTGGTGGAAAATAATGCAGATGCCAATCTCCAAGGGGGGATTATGGCACTCCACTGCAAGAAGCAGCCAGGTGGGCACACCTGGATATTGTTCAATTCCTAGTAGAAAATGGTGCAGATGTCAATATACAAGGAGGGTTTTATGGAACAGCACTTCAAGCAGCTGCTACATGAAGCCTGGATATTGTAAAATTCCTAGTAGAGAAAGGTGCATATGTCAATATCCAAGGAGAGAAATATGGAACAGCATGGAAAGCAGCACTTGCTTGGAAGCAGAAGGATATAGCACAGTACTTAAGGGACCATGGATCTTGAGAATAATTCTGAATCTGTGGGCTGTAATTATCTTACAGCAGCTCCCCATCTTCCATCTCATGTCTTGCACTAGTTATAGTCTTCAATTACCTCAGTTTATGCAGATTACATCTGCAATGAAATTCATTCTTAAATATATGTCTGGATTCTATGTAACATATTTAACTCAAATAAAGAAAAAAATTATGCAGTATTTTCTATTGAGCACAGAAACTGAATCATGATCCAGTCTTTTCCGATATTGATAATGAAGCTCTTAGATGCTAACCTGAACAATTATTTGTTGAGATTTCCTTACTGTACCCTCTAGCAAAGACTGCTTCTTTAAGCCAGCAGTAAATGAATGAAAAGTTAGGTTTGAATGTCAGGTTCAAGTCTAATACAACCCCAGAAACATGTATAGACTTCACAGGAAACAAATCTCTGAAGAATCCATATTCAAAAAACTTCCAGATTAACCATAAGCAGTTATTATTGAACAAGACCAAAACAACCATACACAAAAATATCCTAAGCAAGCTTCTCTAAAGACTCAAGATGTTGGTAAGTATAAATAATGATTCACCACTACCCCTCATAATTTGTATGTTGTAGATTAAAGGTTGAACAACTCAAAAAATGATAAATGCTATGAAGGATGTAAGTCAACCATGCATGCTATAGTCAATTAATTCTATGCAGTCTTTGCAGACCCATTACTCATCTCCTCCTTGATCTTCTGCAACTTAGCCTCATTCCATGGTCCCTTGTCACTCAATGAACACCCCTTCCCACAAGTGCAACCACCCCCGAGCTCCTTTGGCAAGTGCTCCTTTGGGATCTGAGCCAACAGCATGTCTTTATAGTCCTTGCCCAAGATTGCAATCTTTGCTACTGTCAGCTCATTCAACTATGAATTAATGACTGTCCGTACACCACTAAATAACCACAGAGCATTGATGATGTAGAATTTACCCATCCATTCAGAGTAAAAGTCTTGGCCAATGGATGAGGTGGCCATAACATAGTCTTTGACCCAATAGAAGTTGGAGAGAGAGAGATGTCCTTGAGGTGGAGGATAGTGCAGGATGTTTTTACAGGGTGACTGACAGTAGCAGAACAGGTGGGGAGATGTGAAGTTATGAACATCTCATATTCCCAAATGAGACATTTAAGGAGATGGTCTTGTGTTGTGCATGCATAGAGGGCTTCAAAGTCGAGTTTTTCAAGCTCTTCAATGTTGATTGGGTCACCATCCCGGCATCCATTGAGAGGAAGGCAATAGGGAGAAAATAGTGAGACATCTTATGATAACATTGCAGATAATGTTTGTCTACTTCCTCCTTCTCTGGGAAGTCAAAGTTTCTATGCAGTCAATCAGCTGGCACATTTTGAAAAAATACAGGAAGACTTACTTTGTGATATTATTAACTCCAAACTGTTTCCTCCACTTTTCACAAGTGATTATCATTGCCTTTGCTAAGATGATGTCAAATTTTTGTGCTCTGGGGAATCTAATGCACAGAATGAGCTCAGGGTACTAACTCAAAAAATAGGAGTGAAAGAAATGAACTGTAAAAGTGTGGCATCATCCATTTTTTCCTTGACAAAAACCCCCTCATCCTGGAGCTCATTCTTGAAATTGAACAGTGCATGCTGCTATGGAATCATTAAATTACTGAGACAACAAGGCAAAGACTTGTAGTTCAGATAGGTGGCCTCCTGTGGCATTGTGTTGGCACTTACCTGTGCTGGTGCTTCTAAATTGGACATTCTCTGTGAATTGTGGAAGGGTTTTGGTCAAGGATATATAGGCAGAATCTGGAGGTATTCATGCAATCAAATGAGCAAATATGAGTGTTACTGGGGTATGATTAGAATCCAGAAATGGCAAGGAAGTAAAAGCATGAACAAGGCCCTGGCACCCAGTAGTTTGAGTCAGGGACCATGACATTCTTGATGATTTGATAAGGGACATTGGCTGGAGGAAAATAATGGGATTATATATATATAGGCACTGTATCCTATAAAAGAGTGAATACAAGGAATGCTGGGTATGACTAGGATGCAGCAGAGGTTAAATTCAATGTTTATGCTCCAATATACTGGGTAGGTCCCATTGAAATTTTGGTAAAAGAAGGAACAAAGAAAAGAAAAGAAAGAAATTAGGGGAGGTATTGTAGATTGTGGGTTAAGAGTGGGTATGAAATGATAAAAGGACTTGTATTTGCTGGCTCTCATTCGAGCCTTTATACCTAAGTACAGGACTACTAGAATGTTCTATGAAATACTAAGAGTTACTGGGTGATTAGTAATCAACCTTGCATACCACTATTGGTACATTGCAGATCTTCCAGATGTATGACATCATTGATCCACAACACTCCCCCTCAAGCTCAATACATCCCAAGAAGCTTGATGAGATGTTTGTGCTTGTTCTGGTCAAGACCCTTTGTTAGAATATCTGCCACATTATTTTCAGTTGCGCAGTAGTTAACTGTGACCTTGTTAGAGGCAATATTCTCGTGTATGAAGTGGTGTCAGATGTCAATATGTTTGGAGCAGGAATGGAAACCAGAGTTTTGTGCAAACACAATAGTTCCTTGGTTGTCTACAAATATATCAACAGGATGGTGGAATGGAAGTCCGAGTTCCAAAAATAAGATTTGAAGCCAGAGAGCTTTGGGAGTGGTTGCAGAAAGGGCTAGATATTCTGCCTCCAAACTCAAGAGTGCAACAGTGGGTTGCTTCTTCAAGTTCCAAGTAACAGCTCCCCCTGCATGCATAGATGCATATCCGGATACTGATTTTCTATCATCCATGCTATTTCCCCAATCAGCATCACTGAAAAGATGAAGATTAGACTCATCAGAAAATGAGTATCTGATGCCAAGGTTAAGTGTACCCTTGAGGTAATGAAGAACTCATTTGGGCAGCTGTAAGATGAGTGGGGCCAGGATTAATGCTGAATTGGGAAAGGGCTTGGACTGCAAAGGAGATATCAGGGCAAGTTGTAATGGCAGTGTACATCTAAGATCCTACAATGTTTTGATATACGGCTTTGATTTCTGGATACGACTCATTCTCAGGAAGGCAGGAAAGTTTGGTGTGAGTGTCCATAGGCATGTGAACAGGTTTACAGTCCATCATTCCAAAGCAGTTGAGTATCTGAGTAAGATACTGGGTTTGTGTGATGGTGATTGAGTCCTGGGTCTGATGAATTTCCATGCCCAAAAGTTGGTGAAGTGGGCCAAGTCGATTGATGGAAAATTCAGACTTGAGACTCTGTCTCAGCCATGAGCTGATCACTGGAGGCAAAGATAGACATATCATCGATGTGTACTGCAATAATGATGGTGCCTTCTGTGGATCTTCATACATAGACACATTGGTCTGACAGGAGGCATGTAAAACCTAATTTCTTGAAGCTGGAATCAATAGTAAGATTCCATACTTGTCCTGCTTGCTTTAGACTGTAAAGAGAATGTTCAAGTTTACAAACTTGTGTAGTTCCATCTTCATAGCACTTGGGTTGCATCATGTATATTTCTTCCTCAAGTTTCCCATTGAGATATGCACTGACAACATCAATGATGTGGGCTTTGAGCTTATATTGGGCAGCAAGGGAAATGAGGAGTTGAACAGTCTCCATTCAGACAACTGGCGCAAAGGTTTCATCAAAGTCTATTCCCAGCACTTGGGAAAAACCTTTGGCTACAAGTTGGGCTTTGTACCAAATGATATTTCCATCTGCATTGCATTTGACATGGTATACCCATTTATTTGCAATTGGAACACAATCAGGTGGGCATTCAGTAAGCCAGTAGGCGTTAAGCTTTTTGAGTTGATCAATTTTGGCATTCATAGCTTCTTTCCATTTTGGCCAATTGGGGTGGGATTGAGCTTCAGCAACTGTCAGTGGTTCATTAGCTGAAGTGTCTTGGATAGGTGGGAATGCAAAAGTGGTGGTGTCAGGATTGGGTTCTGGATCAGGATCAGAAGATGGAACATGGGTTTTCCATGCATCTGGCCATTTAGATGAGCGCAAGTCCAGGTTATTTAAGAGTTGATAGTTAATGGGAATTGATTTGGCAGCCTATGGAATGGATGAACAAGGAGGTGAAATGGGTTTGGCAGGTTTGGGAGTGGGTTGTATAGATTGTGACTGAGTGGTTGATTCAATTTGTGAGTTTTGGTCTATACTATCTGACAGCAGAAACTTGACTGGTGAGGATGATTTCAGTTCATTTTGGTCAACCTGCTTCTGCTTCCCCTTGAGTGTTGATGTCTGGATTACTTCTGTTGATGATGTATCTTCATTGTCAAAATTGAATGTAACATTTTGGGAGGTTTGTATTTTGTGCAATTCAGGATTGTAGTACCACCATGTGCACACCTTGTCTGAGAGTCCAGTGAATTGGAAAGGTCACGATTTAGAGGTAAGTTTCTGATTCTGGCCATCTTGGCACAGAACCCAGCTGCAGTGTATTCTGAATGAATTCCTTTTGACGAGAGGAATTTTTTGACTGTGGTGGAAATGTATTCACCACTGTTGTCAAAATGGAAAGCTTTGCAGCATTTGCCAGTTTGGGTAAGGATATATTTAACATAAGATTTGATCTTTTCTTCTACTTCAGATTTATGTTTCATGAAGTATATTACTGTCCATTGAGTAGCTCCATCACTGAATGGAACAAAATATCATTTGCAGTTAATCCCATAGGTGCATGCCGGTCCCCATACATCAGTGAATGTCATTTCACCAATTTCTGTATATTTCCATTCTGC
This sequence comes from Collybiopsis luxurians FD-317 M1, assembly GCA_000827265.1. Classification (NCBI taxonomy): domain Eukaryota; kingdom Fungi; phylum Basidiomycota; class Agaricomycetes; order Agaricales; family Omphalotaceae; genus Collybiopsis; species Collybiopsis luxurians. The sequence goes on along the minus strand of KN834777.1, from coordinate 218,110 downwards.
CTCTTTGGGAAAAGATTGTACATGTTGTTTGGCACATGTGCAAGTGTCACAATTGAAGGTGAGTGGACTAGTGGTGTTAACTATCATACCACTAACCATTCCCTTATCATGGAGGAGCTTTACAGACTTGGGATTGATGTGCCCAAGTGTACAGTGCCAATCTTTCCAGGATCACACAGTAGGGACAGATGGGAAAGCAAGTGTTTCAGAGTTATTAGGGATAGATGGGGAAGGATGTTGGGATGGTGAGAAGTGAGGTGAGCTACAGGTGATCTTGACAACATAAAGATTTCCAGCTCGCCTTCCATGTATGACTTCACACTGGGAAGGGCCAGGAGCAAACACTGACAGTGAATTAGCAGTAAATTTCACTGTAAAGCCTGCCCAAGTCATGCACCCAATGCTGATAAGGTTGAAGGGTGCATTTGGAACATGCAGGGCATTCTGGAGAGTGAGGTTGAAGGCATGTTTTCCTATGGGGGTTGCCACAGTTGCTGTACCTTGTTCAATGGCAGGGGATTCTCCAAAACCTTTGACTGAATGGCCAGGTGTTTCAAGATAAGTGGAAAAGTGTGATTTGTTCCATATGATGTGTTTGGTACATGCCAAGTCTACCAACCAAGTATCAGGAGGTAAGTTACTGTCTACTGAAGTTTGACTCATAAATGCATAGTCAGTCTCAGTAGTCTGTTCCTCCTGAACAATGTGAGCACAATGGGATCTTTTTGGGCATGAACATGTCCACATGGCACATTCATAGTTCTCCTTTTTCTGTTGTGCTGTGTAAGTCTTGCCAGTGGCAGTGTCACAGCAGTCATTTATGAAATGGCCAGGGCAACTGCAGCCATGGCATGCTGCTATTGATGATGATTTGTTGCCCTTGCTCTTGAATCTGTTGGCAGCAAGTGCAACATTGTCAGAGCTTGGCTTGGCAAGTTTATGGCAGGATTGTTTGAGGATGCAGGCAATGAGAGCTGTGGAGTTGGAAAGGGAAGAAGTGTCAACTCCTTGAATGAAGGAGTCCCAGGAGTCTGGAAGGGAAGTGAGAAGTGTAATAGAAAACTTGTCATCAGAGAGTTTGGAGTTCAATGTGGCAAGTTCCTTTCAGTAATGAGTCATAGTGCATATATGCTCATTGATGTCTTCCCCCTCTTGGCATTGGGTATGGATTAGCTTTTGACATACCTGTATGATGCTGATTGCTCCTTTGGGTTGATACATATCTGATAGAGTGCTCCAAGCTGATTCAGCTGAGCTCGCATCAGATATGTAAACCAGGGGTTCATCCCCTACTCAAAGTCAGATGGCAGATAATGCCTCTCTGTCCTTCTTCTCCCAGGTGGCTTTGGCTGTGGGATCATTTGGTTTGGAGATGGTGCTGAGGGCATATTCCTTGAGGCCCATATCAGTGAGAATGTCAAGAATTTTAATTTTCCAGGTGGAGTAATTCTTGACACTGGAAAGATGTTGAATTCTGTATGCACTAGTGGTGGAGTCTGACATATTGGATGTAGACTTGTTGTGATGCTGCTGTTATGAGTGTGGAAGGACAAGAGCAATGAGAGAGCTGAGTATATGCAAGAGTTTCAGTTATGGCCAGGGCCCATAACCTATTGTAGATTGTGGGTTAAGAGTGGGTATGAAATGATAAAAGGACTTGTATTTGCTGGCTCTCATTTGAGCCTTTATACCTAAGTACAGGACTACTAGAATGTTCTATGAAATACTAAGAGTTACTGGGTGATTAGTAATCAACCTCATGTACCACTATTGGTACATTGCAGATCTTCCAGATGTATGACATCATTGATCCACAACAGGAGGCTCCATCCGGCCAATCTCATGATTGGTTCAAAGTTAAATGCTCATGTCATCAGTGCTTAAATATGCAACATGTGCATTCTCATCTCTTGAGAAAAGCAAAGCTATATACACAATAAATTTGATAAGGGAATACATGAAAACTACTTGTAGGACCATGTTCTGCCTCCATCAACTCCCCTACAGTCCTTGGTCCGACCCCATTGCTTGCAAGAAACAGTAAAAGGGTGTGGACAGTGCAAAATATCATTATTACCTGGACACTGCAATGATTTACACTGACAACATGAGCATATTTTTTCCTGCTTGCATTAGTCTGGCTGAAGCAGCCATGTCTCCCTTTGACTCTGTTTCACCTGTAAGGGTTCAGCAGGGCCTGCAGACACTGGCTTCAGCAATATGGGCATTGTTTGGGAGGTCACTAGTTCAGGAACAGAAAGATGACTTGTGGGGACAGATGGTATTTGAGGAGCTGATGGATCTGAGTTCCTGGCTGGATGAACATCAATGGGAATCGGCAATTGGGGTGAGAGAAAAACCAAGTTTCCCAACTCAGAAATCACCAATTGAGAGACAGGTAATTTGGTTAATAGGGAAGCAATGTCAGAAACATCACTTTGGACAACATGAGAGGATTCCTCAAGTGTTGCATTGCCAAAGTGAGAACTGCATTTGCCTTATCCCATGCCTTTGCATTAAATATCAACAGTCCAGTTTTGTGGTCATGAGCATTACCAAACACCGTGAAGACATACTTGAGTGTGGGCACAAGAACACTGGAGGGGGGCACATAATGAGGGGTACAAGCCTGGATAAATCTGGGATTCTGAATGAGCATCTGGTCAAATGTAAGTTTGAATTCTTGCTGACAAACTTTATTGACTTTTGCATGAATCACAGGATCCCATCACATTATATGGTCCCTGATGGCATGCAAGAAAGCAGAACAATCACCATGTGTGACTGAGGTTGGTATCATATTGATAGCATGAAAGATGTTCTTTTTCAGAGGAGTAAAGATGAGGTCTTTGTCCAGTGGGGAAGAGACTACAAGGTGAAGTGCCCCAGATATCTCAGAGTTATCAAACAAGTCATTACTGGGAAGCAATTCTGTTATGCAGAAATATCAATGAATAACCCAGCTTAAATGACTGAATACATACCAGATGAAGTGTGAACAAAAGCTTCATGCATCTGGAGCCAAGTCTCTTTTGTCTTCATTGAAATTATCTCCAATCAGGGGCACCTCCTCATCTTCTGAATCAGAATCCACACTTTTCTTGGTTCCAGGAGAAGAAAGAATCAGCCATGAACAGATGCATCAGGAAAAATGCTCTGGGCCCAGGCTTCCCAAAGATCTCTGGAGACACCCCCTAATTCCTAGGGATCCCCAGGGACCCTGAAAGACCCCAGAGCAATCTCAAAGCTCCAAAAGACTCTAGGAGAGATCTGAGAGATTCCTGGGATCCCTAGGATTTTGGGGGTGTCTCCAGAGACCTATAGGTGGCCTGGGCAAAAGATAATTTTCCTGATGTGTTTGTCCTACTTGACCAGTTAGGCATGAATGACTTCAAGCTCTGTAAGACCATTACCTTTCCTGGATCATCAGAAAATACAACTTTCAGAGATTCAAAACCATAGTGTTTGAGAGACTGAGAGATCCCACAAAGTAATTCCAACTGTTCCTCATGTGCCTTTGTCAAGGTAAGAGCCTGAGCACAAATATCATCAGCAAAAGTGTCGGAAACTTGTAGCAGCCTATGAGTTTTTGGGCTACTTATGAGGGCACACAAGGTAAGATCCCAGCTTGTGACTCAGCACAAGGGGCTCCTGCATAAAACAAGAATCAGGAATACTTATGAGCTACTACAAGCTGGCTGACATAAACAGTGTGAATGGTATAATTTGACCACACTTGAGGTTGTATAACACCAATCTGATGGGAATACTTGCATTGAAAAAATTAGGTATTTATTAGACCCAAGCTATGAGATTAAGGAAAGGTGTTGTAGATGTTTGTTTAGTTGAATAAACTGTTCACCGGCCAGTGCAATAATATGTAGGTCTCTTTGGGGTCTTGCAAAGAGGAATACTACAGTCCAATGGGCAGTAATCTGCAATTGAGAAAGAATACACATGGAGCATGGTGCATAGAAATAGAACCTGAATATGATTAGTTAGTTGTAATGGTATAAGCTGAAGCAATGTTGCAGACAACATCAAAGAGGCTTAGGAAGTGAGCAAAGTACCTTGCGGGTACATTGCAGTGCATTAGGATTGTTGTAAACACAATATATTTGTCAGTGGTAGTCATAAATAGCAAAGATACTCAAGCAAGAATGGAAAGAGATATGAAAAACAGGCAAAACAGATGGTAGTTCAGGTAATAACAATGTAAAGAACTGTAATTAATACAAAAGGTCCTTATATAGGGTGACATCTCAGATATTGTCCACCTATTACAAGTGCACATTAGAGGCAAACTTCCTCCTTCACTTGCTTGTCCCCTGGTGTTATTGGTGAAATCCAAAAATGGTTGTTCATCATTAGTGAACAAAAATCTTTGGAATTCCTATCTCTCCCTTCTCCCTTTGTCATCTTCCACTTCCCTTCCTGTCATCACTTGCATGGGTCCCCCGAAGTGCAAGGCACCTGGTAATCCACAACATGCTTCTCCTGCAGCAGTGTCTCACAATGCTTCTCCACCCTGGGTGAACATTCCAATCCCGGCCAGTTTGAACAATCTTGGTGCCCCTGTAATGCATGGATTGGTTTGTGAGCAAAGAGCTGTATCTGTATGTGTTCTTTTCATTCAGTAAGCTTGTTATCCTGATTTCTTGTCCTCTTGCAAGAGGCATCCCTGATTGAGATGATCCCAGTTAAGGTTGATCTTCCCCCACTTCCCCAATGATTGGCAGGTCATTCTGCGATAGAGCCTGGTACTGCAGACATTTGGTGTCAGGCTTACCTCAAGCTCATTGCTCAGTGGAAGGATATGAAAGATTCCTTCATTCACAATGCACTCAGCCATATGGATGTTCATTACAAAAGTAGTTCACTTTGGAAGCAGTTGTCTTTGACCACTGCTGAGTTAGAGGATGCTCAGGCAGAGCTTACTTGTGTTACTCAGACTCTACACAATACAAATCAAACTGTAGAGTCTCAGCGCAAGCTTCTCTCTGCTCAGCAGACTGATCAGGAGGAGCTTTGTACTCTTCATCAACACATGTGGGAATTGGAGAGTTTGCATGGTTCAAAGGATACAGGTTCTATTCAATCAGCAAAGGTTGGTGTTTTTTCTTTTCCCCTCATTTCTATCATTGACTTTGTTAACATAGGAGCCTTCTTCTGTTCACAAAGAATGTATCAACAAGCTCAAATGCTGCAACAAACACCTATCCAATCAGCACACAAAACTACAGCAACAATTGGAGGATATGGAGGAGGCATACAGGGTTCATGGTTTGCAGGACCATGTTCAGCAAATTCAAACCCTTCTGTATGAGAATGCAACACTTGCATCCACAGTTAGCATGCTTGAGCAAACTGCAAGTATCATGCATGTCCTCTCTCGCAACCAACCTTGAGCATCACTTAGGGCATTTGCTAGGCCATTGGGAATCTGCAGGTTCTCATGAACTGGATACAGGACCTCTGTCACCTGGACATATCTGCATTTCTGCAAGTGTTTTTTGGCAACTTTGGCACTCATTTCCATCATTCTTTCAACTGTATGAATGATATTCTTGGCTCTCCCCTATTTGACCAGAAGGACCCCAATATTGTTCATCTCTGTAAATATCTTTCCAACTTGATCAATCATACCAGCAACCTCTATCTTCAGTTGCTCTTTGTTGCAGGGAGAATTGAGCATTCCAACCATGCAGTACAAGAAAGTGCTGAACACATCTTTAACCAATATGCATCTGCTCAACAGTATTCCCTTCCTACTCTCTCAGAAAGTATCCCACTTGGTCATATTCAGGTCAATGCTCCTTCTGTCATTCAGTCGACAACACCTTATCCCACTGACATTGCTTACTTCTGTCACACTGATCCCAATACTCCATTCCCCAATCCTCTTCCCATTGCTTCTGCTTTGGGTATTACTTCCTTCCTTTGTCATCTTGACAATCTGATTGCCAGTTTGTGTCAATCAGCTCTTTCCACCATTCTTCCAGCTTCCAAGCCCATCTTTGATGTTGACCATGAAGGTGAAGACTTATATGCCATGGAGGATGAACTGGGTGATGAGGATGGTGGTGACAACTCATAAGCAGAGGGTGCTATAGACAAGTTGGGTGATGAGGACAAGGATAGGGTGGAGGCCTTTGAGGGTAGTCAACCTGGTTACAATGACATTTCCTCAGAAGATGAAGTGGGTCTTCATGCACAGTGAGCTAGTGGGGGGGAGGATATTTCTATGGACACACCTTCAGTTTCAGTTGTGGTCCTATATCTTCTGCCCCTTGCTCCTAACTCTTCTGTTTCACTTAGACTCCTGGGCCCTATCCATACCATCCTTTTTTTGACTCTTCCATGGCTCCTTCCCCTTTTCCATCCAATGCTTTGCCTCCCCAATTCCTGTACCATGCCAATGACTTGTATATATTGATGTCCAATAACCCTGTAGTGTATGAACTTGCATTGCTTTTTTATGAGGAAGCATCCTGAATTATTGAGGCAAGTAACTTCTTGATACCTACTTGAACCCTTGTTTACTGTATCCCTATATATTTTACCTTCCTGTCTTACTCTTTTAAATACTAAAACTATTATATACACAAACAAGAAATAGATCATTTGGTTTTCTTGATTTTCTAGAATGTGTGAGTGGCAAAATTAAAGTGAAAAGTGAAGAAAATATGACTATTACCAGGCTGATGAGAAGAAATCACACCTGACCGACAAGTTTTTCCTGGACCTAAAATTTAAGGGGAAATGCTAAAAACAATTATTAATTTTTCCTCAGAAATTGAAATTCTTTTTCATAGGAAAACTTGACCATTTTTCACCCGATTGAGGATATCTTTCCCATAAGATAAAATTGGCCTTTTGGGCCAGATAATGATCATCTTTCAGCCACAATAATGATAATTTTTCGGCCAAGATAAAGGTAATCTTTCGGCACAGATAATGATAATCTTTTGCACCTGTTAAGTTTTAGATTTTTCCTTTGCAAAACCAAATGCCCACTTTTGTGGAAGCGTTGAAAAGGCACCCAACTTTACATATAGTATATTCTACCAGTATCAATCACTCTGGTAACTGTACTTCATAGAGGGGAAATTCCTTCTCAGACACATGCAATTTTGCCTGCTGAAAGTCCATTAAAGCCTTGAGATAATCATCTGCAAAGAAAGACACAGGCCATCCTTTTGGAGGCTTGCAGTCTGTTACCTTGCATTTGCCTAAGTGCAAAAGCCTGGGAAGGAATTTTCCCTCTACGAGATACAGTTACATACCAGTAGAATACAAAATGTAAATTTGAGCACCTTTTTGGCACTTCCACTAAAAGTGGGCATTTGGTTTCCTGAAGGAAAAATTTAAAATTTAACAGGCACAAAAGATTATCATTATCTGTGCCGAAAGATAATCTTTTTCTTGGCTGAAAGACCAATTTTATCTTATGAGAAAGATATTCTTAATCAGGTGAAAAATGATTTTAATTTCTTAGGAAAAATTAGTAATTATTTCTAACATTTCCCCTTAAATTTTTCAGCTGGGAAAAACTCATCAGTCAGGTGTAAATGAGAGTTGAGGATCTTGTGTTTTTGCATTTACCCCCTTTTAAACTTGCATTATCTTCTCATCAATGTCCTTCTACCTCTTGCACCCTTTGTTGTTCTTCCTGATCCTCTTGCACCAAGTTTTCTAGTTCACAGATATGTTCTGGAAGAATCTTGCACTTGCACATATGCTCCTCATGCCATCTATTAATTAGATGCTTCCAGCCATTCCTTCCCATTTGACCCATGAGTTGTACTCCTCCTTGTACCCTTTCCACTTGATTAAGTATTCTATCTCCAAGTTTCTTTCTGCTATCAGTCTACTATCCAATATTCTTTCCACTTTGTGTTCAGGTTCTCCTCTAATGTGAATTGCAGGCAGCCTGAGGGGTGAGAGCATCTAGTGGAAGGGGTTCACATGGTGTGAATGCAAGCAGTCAACATGAAATACATTATGTATCTTGTGTAGGTCTCCCGGAAGGTCTAGTCTGTATGTGTGCATTCCAATTCTTTCCAGAATTGTGTACAGTCCGCTCCATTTATGATCTAGTTTTTTCATGGGTCTGTTTGCTGATTGGAAGGGGTTTCAAATTCCTATATGGCTTATTATGTCTGGCTTTTGCACGAATGCAGGAATGACAACTTTGCCACCTGTCAAGCCCAACTAGAGACTTATATATAAGCAATTTTCATATCCATTTTCACTTTTATATCAGGCTCTAAGACTAAAGATGTACATACAGTTAAAGATAAAAAAAAAATTCCAATGAAATACACAAGTCAGGTGCCGTAGGCACCGAGAAAAATTTCTGACACCTTCCCAATATGGTAATTTGTGTTTATTCATACATTTTAACAGATGGGAGAATAATAGAAGGTTAATTGGAAATTTTTTTTAAAGTGCTACAGGTTACATCATATATTTCCTTATTAGGGAATTAATTTCCCATGACTTAAGTGTATCATGTAATGATATTTATATGCAAGAGTGAAGAGGTGACTGAAATTCTAGAATGCCAGAAGTAATATCAGAGATTTCCTTATTGGGAGATAATTTTCTCACAGTTGGACCTATAAACAAAAGTTATAGAGCTGATTCAGGTGATGATGCTCATATTAAAAACCCCAAATATGGTTCAAAATTGGAGTGGGAAAATGCAAAATACTAGAAAAAATAAG
>KN834777.1:198950-209169 GCA_000827265.1 Collybiopsis luxurians FD-317 M1 | reverse complement strand
CAGAAGTAATATCAGAGATTTCCTTATTGGGAGATAATTTTCTCACAGTTGGACCTATAAACAAAAGTTATAGAGCTGATTCAGGTGATGATGCTCATATTAAAAACCCCAAATATGGTTCAAAATTGGAGTGGGAAAATGCAAAATACTGAAAAAATAAGACATTTTGTCCTAGAGCTGGTATGAACACTTATTCCTAACCCCTATTTATTTTCCTTTTACTATACACCTTTCACATGACCGCATTTATGACTAACTTTCATATCAATACCTTTTGGACATATGACTCCTTCCTATCTCCACTCTGCATGGTATCATTGTTCTTTTTCTATTTCATTCCCACTGTCATTGTTTTATTAATGAACTGCTCCTTGTTTCTCTTCTCGCATCTGTCGCATGACCACATGCTCCATACCCTTTTATTCTCATAGCTGTCACTTAGCTGTTGTCTTCCAGTAGCATTAGTCCCTCGCACAGCTTACTACAGTATATATACCTACTGTCTGTAACCTGAGTCCCCATCTTGACCTCTCTGTTGATTGGGACCAGGTGAGTATCCTGCCTGTACCAGTAGACTAGTTAATTAACTCTGTCAATTGGGACCAGAACCCACCTCTGTTTAAAAACTGATCATTGCAAGTCACTCCACTGTACACCACTTCGTGACATTAGGTCAAGATCCTTGCTGCGCTGATAGTCTACCGCCTAGGCTGTCCCTGCAGACTCTGCTACCACCACGCCTTCCTTCTCTGCAGATTTGTCTGACTCTGAAATGGGTCACGAACAGGTTGACTGCTCCAGCTACCTGCATGCCTTTGATACCAAAGCCTGATCTTATATCCACAAGCTACCAGATGGTTGGAACGACTGTGACCAACAGCCCTGCCCACACACTTTTGAGAACTCCATCACCCATGCAACTCAGCTCAGAGATGGTACCCCTGCTGTACCAATTACCAGATCTGTAACTGCCCCATGCACTCTCACTGCTCCTCCAGTCCCACTTGCCCTCACTGCCCTGCCAGCCTCAACTACTGTAACTACCCACCCATTACCTGCACTGTCACCTCCTCCCTCCAGCCCAAGCATGTCTCAACAAAGCCTTGACCAGCTTATGCAAAACCTGATCCAGCAGGTTGCAGCCCTCACAACCAGCTTGCAAACTAATATTTCTGTCACCACCAAGTCTAGCATGGTCAAACCAGACCCCTTTAAGGGTCAGAGTAGCGCAGAAGCCCGTCGCTTCATAGCCCACTTTAAGAGCTGGGCATTAGAACAGTCAGACTTAAAAGGCGATGAGGCCAAAGCCATTAAAGCGGCCTTAGGCTTTCTCTCAGGGGGAGCAGCAGATTGGGCCACCCCCTATTTATCTGCCTTTAATGCCAAGCAGGTACCATTTAATGGGAAATGGGTAGAGTTCCTTCAGGCATTCAAACTCAGGTTTGAATCTATCGACCCAGGAATGGAAGCCTGCAATGCAATCAAAAAGGTACAGCAAGGAAAAGGACAGACTGTTGCAGAATTTGCTCAGAAGTTCAAAGACATTGGTGATTGGAGTGGACTCTCAGATACTGACCTCCGGGAACAGTTCTATTCTGGTCTTCTCCCAGAAATTCATCAAAACCTCATCATAGTCAATATCACCCAAGGGTTAGCCCAAACCCTTGATGAGGCCATTAGGAGGGCCATATCCGTTGATGTTCACTTGCATGACCCCAGCATGAGTAGTTGCCAGCCTAACCACTCTCACACCCCCACTCATCATACTGATCCATATGCTATGGATATTGATGCCAACTGCACAAGCAATGGCAATACCTGAGATGGCTTTATATCTCATATGTGGGGGCACTGCTATGGCTGTGGGTCTCAGAGCCATGAGAAACGGAACTGCCCACAGAAGGATACAGTATGTCGCTACTGTGCATGTTGTGGCCACCTAGAGGCAGTTTGTCAGGACAAGTTTATGGGCTTGGAGCGCAATCGTGGTAGGCATCAGCCACCCCGCCAACAAGTATCAGCCACCTCTTCCGTAATGTTCACCTTATTCCCAAATGAACCAGCCCAGGTTGCTGCCTCAGTTCCCTCTCCTGCTAACCCCACCACTACAACCCCTAATCTTGCTGTCTAGATTGCTCAGCTGCAGGAACTCCTAAACTGTGCCAATGCTATGGCCCCAGAAGCATCCCGCCAGGAGGATTTTTAATGAGGGTGTCTGTCTCGGCCGCACTGAGAGCACCCTCAGAACGGTTCGCTATATATGCTACTTCCTCATATGACTCACTCCCATCATGTAAAATATCTACAATTTTGGAAATAGACCCCAGTGCATCCCATTTCTGAATTCAAGTAAAAATAAAGGGAAGAAAGCATAGCATAGCAACTGCGGCCATGGTGGACTGTGGAGCCACCGCTCTATTCTTGGATAACAACTTTATTGAATGACACAACCTAAGGACAACCCCACTATGACAACCTATAAATATTTTCAACATTGATGGTACCCCAAACTGGGCAGGACAGATTACACACTTTGCATGCCTTGCACTCACAGTAGATGACCAAGAACGCTGGACAGACTTTCTGGTTACAAACCTGGGAGGAGAGGATATTATTCTTGGACTCCCATGGCTTCAGAAGATAAATCCAGAAGTTGACTGGGAAAAAGGGCAGCTCTCAGTTAAAACACAGAAGGTAACTATCGAAGATGTACCTGAGGATACAGAGGGTTTAGAAAGTGGTAGGGTGGCAGCGGTTACCACTGACGGCTCTGTCCTGGAACAGATTAGACCCAAGGCAATTGAGGAAGAAGAATCATTGGTACCAGAAGAAGAGTCACCCCTGTGTTGAATTCAAGCTAACTGAGCCATGTGCCAATCCTGGGTCAAAGCAGGGATTCTTCTAGATGCAGCAGAAGAAGTATGGTGTGCAGCAGGATATACCTACTCTCAACAATTGGCAGAACAGGCTCACAAAGACAAACTGACCAAAACGTTTGAAGAGATGGTTCCAGAGCCATACCAAGACTTTGGAAAGGTATTTTCTGAATCAGCATCTGAATGATTACCTGCCCATCAACCCTGGGATCATGCAATAGAACTGGTACCCGGTGCACCAGAAACCATGCGAACCAAGGTCTACCCTATGTCCCTGAATGAACAAGAGGAACTTGATCACTTTCTAGATGAGAATCTATGTAAAGGCTGTATTTGACCCTCAAAATCTCCACTATCATCACCGGTCTTCTTTGTGAAAAAGAAAGATAGAAAGCTCCATTTTGTCCAGGACTACTGCAAACTCAATCAGTTTACTATCAAAAACTGCTACCCTTTACCACTTGTGGTTGATATCATCAGTCATCTTCAGGGTGCACACTACTTTACTAAATTTGATGTCCACTGGAGGTACAATAACATACGGATCAAGCAGGGTGATGAGTGGAAGGCTGCATTCTCTACCAACCGTGGCCTGTTTGAGCCTAATGTTATGTTCTTTGGCCTTACTAACTCACCAGCCACATTTCAAGCACTGATGAACTCAATCTTTGCAGATCTTATAGCAGCAGGAAAGGTGGCAGTATATCTGGATGACATCCTTATCTTCAGTGGCCAATTAGAGGAACACCAAGAAATCATTCACGAGGTCTTAGCTAGACTCCAGAAAAATGACCTCTATCTACGGCCAGAAAAGTGTGAATTTGAACAAGAACAGATTGAGTATCTAGGGCTGGTGATACGGGAAGGGGAGGTAAGGATGGACCCAGTAAAAGTGGCAGCTGTCTGTGACTGGCCAACCCCCAAAAACCTTTGCGAGCTATGAGGGTTTTTAGGGTTCGCCAATTTCTACCGCCGGTTTATATGTGACTTTGCTAGGATAGCCCGACCCTTAAATGACCTAACTAAAAAGAATGTCAGCTTTAACTGGGGGACGCTACAACAAGAAGCATTTGAAACACTACATATGGCATTCACCTCTGCACCAATACTAACTCTTTGGGATCCAGACAAGCCAACACAAGTTGAAGTAGATGCATCTGGATATGCAACTGATGGGGCACTTTTCCAGAAACAGGATGATGGCCAGTGGCATCCTGTTGCATTTTGCTCTGCCTCTATGCAGGCAGCAGAGCGGAACTATGAGATCTACAATCGGGAGATGCTAGCAGTAATTGAAGCATTAAAGGACTGGAGAAGTTTTCTGGAAGGGTCACCTCAACCATTTGAAATTGTCACTGATCACTCCAATTTAGAGTTTAGGTGGACAGCACAAGACCTTAGCTGTCACCAGGCCCACTGGGCACTTTGGCTTTCTTGATTTGATTTCCATATGGTGCATCGACCAGGCAAGGCAAATACCCAGGCAGATGCTCTATCCCATATGGCACACCATCAGGTATCAGATAATGAGGACAACCGACAACAAACTGTCCTCAAGCCTGAGCACTTTACACAAGTTGCTGCCACAATTCTGCGCAATCCACTGGAAGATAGGATTCGGAAGGCTTCGCAAAGAGAGGCACAGGTACTGGAAGGGCTGGAAGGGTTGAAAAAGAGAGGACTACAACAGTTAGTAAATGGGATTGCAGAATGGGAAGAAGATGAAGGACTGGTCTACTACAAGGGACAGGTATATGTACCACCAGATGACAAGCTACGCATAGAAGTCCTTCAACAATGCCATGATAGCCCCTCTGCCAGCCACCCTGGACTGCATGGCACCCTTGATCTCATCAGCACTCACTTCTGGTGGCCTACCATGTGATCCTTTGTAGAAAAGTATGTTGAAGGATGCGAAATCTGTGCAAGGAAAAAGATCCAACAGCACCCCCATGCAGTAACACAACCACTCGATGTTCCAGCTGGACTATGGGAAGAAGTCAGCGTAGATTTAATCACTCAACTACCTGAATCTAATGGGTATGACACCATCCTAGTCTGCACAGACCTCTTTGGCAAACAGATTCATGCCATTCCCTGCACGACCCACATTACTGCTGAGGGTGTGGCAGATATTTACTATTGAGAAATCTTCTGCCTCCATGGCCTTCCCCTGCATTTCATATCAGATTGAGGCCCCCAGTTCTCAGCCAAGCTCATGCAATCCCTGATCTCTTGCCTAGGCATCAAATCGAATCTGACATCTGGATATCACCCACAAGCCAATGGACAGACTGAATGTGCAAACCAGGAGGTAGAAAAGTACCTTCGCCTATATGTAGGATGACAACAGGATGACTGGGCAGAACACCTGCCAATGGCAGAATTTGTCATCAACTCCCACACACACTCAGCCCTCTGGATGTCACCATTCAAAGTCACATATGGCTATCTCCCACTCTTCAATATCCCAGTAGGCCAGCGTAGTGGGATGCCAGGGGTAGATGATCATATTCAGATTTTAAGAGAAGCATGCCAGGATGCAGGAGCCGCTTTACATCTGGGAAAGAAGCAGCAGAAGGAAGGGTATGAGAGGGGAAAATGAAAAGCCCATCAATTCAAGGTGGGAGACCTTGTATGGCTAAGTGCAGAGGACATTAATCTCCAGCTCTCAAGTGAGAAACTCAGAGAGTGCCAACTTGGACCATTCAAAATTCTTCAAAAGGTCGGACCCCTTGATTATTGATTGGACCTACCCCTTTCCCTTGACCAACTACACCCTGTATTCCATGTCGACAAACTTTACCCTTGGAAAGGTAACCATGTCAATGGGGAAATCCCAAAGCCACCAGAACCAATTTATTTGGAGGAAGAGGATGAACCTGAGTATGAAGTAGAGGAGGTATTGGACAGCTGTATCTGGTGGAAGAGAATGGAATATCTGGTAAAGTGGAAAGGGTATGATGCAGGCCATAATTCCTGGGAACCAGCCCAAAACTTGGAGCACACCCCACAAATGGTACAACAATTTCACAGGAGGCATCCGAATGCACCAAAACTTTGACCATCGAGGACAATGGTCTTAAGGAGGGGGGTAATGTCATAGAGCTGGTACGAACACTTATTCCTAACCCCTATTTATTTTCCTTTTACTATACACCTTTCACATGACCGCATTTATGACTAACTTTCATATCAATACCTTTTGGACATATGACTCCTTCCTATCTCCACTCTGCATGGTATCATTGTTCTTTTTCTATTTCATTCCCACTGTCATTGTTTTATTAATGAACTGCTCCTTGTTTCTCTTCTTGCATCTGTCGCATGACCACATGCTCCATACCCTTTTATTCTCATAGCTGTCACTTAGCTGTTGTCTTCCAGTAGCATTAGCTTCTCATCTTATCCTCCAGTAGCATTAGTCCCTCGCACAGCTTACTACAGTATATATACCTACTGTCTGTAACCTGAGTCCCCATCTTGACCTCTCTGTTGATTGGGACCAGGACCCACCTCTGTTTAAAAACTGATCATTGCAAGTCACTCCACTGTACACTGCTTCGTGACACATTTAAAAATTTGAGATGCCATAAATGAATAGATGAGAGAGATCTGATGATGGTAAATTGATTCCAATGATCACCTGACCTCTCTCTATATTTTTAAAAAAAGTTCAGGCTCACTTAACAGCTGTATATGGTTCTCAGAGTACAAGAAAATTTTCCCTAATTTGATAACTCCTATAATTTCTATATGCTATAGTATATACACTTTCATCACTCCATACAAAATGTTTACAACTTGAAAATGGCCTCAATCTATACTATACACCCTGGCCTTACTCTATACAAAATCTATACAACTTGGCCTCAGTCTATATTATACACTCTGGCCTCACTCTATACACTATATAGAAACTTGGAGTTGAGCCTGCCCTTAACTACTACACATTATACAGTCTAGTACTGCCATTTGCATAAGTCCATGAACAACTGCTAATTTTTTTTTTTTTTTGTGGTCTGAGAGTCCAGGAATAAGTTGCATGTGAATTTACCATTCCATGGTTGGTTTCTGCATTTGCCATGCCATCTGAAATGTCGTTTGACCTTAAAACTTGTATCTATCACTGGTACACTGATGACAAGCTTACGTTTAGAGAGTGTGCAGAAAGAGCTGGGTGCTCTGGTGGTCTTGTTTCCAAAGTCAACCAGAACATGGAACATTTTGGGACAGTGAATAATCCTTTCCAGAAATGTACAGGGCAACCACGGGAGGTGGACAAGGGTGATTTTGTGTATATGGCAGGGCTTATCAAGGCCAAACTGACTATCTACCTTGATGAATTGCAGGAGAAACTGGAGGGTGCATGAGAAATTTACCAGTCCCTTGCAACTATTTTGCATATGATCAGGAAGTTGGGGCTTAGTCATAAACACATCCAAAGAGCAGCTTCAGAATGGGATGAGATGCTTAGAGCTGTCTGGGAAGGAGTTTTGGCTCAACCTGAATATTGTAATCCTAGTATCTTTGTTTTCCTGGATGAAAGTGCAGTGGATAATTGTACAGTTCAGTGGCAAATGGGTTATTCAGAGGTGAATGTACCCTGTGTTGATTGTGGAACTTTTCTGCGTGGTGTACAATACTCTATACTTCCAGCACTGTCCATTCAAGGGATAATAGCCATGGACATAATTGAAGGTTCCATGACCAAAGAACTCTTCCTTCAATTTGTAGAACAAGTGGTGCATCACTTCATTGCTCTCTTAGATTATAGTGATATATCTATATTCTTTAGGCTCCCCTTCTTCAGCCCTTTCCTCTTCCTTGCAGTGTTATTATTCTCAACAATTGTTCTAACCATCATTCTCCTAAACTGAAGCAGAATATTGAGGTTGGATGCAGTATGTGTCCCATCCAACCATGAACTTTTAACCACTAATGTGCAATGTAGGTGCTTGACCCATATTCTTACCACCATACTCCCCAGACTTCAACCCGATTGAAGAAGCCTTTTCTGCCACTGAGGCTGCCCTCTGCAGAAAAGAAAGCAGCTTTGAAGGACCTGAATTGATTCCCTTAATGATACGAGAAGTGAGCGGGGAGATATCCATGGATGATGCAATGGGCTGGTTCAGCAACTGCAAATACTTGTAGTCAGAACACTTTACATTTGAAAGCTATCTGAATAAAGTCACTACAAAAGGAATGTACTATGAGAAGGTTAAATAGAAGTAGACTCAATCAGATACAGCTTGACAATCACCAATATAAAAGCAAAAGGAATGTACTATGGCAAAAAAATTGATTAAAAGGATGTAAGCTCAATCAAATGCAGCTCAATCATAGGCCAATTGCATACTATTTATTGTTACCACAGTGAGAATGCTTACACTCCAAAACAGCACTGTAACTTTTGGCAAAGTAGTTAAGCCCTCCCACTGGACCAAGTTTGAGGCCAGTAACTTGTGCAATAACGACAGAAGAACCTTGGCCCAAGAGGTTGACATTGTAGTCTTCAGCCTTCAGTGCCAACTTTATGTTCTGCAACTGCTCAGCCAGCATCTTCTGCTTCAAGGTAGCAGAGAACTGGTCAACACAGACATCCAGTTTCTCTTCAGGTGCAGGAGGAGAGGATGACCAAATTACAGGAGAAGGACTGTGGGAAACTTGGTGACTGACTGAAGAAGATGAGGACTCAGAGCAGAAATGGGAGTGTTGGGATTGCATGGTCATTTGCATCATTGCACCTGCTGCAAACCCAAAGCCCTCCATAATTGTGGACTTGAAGTCAGAGGATTTGGAGCATGGACCCTTGGTACCATGAGGACAAGTACAAGCAGCAGGAGAGTCAATTTGAAAGCCCCAATTCATCAGTAGCTGATTGGGAACTGGATCTGAGGCTTTATGTGAATTCTTGTCTGCAAGTTACAAGTAACCAATGAGCAATGTAGAGCTAACAGGTTTAAAGAGAGACACACAATAAAATCAGCAAAATCAGCTTTACAGAGGCAAGTAAGGGCTGCATGAGTACCATCATTTGTGATGAAGCAAGTACCATGAGCTCCACACATGTGAGCTTGATCAATGGCTTGCATAATTGCCCCTCATTTTTGGTCTGAGGTACTGAAAATGTCAGTGTGAGGGATCTGAAACTTAAGTGAGTGAAAGTAACATATTGCAAAACAAGTACATACTTGAGTACTGACAGCAAGTCCTAGATCCTGTCCTGTAGCAGTTCCAGCCAGCCCAAGTGACTCGTGTCCCAAGGGGGCAGTGGCACACAGGTATGGGCACAGATTTGAGTCTGTGATATCAAAAATGATAGTAACATCCTTTGTCTTGGCAGGGATAGCACGTAGCATTCCTTGAACTGATTCCCAGTTGCTATCTCCCAGGACAGCAAGAGTGCTGCCTTTTCTGCTGCTGAAAAACAGGTAGGGCTATGTAGAAGATACTCAAAGGACTCAGACATATGTTAAGCCTTTCCAAAAGATGGAGAACAGTGGTCCAGAGAGTGTGTTTGCCACATAAGTGAGCTGACCATTGACAGTACAGAGAATGACATTGTCAATGACTGTAACATGATCCATCTGCAGAAGATCAACAGTGGAACCAGGAACAGTCTGCAAGTTTGTGACAATTCTTGTTTGAGCACCTCACTTAGCTCCTGTGAAAGTGACGACAGTTAGTTTCTTGAGAATTGAAACAACAAACTCATGAGAAGGCAGAGCTATTAGACTGAGATTCAATAATTGCAGCAGAAATGGGAGTAAACAGACCAAACCTTGCACTTCCTCACCTTCATGATTGTCAGAGATGTCTGTTTCATTGTCCTCATCAGTGACTTCTGCTTGTGCCAACATACCGGTATTTGATGTGGCCACTCCAATAACACCACATTAGGAAAAAGGTCCTATAGCCTAGGCACATATAGGTCATCCTCAGGCAGTTTAAGACTTCTCAGAAGTCCTGGACTACACAGGCTGCCCAGGGTGCCAGATGACATCCTCCCAAGCCTCTGGAGCCTGAGAATTCCTGAGGACCCCTGAGGCTTGCCCTGGATCCCTGGGGATCTTTGAGGCTTCAATATATGAATGCAAAATAATAAAATATACCTTCATCTGTTCTTTTACTTACTCTACTCTATATATCCTACTCTTGTACTCCTCCTTATATACTGTAGTATTGCATTTTATTAGATACTTGTAATATTAATATTACTTTGTTATCACACTTTAAGTACAGTCTATTATACTAATGGAGGCTCTCTATTGACTTAACATACTCATGTACAGTATTTTATTGTAGTACAAAGTCTATACATATGTATATAATATATA
>KN834777.1:163615-191293 GCA_000827265.1 Collybiopsis luxurians FD-317 M1 | reverse complement strand
CTCAGATACAGCATCAAGTGAGCCCAATGCTTGGGTAGCTGAATCAGCTGGAGATGCAATTGCATCTGCGGTATTGCTGTTTACTGAAAATGATATCAATACATGTCGAGAATTACAGAAGGATAGATGTAAAAAGACGTGCTTCCCATAAGTCCAACTCCCGCATGTGAACATCATCAAGCTCAAGTGCTCCATATTCATCCTCATCATCAGCCTCATTTCCATCGACGCCATTGTTGATGTGTGCATGCGGTTGAACATTTCTATTGGTATCGGATTGGCAGGTTTCGCTATCATCAGGAACTGGATGTTTTAAATGTAATAATTTAGTAATAATTACAAGTTATTTCAAAGCCGATGCCAACAATTGAACACATGCCAATGCCCACCACACTAGTTAGAGGCTCCTCTTTTTCTGCTCATCGTCGCGCTACTTCTTCTCTACTCGGTCTTCCTCTCTTGGGCGCATTGGGTAGGCGAAGGCTATCTTTTTTACCAGGAGGCCTTCCCATAGTGTTGATTTAAGCTGATAGTAATTTCTTGGGTAAACTCGAAAGGAAATGTAATATAGTAAGAACAAAGCGAAACGCGAAGAAGTCTTGACACCGTAGATCGATCATGTGAGAATCGCGTGGCCGAAGGTTATCTATTTCGCTGGCCAGATAACATACTAGGTATAGCGCTGCAGTGGGCCTACAGAACCTCCTCGTAGCTTTCCAAGTAGAAGAGGCCATTGAAATAGTATCTATATTTTTTTAACGTAGTATCTAGAACTCAATAAGGGTGGGTAGACTCGTCTATCCAGATAACGTGTTATGTGTGGGAACCCAGCAAACCCAGCAAAGCGGTGCACAAACCAAACTCGAAGCGTGCAAGAACCGGTACAACTCACCCGAGCCAGAGCACCGGGTCCTCCACTGGGCATTGGAGGTTTTCGAGGCAGGAGGGTGTTTGGGATTCGGGTCCACTTCTTCGTCGGAGTCGATATAGTCACCTATGTGCTGGTGGAGTAGCACAAGGTCAGAGTCGAATGCCGGTTCGTCATCTTCGTCGTCTTCAGCGCCGGAGATTTCCCTAGATAAAAATTGATTAGTGACGAAATGGACATTCGGTAACGACGTACTGGTTCAGTTGCCGAAAAACTATTTACCCTCCAGTTCGCTGGGACTTTCTCAATCCACTCGATCATTCAGCTGCCTTCAAACTTCCGTCTTTCTTGCTATAGGACTGGAGAGTCAATATTGAGACCCGAAGTTAGCAAGCGATGAATCGACTGAAATATAAACAATGGGACTCACGACGGCAGCCACGTAAACATAATTTTGGCTCAAAACTTCTGCTATACCTTGAATCTCTGCATTCCCTCTTCGAGTAGGCTGAAGTTTAGGTTGGAGGGCCGAGGTTGGGTTAGGCATGATACATCATATGAAGGCCTGGAAACATACGACAGTCAGAACGGTGGTGCATAGGTGTGAAGCAGAAAAATGAAAGTACGGCAATGAATAGTGGTCCCAAAAGACTACCATGTAGCACTTGACTCTTGTCATATTTGGATCTTTGGTCCAGTTGATGAAGAATGCCGGAACGCTGTCAGAGATCATGGCGGGATTTTTGATTTCGTCTTGGACTCTAGACTGTATGTAAGTGAAGAAGTGAAGAGATAGGGCCAAAATACACGCTTTGTAATGTTAGCCGAACTCTCAACGCTCCTCGACACAAGCCTCTCCCGCTTCCCAATCTATCCTGACCCGATTGTAAACAAGCTCGCCGTCTCAGTATATGAGCATGGTGGGCAGCATGTCGAGATCGGCATTGTCTTCCTTGTACTGGTCCTCATCGCATCACCATCGTCCCAGAAATTTTGGATGCCAAACAAGTTGTCCTCATCAGTCTCGTATCAATCTCGAACGCTAATTTATACTTGAGGCAGGTTTAGGTTTGGAGGTGAATGCAAATCCGAGCGCCGCAGCATGACATCAGAGGAATTTGGTATCGGGGTACATTTGACTAGATAGGCGACCGCGTCATCCAAAAGAAAGCATCTATCCAAAGACTGATTCAGAATAAACATTCGGCTTGGCTCTAAGACGGCTTGATTCCAACTTACCGGATCTAGTCAGCGACATGAGCGTTCTGGTCCGTTGAACAGTTTGCCAGAGAGAACCGAGGCATCAAGTAGAGAGTGAATACGACATGTAGGAAGTACTAAGGAGATGGTGAAACAAGAAAAAGTGAACAACAGCGCACGCGTAAAAAATACCGATGTCACCTGGGCCGGAACACCGGTCCACCAGCACCAATCTTGGCCCCCAACACATTTACACCCAAGCTGAAGTTCTCGAACCTGGGTGTCTTTGGCATTCCGGTTGCAACCGCAGGCATTTAGACGAGGGTACAGAAACTGAGAAAGGGCGTAGATGGAACATGTAAAATTCTTTTGTGTATATTAGGGGCGGTCAGCGGGGTCGATTCAGGTGGACGATGCAGACATCGATTCTGGATGCAGAATCCAAGCCTGAATCGCCGTTTGTCGAAGCGCCTCCAGAGGCGTTTCAACAATGCGATTCTAGCTGAATCGCATTCCTACCTTAGTCACCCCGAGTCCGTCCGCCTGGACAGCCGCCAGTAAATTATATAATTTCTGTATTTCCAAATAAGTTATTTCGCCACATTCTACACTACACAACACGGCGGACTCGAAAACTGCAGAAACAACAAAGAAATGACAGGCACCTGCTACCAAGAAAAGTAGTGATGACCAGCAGGTGACCCAGAGCAGTGGCAGTAAGTGAAAGGTAACCAAAAAAGATGAGGCCGACAAACCTGCCAGAAACTTTAAGAAGAGAGACACCAATAACTTGGCCTGGCGCACTCGACGTACAGATGATGGCATGGCCAAGTTTGGCTGCATTGCATTTGTCAATATTTTCACGGGGACTGGCCGGTCAATACTAAATCAAGTAACTGAGCTGTGCTCTATTACATCATCTCAAAGGGAGAATCCACAATTTGAATCACCATCTGAATCCACCTCTGAATCGACCCCGCTGACCGCCCCTATTTTCGTCTGCGCCGAAACTTGATGATGAAACTACTTTATCTTAACAAACAGGCGTGAGCTCAATAAGTACAGACCAGCGGTCATTACTATTGTCTTTGGCCATACGCAATCAATATGATTGCTTGGCCCTCAAAGTAGCCAACGGTCAATTTGACTGTGTGGCCAAAAGGCAGTCATAATGATTGGTTTTGTAACCGCAGAACGTCGAATACAATCATTTTGATGGCAATTGATTCCCACAGTGTGTGCTTCTGAACCATTCAACTAAGAACATATCTTGGACCTTCGAATGGTGATGCACTCATAGGTCTCCCAAACCAACAGTTGCTACTCTAACCCCTTCGATGAGGCTACGTCTGGATAATTCATCTGAAAAGTACTCCATCCCCTGACCCAAATGAATGCTGATCTTGCTAGCAAAATCTGATAATAACCCCTTAATAACCTCAGCAAGTTCAACTCAACCGGCGTGGCAGATGAGTCCTCGAGGCTTCGGACTGCGGCATTTGTGTGGGATAAGTTGACATGAGGATTACACAGTGTTCAAAATTTAGTTGGCAGCAGTATATATTGACACAAGGACTCTGACAGCAGGAATCCACGAGGCAATAAGAGCATCATATAAAGTTCCTTTAAATGTTCAACTTTTCCACTGTTTCCCTGCCCCAACTGTTACGCTGCTATGTCCAACCAGGAACAAGCCGCTCTTGCAAACACCAGTACAGATGAACCCCCGCAAGGCAATCATGTTGCTGTAGATATTGAAAATGTCAATGGAGACACTTCTCATGATCCCGTCATCAAAGAAACTCCACAGGATAGAACTGTTCCAAAATATGGTTCCCCACCGTTACCTGGAAACAAGAAGGATAATGAGGGATCCCGCTTCTTTGGAATTCACCCATATCAATCACCATATCAGTCATCATATACTGGTAAGCATTTCATATTCCACTGGTGCCTATTGACCATTTGACTAACTGGATGCAGGAACTTGGACATACAACCATACAGAAAAATATGCCCCAGATTGTCTTGGTGAAGAGTTCAAGGAAAATGCCCGGGTCTGGAAGGTCTATCTTGATGAGGCCGAAAACTACGATGACGAAATGTTGCGTGGCTTCAAGGATACCATTGACTCTCTCCTAATATTTGTAAGTATCCAGTGAGCATTAACAACATGGACTAAATATCCCTTGGCAAAAAATTACAGGCTGCACTTTTCTCTGCAGTTGTGACCACATTTGTTGTTGCCACTGTGGATTCTCTACAGCCTGACTACTCTCAAATCACTGCCACATTGCTTTCAGAGCAGGTCAAGTTGCTCAGAGCAGCAGGAAATGTAACTGAGATTAAGGCTATCCTACTTTCATCAGTTGATCTAAACAATGTAATCCCAAGCAAAAATGACCTGTGGATAAATGGATTATTCTTTGCAAGTCTCTCTTTGTCACTTGCCACTGCACTTCTATCTGTACTGGTGAAGCAATGGCTTCAAGCTTATAGTTCAATTTCATCTGGAAATGCCAAAGAAAGGGCTGTTATTAGACAGTTTAGATTTTCAGGACTGGAGAAATGGAAGGTTCCAGAGATCATTGGAGTCTTACCTCTTATTCTCCATGCATCTTTGGCATTTTTCTTTGTTGGCCTTTCAATATATGTATCTGCGCTGCACCAGTCACTCTGTTGGATTGTAGTCACAGTTACAATCCTTGCATTTTCAAAGTACTTGGGGAGCATTTTCCTAACACCAATTTGGTTGGAATGCCCTTACAGGTACCACTGCTGTTCAAACCAGTAAATTATATAATGCATCCATACAAGGCATTGAAAAGGTTACTTTTGATTCAGATGGTCTTCTGGGATCTTTGAAAAAGGCTGAGCAAAAATTGCTTATAAACCATTTTCACAACATCAGTATGTCTACTGATATCATTGCATGGTTGTGTACTTTACAGTCAAATTCATCCATTCGAGAGATTGTTTCTCAGACCCTGCATGAGATTTTTACTGGATTCTTGACTGAAAGAACTCAAGGTTTTTGGGACCCTAAATGCTATGAATGCTTACTCTATGCACTGAGATACAAGCTCGAATCTGAGCATATCACCATGCTGTCTCAAACAATTTGCAATGCTCTAGCACAAATCAAGGATCCTAACAGCTATGATGCCAAAATCTGGCCTTCTGTTGTTTCCAAGTGGATTCAACTCCCAGATCATACCCCTGTGCTGGAATTTAATAAGGAGATAATGAAAAATTCTCTACTGAAGGCTGCCACGGATGGCAATGAATTGGTATTGACAAGGTTCATTGAGATAATAGAAGAACACAAGTCTAAATTCCCCAAGGCACTTGATTGGTATTCTGATGCATTATATGAGGCCTCCAAATCTGGTCAATTGGATAGTGCTAAAATTTTGGTCAAATATGGAGCAAAAAAAAAGCAGAAGTACAATGGTGTATTTGATCACTATGAAAGTGCAACTGAGGCTGCTGCAGGAGAGGGAAAATTGGACCCTGTTAAATACTTGCTTGAAAATACCATCGACTCTGAGGTTGATTCAACTGAGGAATGTCAAAGGTCACTCCAATGGGCAGCCTATTGGGGAAAATTGAATGTTGTCAACTTCTTATTGGCCAAAGGAGTAGATGTCAATGCAACAGGAAAACCACATGGTACTCCATTGCAGGCTGCAGCCTGTAGGAGTCTAGATATTGTGAATTTGCTTGTAGAACATGGGGCAGATGTCAATATACAAGCAGAACCATACAACACTGCACTGCAAGCAGCAGCTTGTTGTGGGCACCTGGATATTGTGAACTTCTTAGTGGAAAGTAATGCAGATGTCAATCTCCAAGGGGGGTATTATGGCACTGCACTGCAAGCAGGAGCATGGCAGGGACACCTGGATATGGTTCAATTCCTAGTAGAAAATGGTGCAGATGTCAATATACAAGGAGGGGATCTTGAAACAGCACTTCAAGCAGCTGCTACAGAAAGCCTGGATATTGTAAAATTCCTAGTAGAGAAAGGTGCAGATGTCAATATCCAAGGAGGGAAATATGGAACAGCATTGAAAGCAGCGCTTGCCTGGAAAAAGAAGGATATAGCACAGTACTTAAGGGATCATGGAGCTCGAGACTAATTATGAATCTGTGGGCTGTACTTGTCTTACAGCAGCTCCCCCTCTTCCATCTCATATCTTGCACTGGTTATAGTATTCAATTACCTTGGTTTATGCAAATTATGTGTACCATTCAATTACTTCCTAAATATATGTCTTGAATCTGTGTAACATATTTAACTTGAATAAGAAAAAATTTTATGCAGTATTGTTGATTGAGCAAAGAAACTGAATCATGATCCAGTCTTTTGAGATATGAGACTCTTAGATGCTAACTTGAACAATTTTTTTGTTGTGAATTCCTTGTTACACCAGTGAGTAGAGGCTGCCTCTATAAACCTGCAGTAAATGGATGACAAGTTAGGTTTGAACATGAGGCTCAAGTCTGATACAACCCCAGAAACATGTTTGGACTTCACAGAGAACCGATCTCTGAAGGATCAATACTCACAAAACTTCCAGATTAACCATAAGCAGTAATTAGTGCACAAAACCCAAGAAACCATACACCGAAATACCCTAAGCAAGCTTCTCAAAAGATTCAAGATGGCAGTAAGTATAAATAATGTTTCGCTACTACCCTTCGTACTGTGTATGTCATGAATTAAATGATGAACAACTCAAAAAATGATAAATGATATCAAGGATATATATGTAAAACTGCGCGCTATAGTCAACTATCTCTATGCCATCTTTGCAGACCCATTACTCATCTCCGCCTCAATCTTCTGCCACTTAGCCTCATTCCACGGTCCCTCATCACTTAATGAACACCCCTTCCCACATGTGCAACCACCCCCGAGCTCTTTCGGCAAATTCTCCTTCAGGATCAGAGCCAACAATGTGTCTTTATAGTCCTTGCCCAAGATTGTGATCTTTGCCACTGTCACCTCGTCCAACCAGGGCTTAATGACTGTCCATACACCACTAAACAACCATGGAGCATTGATGATATAAAATTTGCCCATGCATTCAGGTTAATGGTTTTGGCCGATGGATGAGGCAGCCATGATGTAGTCTTTGACATGATAGAAATTGGAGAGAGAGACGTCCTTGAGGTCGAGAATGGTGCAAGATGTTTCGACGGGGTGGCCAACAGCAGTGGAACAGGCAGGGAGATGGGAGGTTATGAACTTCTCGTATTCCCAGACAAGATGTTATTGTAGATTGTGGGGAGAGAGTGGGTACGAAATGATGAAGGAACTTGTTAGTGTTGGCTCTTCTCAGAACCTTATATACCTAAGTACAGGACTACTAGAATATTCTACAAAGTACTAAGAGTTATTGGTTGATTAGTAATCAACCTTGGGTACGACTACTGGTACATTGCGGATCTTCCAGATGTATGACATCATTGATCCACAACACTCCCCCTCAAGCTCGATACATCCCAAGAAGCCTAATGAGATGTTCGTGCTTGTTCCGGTCAAGACCCTTTGTTAGAATATCCGCCACATTATTTTCAGTTGCGCAGTAGTTAACTGTGACCTTGTTAGAGGCAATATTCTCACATATGAAGTGGTGTCGGATGTTGATGTGTTTGGAGCGGGAATGGAAACCGGAGTTTTGTGCAAATGCAATAGTTCCTTGGTTGTCCACAAATATATCAACAGGATGGTGGAATGGAAGTCCAAGTTCCAACAATAAGGTTCGAAGCCAGAGAGCTTCGCGAGTGGTTGCAGAAAGGGCTAGATATTCTGCCTCCATACTCGAGAGTGCAACAGTGGGTTGCTTCTTTGAGTTCCAAGTAACAGCTCCCCCTGCATGCATGGATGCATATCCAGATACTGATTTTCTATCATCCACGCTATTTCCCCAATCGGCATCGCTGAAAAAATGAAGATTAGACTCATCAGAAAATGAGTATCTGATGCCGAGGTTAAGTGTACCCTTGAGGTAACGAAGAACTCATTTGGCAGCTGTAAGATGAGTGGGGCCAGGATTAGTGTTAAATTGGGAGAGGGTTTGGACAGCAAAGGAGATGTCGGGGCAAGTTGTAATGGCAGCATACATCAAAGATCCTACAATGTTTTGATATACGGCTTTGATTTCTGGATACAACTCATTCTCTGGAAGGCGGGAAAGTTTGGTGTGAGTGTCCATGGGTGTGTGAACAGGTTTACAGTCTGTCATTCCAAAGCGGTTGAGTATCCGAGTAAGATACTGAGTTTGTGTAAGGATAATGGAATCCTGGGTCTGATGAATTTCCATACCCAGAAGTTGGCAAAGTGGGCCAAGTCAATTGATGGAAAATTCAGACTTGAGTTGAGACTCTGTCTCAGCCATGAGCTGATCACTGGAGGCAAAGATAGACATATCATCGACGTGTACTGCAATAATGATGATGCCTTCTGTGGATCTTTGTATGTAGACACATTGGTCTGACAGGAGGCGTGTAAAACCTAATTTCTTGAAGCTGGAATCGAGAGTAAGATTCCATACTTGTCCTGCTTGCTTTAGACCATAAAGGGAACATTTGAGTTTACAAACTCGTGTAGTTCCATCTTCATAGCACTCAGGTTGCATCATGTATATTTCTTCCTCGAGTTTCCCATTGAGATATGCACCAATAACATCAATGACATGGGCTTTGAGCTTATATTGAGCGGCAAGGGAAATGAGGAGTCGAACAGTCTCCATTCGGACAACCGGTGCAAAGGTTTCATTGAAGTCTATTCCCAGGACTTGGGAAAAACCTTTGGCTACAAGTCGGGCTTTGTACCGAATGATATTTCCATCTGTGTCGCGTTTGATATGGTATACCCATTTATTTGCAATTGGAACACGATCGGGTGGGCATTCAGTAAGTCGGTAGGTGTTAAGCTTTTTGAGTTGATCAATTTCGGCATTCATAGCTTCTTTCCATTTCGGCCAATCGGGGCGGGATTGAGCTTCAGCAACTGTCAGCGGTTCACTAGCTGAAGTGTCTTGGATAGATGGGAATGCAAAAGTGGCAGTGTCAGGATTGGGTCCTGGATCTGGATCAGAAGATGGAACATGGGTTTTCCATGCATCTGGCCATTTAGATGAGTGCGAGTCCAGGTTATTTAAGAGTTGATAGTTTATGGGAATTGCTTTGGCGGCCCATGGAATGGATGAATGAGGAGATGAAATGGGTTTAGCAGGTTTGGGAGTGGGTTGTATGGATTGTGACTGTGTGGTGGATTCAATTTGTGAGTTCTGGTCTATATTATCTGACAGTGGCAACTCAACTGGTGTGGATGATTTCAGTTCATTTTGGTCAACCTGCTTCTGCTCCCCCTCGAGTGTCGACATTGGGATTACTTCTGTTGATGATGTATCTTCATTGTCAAAATTGAATGTAACATTTCGAGAGGTTTGTATTTTGCGCAATTCAGGATTGTAGTACCGCCATGCGCACGCCTCGTCTGAGAGTCCAGTGAATCAGAAAGGTCATGATTTGGAGGTAAGTTTCTGATTCTGGCCATCTTGACACAGAACCCAGCAAGGTGAGCCAAATTCTTGGAGTGCACTGATGTCTGGTTTCTTTTTCCAGAATGCTTCATCAGGTGTGATATCTTTATCCAATGCCCATGTCAGTGAGCGATTCTTCAGATATATGGCATAAGCAACTGCTTCAGGCCAAAGGAATAGGGGTAAGTCATACTCGGCGAGCATAGCATGAGCATGTTCAATGATGGTATGATTGAGTTGCTCAGCAACACCGTTCTGCTGTGGGGAGTGTGCTGCAGTGTATTCTGAATGAATTCCTTTTGATGAGAGGAATTTTTTGACTGCAGTGGAAATGTATTCACCACTGTTGTCAAAATGGAAAGCTTTGCAGTGTTTGCCAGTTTGGGTAAGGATATATTCAACATAAGATTTGATCTTTTCTTCTACTTCAGATTTATGTTTCATGAAGTAGATTACTGTCCGTCGAGTAGCTCCATCAGTGAACGAAACAAAATATTGTTCGCCGTTGATCCCATAGGTGTGTGCCAGTCCCCATACATCGGTGAATGTCATTTCACCAATTTCCATATATTTCCATTCTGCCTCTTTGGGAAAAGATTGTACATGTTGTTTGGCACGTGTGCAAGCATTGCAATTGAAGGTGAGTGGACTAGTGGTGTCGACTATCATACCACTAACCATTCCCTTATCATGGAGGAGCTTTACGGATTTGGGATTGATGTGCCCAAGTGTACGGTGCCAGTCTTTCCATGATCGCGCAGTAGGGGCAGATGGGAATGCAAGTGTTTCAGAGTTATTAGGGACAGGTGGGGAAGGACGTTGGGATGGTGAGAAGTGAGGTGAGCTACGGGTGATCTTGACAACATAAAGATTTCCAGCTCGCCTTCTGCATATGACTTCACGCTGGGAAGGGCCAGGAGTGAATACTGACAGTGAATCAGCAGTAAATTTCACTGTAAAGCCTGCCCAAGTCATGCACCCAATGCTGATAAGGTTGAAGGGTGCATTTGGAACATGCAGGGCATTCTGGAGAGTGAGGTTGAAGGTATGCTTTCCTATGTGGGTTGCCACAGTTGCTGTACCTTGTCCAATGGCAGGAGATTCTCCAAAGCCTTTGACTGAATGGCCAGGTGTTTCAAGATAAGTGGAAAAATGTGATTTATTCTGTATGATGTGTTTGGTACATGCCGAGTCCACCAACCAAGTATCAGGAGGTAAGTTACTGTCTACTGAAGTTTGACTCATAAATGCATAGTCAGTCTCAGTAGTCTGTTCCTCCTGGACAATGTGAGCACAATGGGATTTATGGGGGCATGAACGATTCCGCATGGTACATTCATAATTCTCCTTCTTCTGTTGTGCTGTGTAAGTCTTGCCAGCGGCAGTCATTTATGAAATGGCCGGGGCAACCACAGCCATGGCATGCTGCTGTTGATGATGATTTGTTGCCCTTGCTCTTGAATCTGTTGGCAGCAAGTGCAACATCGTCAGAGCTTGGCTTTGCAAGTTTATGGCAGGATTGTTCGAGGATGCAGGCAATGAGAGCTGTGGAGTTGGAAAGGGAAGAAGTGTCGACTCCTTGAATGAAGGAGTCCCAGGAGTCTGGAAGGGAAGTGAGAAGTGTGATAGAAAACTCGTCATCAGAGAGTTTGGAGTTCAATGTGGCAAGTTCCTTTTGGTAATGAGTCATAGTGCGTATATGCTCATTGATGTCTTCCCCCTCTTGGCATTGGGTACGGAATAGCTTTCGACATACCTGTATGATGCCAATTGCTCCTTTGGGTTGATACATATCTGATAGAGTTTTCCAAGCTGATTCGGCTGAGCTCACATCGGATATGTAAACCAGGGGTTCATCCCCTACTCGAAGTCAAATGGCAGATAATGCCTGTCTGTCCTTCTTATCCCAGGTGGCTTTGGCTGTGGGATCATTTGGTCTGGAGATGGTGCCGAGGGCATATTCCTCGAGGCCCATGTCTGTGAGAATGTCGAGCATCTTGATTTTCCAGGTGGAGTAATTCTCGACACTGGAAAGATGCTGAATTCTGTATGCACTAGTGGTGGAGTCTGACATATTGGATGTAGACTTGTTGTGATGCTGCTGTTACGAGTGTGGAAGGACAAGAGCGACAAGAGAGCTGAGTATATGTGAGAATTTCAGTTACGGCCGGGGCCCATAACCTGTTGTAGATTGTGGGGAGAGAGTGGGTACAAAATGATGAAGGAACTTGTTAGTGTTGGCTCTTCTCAGAGCCTTATATACCTAAGTACAGGACTACTAGAATATTCTACAAAGTACTAAGAGTTATTGGTTGATTAGTAATCAACCTTGGGTACGATTACTGGTACATTGCGGATCTTCCAGATGTATGACATCATTGATCCACAACAGATGTTTGAGGAGATGGTCTTGTGTTGTCCACACATAGAGGGCTCTGAAGTCGAGTTTTCTGAATTGTTCAATGTAGATTGGGTGACCATCCTAGCATCCATTAAGAGGCAGATGATAGGGAGAAGACAGCGAAACATACCTTGCCCATCTTATGATAAAATTGTGGGTAATACTTGTCGACTTCCTCCTTCTCTGGGAAGTCAAAGTTTCAATCCAGTCAATCAGCTGGTGTACTTCGAAAAAGTTGAGGAAGACATACTTTATGATATCATGAACTCCAAACTCTTTCCTCCACTTTTCACAATTGATTATCATGGCCTTTGCTAAGGCCACATCAAATTTTCATGCTCTGAAGAGTCTAACACACAGAAGGAGCTCAGGGTACTAAGTTGAAAAAACAGGAGCAAAAGACACAAACCGTAAAAGTGTGGCATCATCCATTCTTTCCTCAACAAAAACCCCTCTTCTTGAAGCTCTTTCTTGAACTTGTCCAGGGCATGCTGCTGGGGAACCGTCAAATTACTGAGGCAACCAGGTAAAGGCTTGTAGTTCAGGTCAGTGACCCCCTGTGGCATTGCACTGGCACTCGCCTGTGCTGGTGCTTCTAGATTGGACATTCTCAGTGAATTATCAAAGGATTTTGGTTAAGAAGAAAATTTAGGGAAAATCTAGAGGTATTCTATCCAATAAATGAGCAAATACGAGGGTTGCTGGGGTATGATTAGAATGCGGAAATTGAAAGGAGGGGGTGATCAAAGGTTAAGTCAGTGATTGTGCTAGTGCTTCTGAATTGGATGTTCTCCATGATTTGATGGGGGACATTGGTTGGAGGAAAATAATGGGAATATATATATATGCATTGTATCCAATAAAAGAGTGAATATGAGGAATGCTGGAAGCATGAAAACTGATACAGCTGTCACAGGCCGGAATACTGGGTCCCCAAGCGCCAGTGTTAAATTGAATACTCCATCATCGATATCTCTGCGGTCAACTGTGCACTGCATTCCTGTTGGGTCCTAATCTACATACACTAGAATATCTCATTAATAGACTCAAGTACAGTATGGCAAGTAGCGCGGCAAAAGACAATCAAAGTCCGGTCAAGTAGTGAGTGAGCAAAGCAGCAACAAAAAAAAAGATCCAAGCAGTTAGCTATTGAGCAACATAACACAGTCCGAGTGAGCATAGCAAGAAAAACTATCAAAGCAAGTGACAATTGAGGGCTGAAAGCAATAGTAGGCATAACATCCAGAAATTGTATTAACTGCGAGAAGAGGGATATGCAGAAGGCGTAACTGGGAAGATTTTGCTCGCTTCCCAGGACTGCCAGTAGTCGGAGAGGTAGCTGGATGCTTGGTGACCCAGTCAGCTGCCTCTTCCTCATCGTCAGATCGAGTGTGTCAGCAATAGTCATGTGCAGGTTGTGTCCATTCTGGTCATCCATTCCATTGCTTCCATGTCATCACCATTATTGCTGAGGTCCATGTCCGTAGATTGAAAAGTTGGCGGGAGGGTGAAGGAGAATGATGATAAGAGGATCTGACAGGCTGAGGAGTGCAGGCAGAGATGTGCAAGTGAAGATGAGTTGGTTGGCATACGGCTCAACTGTGGGTGTGAGTGAGGATGGGTTGGTTGGTGTACGGCTTGACCATGGCTGCGAGAGCACTGTTGATGGCTACCGGAAGACAATGAGCCTGTTGGCAAGTTGACCATGGGTTTGAAAAGGTTGATGAGTGCTGAGCGCTAAGCGCTTGAGTACGAGCTGGATGGCAGGTTGTGCAGTTTGATTGTGGGGTACAGGAAGGTGGATATTTGCGAGCATGGCTTGGCGTGGGGCTTTGGATGTCCTGAGATGAGGAATTGGAAGGTTTCGAGTTGGGAGGGTCTTTGGGATTCAGGTCCATTTCTTCATCAGAGTCAATATAGTCACCCGTATGCTGGTGGAGTAGCATGAGGTCAGAGTTGGATGCCAGTTCATTGTCTTCAGCACCAAAAATTTACCTGGATGAAGGTCAGTCAGTAACAAAATGGACATTCAGTAATGACATACTGGCTCAGTTGTCGAAAATTTTACCTCCCAGTTAGGAGCTTTCTCAATCCACTCGACCATTCCGAATGTTCATAAAATGACCTCATTGAAACTTCTGCCTTTCTTGCAATAGGCCTGGGGAGTCGACATTGAGAGCTGAAGCAGGCAACAGATGAATTGACTGTGAAATAAAAACAATGGTACTCACAACTGTGGCCACATATACCTAATGTACAAAAGTGAAGAGATAGGGCAAAAATACACACTTTGTAATGTTAGCCAAACTCTTGCAGCTCCTGGACGCAAGCCTCTCCTGCTTCCCAATCTACCCTGACCCAATTGTGAAGGAGCTCACCGTCGCAGTATACAAATCATCATTGTCTCGCATTGATCTCAAAGGCCATGCTATACTTGGAGTAGGTTTGGGTTTGGAGGTGGATACAAATCTGAGCACCGCAGCATGACACTGCAGGAATTTGGTATTGGGGTACATTTGAGCTCAATGGGTGAGTGCGTCATCCAAAAGGAAGCATCTGTCCAAAGAGTGATTGAGAATAAACTTTTGACTTGGCTTTAAGACGGCTTGATTCCAACTTACCTACCAGATCTAATCAGCGACATGAGCGTTCTGGTCCGTTGAATAGTTTGCCAGAGAAAACCAAGGCGTCAATATCTGAACACTTGAATGTTTTGTGAGTTAAGTGGCTAGTTGACCAAATATTGGATTAAAAGCCTTTTTTTTGCCGGAAATGGAAGTAGAGAGGGATGCGGTGTAGGAGTTTACTGAGGAGATGGTGGTGAAACAAGAAAAGTGAATGACAGCGCACCCACGATGATCCCCGTTAGAGCCGACAGACTGGCCGGCGAATCTTGGTTGAGTGCTTAAAGGTCAAAGCTGCATTTACCAATGTCGTACTACCGCAGTTGGAGGGGGTAAATTGTACAAGAAACACTCGCTCTGATATAGTGTCAACTTTGAGTCCAAGTATTTTAGGGGCAATCCGAAAAGAACTAATGTTCAGTTTGATAAGCAGCGGAGGAAAGTTGAGAGCTGATATGTTCCATATCAACTGGCCAGTTAAAAAACTTTTGCCAACAGAAGGACAGATGCCACCCAATTTACCCAAGCATCAATGCTAGGCATTTGTTATACCTTGCCCTCATTCCCTTGATTCAAAGCACCTCTGTACTCACTATCGACCAGGTTTAAACAACTTCGCTGTGATAAACCGCACTCCCTGCCTCAAACTCAAAGGGAATTCATCATCCTGTCATCTAACTGCACCTCCTGTGTAATGTATATCGCCCCGCCCTCTGCTGTCTACAAAAAATATCTCACATGGGTTTGGATTGCGAGTCTTTTACCCCAATACTGCTTTTGAATTTAACTCTTCGGTAGCATCTGAAATACAATACAAGGCCTCACACTAATTAATGTACCTGCCTAAGCAACAATGCTTACAATGATAGAGAAATTGTCTGAGTTTAGAGGGACGAAAGTGGCAGTAGAGTAGGAGTAGGCAAAAATTTTGAAAATGTACATTATTGCTCAAATGTACAACAGATTATGTGTGAGTGGAGACAGTGTGTTTCAGAAGTGATGCTAAAGATAAGGTTGACATATGTGGTACATAGGAGCTTGCACTTCAATCCACTGAAGGTAGATGGGTCTGACATCCATAAAATAAGCCAGTATAGCTGCTTTTCTTTTAGAATGAGTGCATATGCTTATGTGCGAGTGGGCACAGAAGTGGAGTCCGAATTAAGTCAGGATTGGGGGCGACACCAGTACTGCGTCTGCCGTATTTGGGATTGATCTCTTTCCCAGATGTCAAGACACTCCAATGTCAATTCAACGTCCACCTTGAGCATGTAAAGAATACATAGCTGTGGTTCACCAAATGTTCCTAATTTAGGAAGTGCCCCAATTGTTATAGGTCCCAGCTGGAACGGAGCCGATTATCCCTCCAGTATTGTTGCTAAAATAGCATAAAATGTAGCCCCAATGTCCGCTGCTCCTGTTTTTGTAAATTTGGGCCCCATGACAACTTATTTAACTCTACATCATACCTTGTGAACATTCCGCCATTACTTGGAACAAATTAATCAGTAGGTGAGATGGATTTACATGACCATGACCTTCTTGCCAAATTTCACTCCACTGGCCTTCCATCACCTTTCTCCTCGCCGTTACGCTCCTTACCAAGTCCATCGACACCAGTCCAGCAGTTATCGGCCCCTGTTCCAAAGTTTTAATTGGCAAATTAAGGCTACGCCTCGATTATGAGGAGTTAATAATGAAGGAGGAGTAAGCAAGCAGACTGGAACTCCGTAGTGAGCACCGTTTTGTTACTGAGTATGTGGTAGCTAGTAAGGGGTGAGATGATGGGGTGGATGTAGATATTGAGCAAGGAGCGAGCAGGGAACTGCGGCACTAAGGATAAGTAGACATGAGAAATATGTATCAATAGAATAATTTTTGACAGCAATGTGGAGGGTGGAGTACGGTGACAGCGGGAATCGACGAGGCAAGTTTGTGTAGCATATAAAGTTCTGGGGAATGTCTGACTTTTCAATCTTTTCCTTATCCCAACTATTGCATCACTATGTTGAACAAGGAGCAGTCCCTTGCGAATACCAGTGCAGATGAAGCACTGCAAGAAAAACATGTCACTGTGGAAATGGAAGATGCTCATATGGGTACTACTCATGGCCCCATCGCTGGGCACACTTCACAGAATTATACCATTCCAAAAGATGGTTCAGCATCCTCGCAAGGACCCAAGAAGAATAATAAAGGAGCTCACCTTCATCAGTTGATTTAAACAATGTCATCCCAAGCAAAAATGACCTGTGGATAAATGGATTATTCTTTGCAAGTCTCTCTCTGTCACTTGCCACTGCTCTCCTCTCTGTATTGGTGAAGCAATGGCTTCAAGCATACAGTTCTGTATCATCTGGAAATGCCAAAGAAAAAGCTGTTATTAGGCAGTTTAGATTTTCAGGACTGAAGAAATGGAAAGTTCCAGAGATCATTGGATTCTTACCTCTTATTCTCCATGCATCTTTAGCAATTTTCTTTGTTGGCCTTTCATTATATGTATCTGAGCTGCACCAGTCACTCTGTTGGATTGCAGTCACAGTTACAATCCTTGCATTTTCAATGTACTTGGGGAGCATTTTCCTAACACCAATTTGGTTGGAATGCCCTTACAGGATACCACTGCTTTTCAAACCAGTAAATTACATGATGCATCCATACATGGCTTTAAAGAGGCTATTTTCCAAATCAGCAGCTCTACCTGGCTCTTTGAAGGATGCTGAATATAAAATCCTTAGAATGGAACATATGAGTGCTGAAGATATAAATATTACCAGATTTGAATGATCTCTATTGATATTATTAACTGGCTATATGCTTTGCAATCAAATTTATCTATTCCAGAGATTGTTTCTCAGGCGCTGCATGGGATTTCTGAAGGAATTTTGAATCCTAGTAACAATGAAAGTAGAAGGTACCATAAAAGGTTAGTCTGTGCACTGAAATTCAAACTTAAATCCAAGTATATATCCATGCTATCCCAAACAGTATGCAATGCTCTAGCACAAATCCAGGAGAGTCATAGTGGTAGATATGATTCCAAAATCTGGCCATTTGTCATTTCAAAGTGGATTCAAGTAACAGATTATGTATCCTTTCCGGAATTTAATCAGCAGATAAAAAATGCTTTGTTAAAGGCTGGCAATGAAGGCAATGCAACAGTATTGAAAAGCTTCATTGACATCATAGAACAACACAGATCAAAATTTTCCATGGCACTTCAATGGTATTCTGATGTATTATATGAGGCCTCTGCATCTAGTCACTTGGATATTGCCAAAATTTTGGTTGAATATGGGGCAAAAAAACAGAAACATCATGACAGGGAATGTAAAAGTGCAGCTGTGATTGCTGCGAAGAATGGCCATTTGAGCATGGTTCAATTTTTGCTTGATGATACCATTGAATCAGAGGTTGATTCAACTGATGAATGTCAAAGGTCACTCCAGTGGGCAGCATATAGTGGTAAATTGGATGTTGTTCATTTCTTATTGACCAAAGGAGTAGACATCAATGCAACAGCGGAACCATATGGTACTGCACTATCAGCTGCGGCTTCTATGAATCTAGATGTTGTAAAATTGCTTGTGGAGCATGGAGCTGATGTCAATAGACAGACAGGAACATATAACACTGCACTGCATGCAGCAGCTCATTCTGGGAAGCTAGATATTATTCAATTCTTGGTGGAAAATAATGCAGATGTCAATCTGCCAGGAGGGCGATTTGGCACTGCACTGCAGGCAGAAGCTTATTGGAGAAACTTGAGGGTTGTCCGATTCCTGGTAGAAAATGGTGCAGATGTCAATATACAAGGAGGGGAGTGTGGAACAGCACTTCAAGCTGCTGCTTTAAGCAGCTTGGATATTGTACAATTTCTAGTTGAGAATGGCGCAGATATCAATATTCAAGGAGGGCAATATGGATCAGCATTGAAGGCAGCAGTTGACCATAGGGAGAAGAATATTGCACAGTTCTTAAGGGATCTTGGAGCACAGGAATAATTCTGGATCTGTGGACAGTAATTATCTTGTAACATCTCCCAGCCTTCCATCTCAAGTCCTTCCTTTGTGTATTCAATGACCTTCATTTGTGCAGATTACATTTACTATGCCCAAATATATGTCTTGATTTTAGCTGAATTTGTGTAACATATTTATTTAATTTGAATGAAAAAAAAAAAAAAAAACTATGCAGCATTTTAGCAGTATTTTCAATTGAGCAAAGAAACTGAAGTGTAAATCATGATCCTGTGAGATTCCAGATTTTGAATGATAACTTGGACTATTTTCTGAAACTTTCTTTGGTGTGCCAATGAGCAGAGGCCACCTCTATAAGCTTGCAGTAATCAGATAACCAAGTTTGGTCTGAGTGTCAGCCTCAACAGCCCATGGAGATACTTGTGGGATGGGCCATTATCCATGGCACATGGTATGTACCTCCACAAGATAGAACCATCCCAAAACATGGTTCATTACCCTTACCTGAAACAAGAAGGATAATGAGGGAGCCTCCTTCTTTGGAATTCCTCCATATCACTATATACTGGCAAGCATTTCACATTCCACTGGTGTGTATTGACCATATGACCTGTTACATTGAGTGTGTCTGGGCACGTGTAGTATGCATCCTGGTCATGTGAGTGGTGGTGGCCTGTGGCTCTGTGCCAACGGCACTGTACCTACAGATGTAGGTGCTCCTCTTTGCTTCCACATGAACAGCATTGCATAGCTGCTTCATATCCTTATGTACT
Organism: Collybiopsis luxurians FD-317 M1; assembly: GCA_000827265.1. Lineage (NCBI taxonomy): Eukaryota > Fungi > Basidiomycota > Agaricomycetes > Agaricales > Omphalotaceae > Collybiopsis > Collybiopsis luxurians. Next base: position 171,891 of record KN834777.1, on the reverse strand, counting down.
TTATTTCTTCCTCATCTTTCACCCAATCCTACTACCAAATAACCTGAGTCAAAACCTCTCTGCCCCTCTTGTTCTGAGGGTGCATATCTCCTTTCCATGTTTACTTATCTTTCTACTTACCTATTTCTATTAGTGCTCATGTACTTACATAGGAAATAGATTTAACATGACCAACTGGATGCAGGAAATTGGACATACAACTATTCAGAAAAATATGCCCAAGATCCTTGGGGTAGAGAGTTTAAGAACAATGCCTGGCTTTGGAAGGTCTATCTTGATGAGGCTGAAAACTATGATGAAGAAGCACTGAAAAGCTTCAAGGATACCATTGACTCTCCTCTAATTTTTGTGAGTATTCAGTGAGCATTAATAAATCTACATTATACATTGAATAGTCTTTGGCAAAGTTTACAGGCTGCACTTTTCTCCGCAGTTGTAACCACATTTGTTATTGACACTGTGAATTCTCTGCGGCCCAACTACTCTTATACCACTGCCACATTGCTCTTGAAACAGATCAAGCTGATCAGAGCAACAAAAAATGCTACAGAGATTAAGGCTATTCCACTTTCTTCAGTTGATCTCAACAACACTTTCCCAAGTAAAAATGACCTATAAATTAATGGCCTATTCTTTGCAAGTCTCTCTCTGTCACTTGCCACTGCCCTTTTATCTGTACTGGTGTAACAGTTCCATATTGTCTGGAAAAGCCAAAGAATGAGCTGTTATTAGGCAGTTTAAATTTTCAGGACTTAAGATATGGTCATCATATGGAAAGTTCCAGAGATCATTGGAATCTTACCTCTTATTCTCCAGGCATCTTTGGCACTTTTCTTTGTTGGTCTTTCATAATATGTGGCTGAACTTCAATGGTCATTATGCTCAGTTACAATCTTTGCATTTTCAATGTGCTTGGGGAGGATTTTCTTAATACAAATTTGGCTGGAATACCCTTACAGGATACCACTGCTTTTCAAACCAGTTAATTACATAATGCATCCTCATGATGCTTTCAAAAGATTGTTTCCTGGAATAAAAGCTCTTCCTGCATCAGGAAAAATTTCCTGAAGTGTGGGATGTTCTAGATTTACCTAAGGGATTCTCAGCTTTACCAGGACATCCAGGCTACCATAGTAACAGAGGTTGCCCCAGGGTGCCAAAGGACACCCCCATATTCCTACGTGAACTAAGGTTCCCTCAGATAGCCTGAGAATACCTGGGGATCCCTGGGAAGCTTTGAGGTAGCCTGAGACTTCAAAATATGAATGTACAATAATAATAGATATTTTAGTTTCTTCTTATACTTGCTCTATTCTGTATTGTAGTCTATCTATTGCCCTTGTATTACAAGCCTTGTAATGAGCTAGGGACAAAGATATTGTATAATTAGCATTGTTATAACAAGTCCTAAATTATTTACAAAATACTTGCTATTGCAAGTCATGTTAATTATAATCAGCTTGCTCTTGCAAGTTGCTGTCACTTGTCAGCCATTTTGGCTCCAATCTGAGGTCCACTACTTCTATTAAAAGAAGCAAAAGATAAATAATTCCCATTTGAGGAATTGAATTCTAGAGCTGCCATTACATAGATGACCATTATTTGCAATGTGCATAACCATTAAGCCAATTGGCTGGCCGCATATAATGTACAATATTTCATTCAAAGTACATCATGATCTTCTGCACATCCTGGGGCCTCTGCCTGGGCCAGTCCCCCATACAATATAACTGAACCCTGAACCCCTAACCAAACCCTGACCCCTAACCCTAACCCTAACCATTCTGAAGCATTGGCAATGTTCTGACCTGCTCCATTATGTTAGGGCTAGCTAAAGCTAGCCCTAACTGGAGTGGGCTGTCACATTGCAGAATCTGAGTAACTTAAACATCATTGCTATGGCACTTGATAAAGCAAGTGAATAATTATTATCAGCTCCTGCAATATCAATGAAATTGTAAATAATCTAAAACTCGCTATACCAAGATGATTTGTATAATATCATTGTTCATAGTTGCTTGTATTACTTTCTATGTAATGCTGTATTCTATTGGGGTGTAGTGTAGTGTACTGTATTATACAGTCACAGTGATATATTTTCACCCATTACTTCAGTTTATTCTCCTGTCCTAGGTGTATTAGTTTCAGCATTACATTAGTAAGTTATGCATTGTACAGTAACTGTGAATTCTTGCCAGTTATAAAACTTCATAATACAGTCTATTATACTATAGCATAGTGGCACAAGCATTGTATTAACATACTTGAGTACAGTATATAAGTATAGTACAGGACCTATACATATGTATATGGTGTATATACAATGGGTTACTATAGTTGTATTCATAATCTGACCATGGGAAAATTTTTTTGATTGTAGACAGTTCACGGTGAGCACATCATATGATTTAGTTTAAAACCAAAAATCTGCATCAGGAAAAAGGTCCTATAGCCCAGGCTCATATGGGTTGTTATCTGATGGCCTAAGGTTTCTCAAGGCTTCTCAGGAGTCCTAGGTTGTCTAGGCTACTCAGGATGCCAAGGGACACCCCCCAATTCCTGAACACTCTCAGGTTGCCTGAGGATCCCTGAGGACTCTAAAATGTGAATGCAAAATAATATTATATGTTCTCATCTCTTTCTATTCTTACTCCACTATACCTCATTCTATATATTATTCTACTCTATCTTTTTTCATTTTTAACTCAACTTTTTGTATTCAACTACTATATCTACAGATTATTATCAGTTATTATACATAATTGTACACTATTATATAGTACTGTATAGTAGTGTAAGCTTTGTAATAACCTAACATACTCAAGTACAGTATATCAGATAGTACAGAACCTATAAATACATATATAGTGTGGATACTATTAGTTATAATAAGGGTCAACATATTTTGATCATGGGAAAAGTATTTTGATTGTAGACAGCTCACAGTGAGCATATCATGTGATTTATTTTAAAAGCTCAAACCTGTATGAATCTGCAGCCAAATAAATGTTTTATTGTAGATTTATACAATACTATTACACAGCTATATATTTGAAATACAATTTTGTATTATATGTATTATTTAAAATACCTCTGTCCTAGAGATCCCCAGGGATCCCCAGGGTGCCCTCAGGAAGCCCTCAGGGACTCCTAGGGATATCTCAGATATCTCTCAGAGAGCCTAGGATTTGGCCTCAAACCTAGGAAGCCTAGATAGCCGAAGCTACCCAAAGTACCTGAAGGTGCCTAGGATTTGGCCTATTTTCTGGGAGTTCTCAGACTCCCTCAGGCTTCCAATATTTACCTGGGCTTTAGGTCATTTTCCTGATGTGTGGATTTTAGCAACCAAATAGATGTTCATATTAAAGATTTACACTAGATTATTATATAACCATAAATTTGCTGTCATTTTGTATTATTTGTAGTATTTAAAATATCACTGCTTCAGAGATTCCTAGGGATCCCCAGGGAGCACTCAAGGACCCCCAGGTTTCTCTGAAATATCTCCCAGGGAGCCTAGGATTTGACCCAAAACCTGGCAAGCCTAGGCAGCCCAAGCAACCCAGATTGTCTAAGGGTTCCTAGGATTTGGCCAATTTCCTGGGTTCCCTCAGGCTTCCTGTATTTGCCTGGGCTTAGGGTACTCTTCCTGATGTGGCTCTTTACAAGATGCTGAGCATGACATGCTGAAATCCAAACTCACATACCATGTTTCTATGCTTGATGTAATGTCTTTAGATAGTATTGCCTGGCTATGTACTCTCCAATCCAATCTATCCATTCAAGAGGTTGTTTACAGGTTCTGCCTCATCAGGAAAAATGTCCTATAGCCCAGGCACATATGGGTTGTTATGGGTTGTCCTCAGACAGTTTAAGGCTTCTCAGGAGTCCTGGGCTATATAGGCTGCCCAGGATGCCAAGGGACACCCCCCAAATCCCGTGGAGCTTGAAAGTCCCTTGGGATCCCTGAGGATCCCTGGGGATCTTTCAGGTGTCCTGAGGCTTCAATACATAAATGTGAAATAATAAAATATACTTTCATCTGTCCTTCTATTTACTCTACTCTATATATCCTACTCTTGTATTGCTTTTAATGTATTGTAGTATTGTATTTTATTATATAGCTGTAATGGTTTATTGTTACCTATTACTTCAGTTTTACTAGTCAGTTATTATACTTTAAGTACAATTTATTACACTAATATAAGCCCTGTATTGACTTAGCATACTTGACCACAGTATATTTGTGTAGTACAAAGCCTATACATATGTACACAATATATATGCAATAAGTTATAATAATATTGTGCATGTTTGGACCATGGGAAAATTTCTTTGATTGTAGACAGTTCACAGTGAGCTCATCATGTGATTCATAAAAAAAGTGAAAACCTCTGCATAATTCTCACCAAATAAATGCTCTGATTGTGCATTTACACAAGAATAATGCATAACTATATATTTGCAATCTAATTTTGTATAATTTGTAGTATTTAGAATATTTCTGTGTTGAATAAGTGTTCGGTCGTTCAAGTTGGCTCAGGGGATCTGTAATAAACGGCAGAGACTCAGAGCCTGAACGAGATAGTCAAAGTGTCTTTATTACCTGTAATAAATGGCAGAGACTATTGTACTGTAAGTAAAGGTAAACGTAGGATAAATGTAGGTACTTGCCTCAGAGCCTGAATGAGATAGTCGAAGCGTCTGAGGCAGCAGGGTAACCGGGTATGAATATATATATATACTGTGGGAAGTGAACGGAGCAAGTCGGAAAGTACTCGGGTAGGTATATGTGTTTATGCGGTAATGTACTTGTGTCCATGTTTGTATAGGAATGAGCGTCTGTCGGGTGTAAGCATATAATTCAACACTCCCCCTCAAACTGGACCAAGTCCAAATCCTGCAGCAAAATGTTTGGCCTTAGCGCTGGGCAGCACCTTGGTCAGAGAGTCTGCAATCATTTCCTCCGTCGGACAGTATACAAGAATAATCTTGCCGTCTTCAATAATATATCGGATGAAGTGGTATTGCACATCGATATGTTTGGTACGACCATGGAACTGATGGTCCTTCGAGATAGCAATAGCGGCCTGGTTGTCAGAGTTAAGAATGGTTGGGTTCTGAATGAGTGTGAAAGTGGGCTTGAAGATTTGAGCAATGAATGAACGGATCCAAAGACCTTCCTTGGCAGCATCGGTAGCGGCGACATATTCAGATTCAGCGGTGGAGAGAGTGACCAGGGTTTGGGAATGTGATCCCCAACTAACGGCTCCACCATCGATAGTGTAGACCCAACCGGTAACGGCACAGCGGTCTTCAGCCATATTTCCATCAGCGTCAACCCATCCTGTAGCGTCATTGGATTTGAGTCTGTAGATGATACCCCAATCGTTAGTACCCTTGAGATACTTGATTGTGCACTTTCCTTCATTGAAATGTGCCATTCCAGGATTGGTGAGAAATTGGGATTGGAATTGGAATCCAGCGAGTCGTTCCTCTCCCCCTCAATTTCAATACCACTCTCCTCCTCTTCAATGAAACCCTTTATCTTTCCTTCCTCCCTCCTAAAGATAATAGACCTTTCCACTGTAACAGTCTTTGTATCCTTCCAATAAACTCTGTGCCCTTGGCTGACCTCGTAATGCTCTTCACCATTGTTGAACCCTGTCCAATGTCCGATTTGAGCCTGAACATAAAGCTTGGCTGGATTCTTCTTCAAGACAAAAACTTCGGTACCCCACACTGGAATGTTAGCCAGGTTTGGCTTTCATTTGTACGCAACTTCATACGGCGTCCTTCCACTGAGAGCACTAGTAGAGGTGCGGTTCTTCAACCAAATGGCGTGGTGGAGCGCTTCTGCCCAGAGTGACCTTGGCAGACCACTTTCGTGTAGCATGGCACGGACTCGTTGAAGGAGTGTAAGATTGAGTCGTTCAGCTACGCCATTTTCTTCGGGAGTGTCATGGACAGTGAAGTGGTGGACGGTACCATGATTCTTCAGGTGAGTCTTGAATTCTTCATTGACATATTCTCCACCAACATCGGAGTGAAAGATTTTGATAACGGCCTTCAGGTGATTACGGACGAGGGATTCGTATTGGACATAAGCTTGAAAGGCTTCACTCTTAGCACGGAGCAAGAACAGGTGAGTGAGTCGGGAGTGATCATCAGTGAACATGACGAAGTAACATTTTCCTCCTTTAGATTCAACGGTTGCCGGTCCCCAAACATCCAAATGAATCTGTTCACCAAATTCCTTGGCACGCTCCCCTTTGCGCACCTTTGGAACTGGTTTGCATGACATCTTGGCAAAGATGCACGTCTCGCACTGTGGTGCGTCATTGCTCTCTAAAGCAACACCATCGACAAAACCTCCACGGACAAGATTTTCTGCAGCTCGGTGGGAGATGTGACCCATGCGTCGGTGGAGTTCATCCAAGGTGAGCATCTCAACAGCGGCATCAGCTTCCTCAGTGCTGACGATACGATACAGTCCATTGGATTTGGGTATGGTGCCAACGAGTGTGCCATCTTTGTATCTGATCTCGGCCTTCCCATTGCCAAAGGTGACGGTGTATCCAGCATCGTCAAGACATCTGATAGAAATGAGGGTGTTGGCTAACTCAGGAATGTAGAGAGTGTTCGGTAGCATGAGATTGTTGGACTGAATCGGAATGGAAGCCTCTCCACAGTGAGTAGCTTCAAAGAATGTCTTGTTGGCAGTGTTAAATTGCCTCAGAGTACAGCACTCGATACTCTCAAAGAGTGACGGATTGGGGGATATATGTTTCGTACAGCCCGAGTCCAGGATGTGTGTAAAGGTACAGCTCTCATCTTCTGGAGTAATGTGATTTGCTAAATCGAGTAGAGCAAGTTTGTCAGAAGAGATATAGACGTCACGGAGATTTGTGTCGGCGGCTACCACACAGGTAGGTTCGAGAGTTCCACGGGCTTTGTGGTAGATGGACTGATCATACCATACGTCAGCTTCGGCATCCCAATGATATAACTTGAGCATAAGTTCGGCACATGCTTCAGCGCAGTCTAGAGCGGCTCTCCCAAAGGGATAGCGTGGGCTCCTGTGGGCATAGTATTCACCCTCAGAGTCATCAGAGTCAGAGACAGGTTGGAGGGATGGGGTTTCATCATCATCGGAAGAATCGGAGACAGGAGCAAGAGGCGGTGGTCCATCATTATCTTCATCGGCAAGACCAAACAAGGGGTCATTGGGATCGGTGTCAGTGGAAGCGGCACTACAAGTTTTGAATAGATTGTCCACATCAGAATCACTAAGATTTGAGTTGGAGTCGGAGCCTTTGGCAAAGTAAGCAAAATCGTCCTTGGCTATATTAGCCTGTCCATCCTTATTCCCTCCCCCTGACTGACTGTTCCCATTAGAAGCATCCTTCTTCTCCTTATGCGGGAATGGGCAGTCCTTTGAGATATGTCCCTGCTTGTTACAGTTGTAACATCAGCGTCCTTCACCGTTGTGATTTCCACCTTGGCCTCGGCCACGACCGTGACCATGGAAGCCATTGCTGGACTGCGTACAGGAGTCAGCGGAAAGAGCTACATCAGGGTTCTTTGACTTTGAGGTCGTATTGGAGGATTTTGAATTGGGGTTGAGATACCGCCAACGGTCCTTCAGATTATGGATAAGGTCTGGCATCGAGATAGTGATTCTGGCGATACAAGCAATCGAGAGGACGCTGTCGATATGCTCCTTGTACTCGCGGGGGATAATCTTGAGCACATGAGAATGCTGTTCGGAGTCGGTAACTTCACTGCCAGCATTGCGGATCTCCTCAATTAGTTCTTCATCCTCTTCAAGGAATTCGACGAGATTTCCTCCTTTAGTCCAGGTGCGAGCCTCCCATTTCCCTTTCATCTCGGATATGCCGACTTCACTCTTTACTTGGAGTTCCTCAATGAGGTTCAGCCAAATATCGTAAACACGCCCAGCATTCTGGGTGACTTTCCGGAAGCTCTTGTCAGTGAGGCGGGAGGTCAGGTGGGAACGTGCCTGGGCCTCAAGGCAAGTATACTGTTCGTAGGTGGCAAGGTCGGCGGCATAGTCGATGTCATCCAGGTTACGGGGATAAGTTGGGGGAATATAGTTGGGATTAAAGAGGTGGGAGATTCCAGCGGCAGAGACAGCAACTTCCCATCTTGCATGGAAGATAGTAAAGTTCTTGCCATCGTCATCGACTGTAGGGACAGTGGCGAAGTGATCAGCTCTCTGGGTGTAGGTAGACTGAGATGGAGGAGGTATAGCA